>UESW01004742.1:190744-575212 GCA_900491605.1 Calamus simplicifolius | reverse complement strand
AGATCAGGGTCTTTCCTCTATTGTATGCATGCCTCATAAGGGTTCCTCTGGCCAGGTTTCAGTCGGAACTGGGAGTGAGGGCCAATCCTTACAGGATGTGAACTGCAACAAGGTATTGGCACTACCTTGCCTTAAATTGGCAATTCATGGTCAGTCGGTCATCTCTGGCCTCCCTGTTGATGGACCTCGGGCAGCTGATAATGTATCGGAGGCAGTTGCTCAACGGGCTGATAATCTTACGATGGATTGTGCTATGCAGGCGGAAGTGGGCGGCACCCTGCATCCGAAGCAAAGCTCTGACTCAGTTATGCTGGATAACCAGGGTGGCCTCCACCCCTCCCCACAATTGTAAATGAAAATCCTTATATGGAATGTCAGAGGAGCTCGAAAACCGTCTTTTCGATCCTCTTTTGGTCGTCTACTACAAATTCATAATTTTGATATATGTATCCTTACGGAAACTCGTTTATCGGGAGATAGCCTGGTCCAATTCCGAGACAGGCTGCCAGGACGTGGTCTTCGTATGCTGTGGAGGCTGAGGGCCTATCCGGAGGGATTGTGGCTTTTTGGCGCCACTCTTCGGTGTCAGTTAACGCCTTTCATCAGTGTAATCAACAGGTGGCTCTTCTTGTATCGGAAGGGTCTTCTGACCCCTGGCTCCACTCGGGGATTTATGCCAGCACTGATTATAGAGAAAGGCGTGTTCTTTGGGCGGAGATTCTCTCCCTCCTTCATCAGGGTATTCCGTCTATTGTGGCTGGGGACTTTAATTGTATTGTTGCTGCTAATGAAAGAAAGAAGGCAGACGAGTCATGGAATCAGCAACATCTCGGAGTTTAGAGCGTTTATCTCTTCTGCTAGCTTGTTGGATCTGGGATTCTCTGGACCCCAATTCACCTGGTGCAACAATCGCCAGGGCTCGGCTCGCGTTTGGGAAAGGCTGGATAGAGCGTTGGCTACTACTCAGTGGACTCAGTTGTTTCCCTCTGCTACTGTCACCCACCTGTCCAGAATTGCGTCTGATCACTGTCCCATTTTGATTTCCACTGATTCGGTTATCCATCAGCAGCGACAGTTTAGATTTGAGCAATTCTGGACGTTCTACCCTTCGGCCCGAGCTATCATATCCCAGGTCTGGCATTTACCTATGAGAGGCAATGCTATTTACCGTCTTTCTAGACGGCTGGAGCTGGTCAGGCATAGGCTTTCTAGATGGAATAGAGTGGAGGTTGGCCATCTAGTTAGACAGATTGAGCAAGCTGAAGCTGATATTGCCCTCATCCAAGTGAGGGAGGACCGGGATGGCTATCTATCTGCTCTTGACCTTTCCTCCCTTCGCTCTAAGCTTGATCTTCACCACTCCCTTCTTATGCAGCAGGAGGCCTATTGGAGACAGCGATCAAGGGTTCATTGGATCAGAGAAGGTGACCGTAATACGAGGTTCTTCCATCAGGCTACATTGAAGCGTCGGGCAGCTAACAGAATTTGGAGATTAGTTGATGACGAGGGAAATGCTCAGGATGATTTTGCTGTTATCCAGATCAGCTCTTTCAGTTCTTTCAGTCTAGGTGGACCGAGTCTTCTGGAGTTGGGGATCCTGTGTTATGGGTTCCCCTTCTAAGAAGGTCACTGATTGCCACAATGATCTCTTGACTAGGGCAATCACTGATGAGGAGATTCATATGGCTTTATGGGAACTTGGGCTTGATAAGGCTCCTGGGCCTGATGGATTTTTGCCTTTATTCTTTCGACATTACTAGGACATTGTTGGTGTAGAGGTTACTCAGCCTATTCAGAGTGCTTTTCTTTCCAAATCCATTCCTTCTGTTTGGAATCACACTCTTGTCACTCTTGTGCCGAAGCGTCCTGATGCCTCGTCCCCTCATCACTTTAGACCGATTAGCCTGTGTACTACTCTTTACAAGGTATGCGCCCGCCTTCTTGTTTCCCGGTTGCGGCTGGTGATTCCTCAGCTCATATCTCCTGAGCAAGGGGCTTTCATTAAAGGTCGAAGCATCTTCGATAATGTTATTATTGCACAGGTGTTTATGCATGATCTTCAGAGAGCCTCGGCCAAGCAGAGTCTTATGGCAGTCAAGCTGGATATGGAACGTGCCTATGACAGGTTGAGCTGGGTTTTCTTGCATCGCACTCTGATTGAGTTCGGTTTTCATGACCTATTTATTGATTGGATCATGGCCTGTATCCAGAAGCCTTCTTTTTCTCTCCTGGTTAATGGAACACAGACGCGGTCCTTCCATTCTTCTGTGGGTCTAAGACAGGGCTGTCCTTTATCCCGTTCCTGTTTGTTCTAGCTGCAGACGATCTCTCTCGTGCTCTTCATCAGGCTCAGCAGGATTGTCGTATAGTTCCTTTTTTGGCTGGCCCTTCAGGACCTCCTGTCTCTCACCTTCTTTTTGCTGATGACTATATTCTTCTGGGACAGGCGTCTCCTTATAATGCTTCTAGTTATACCTCTATCATTCAGGGCTACTATCGTGCTTCAGGGCAGAAGATCAATTTAGAGAAGTCCACTATTTGCTTCAGCCCCAAGACCTCCAGGTCTACCAAGGAAGCTATTCACCATGCTCTGGGTGTCTTTACTAAGGCTGCTGGTCTATCTTATTTGGGAGTCCCAGTGTTGGGGAGGCGTCCGCGCATCAGGGATTTTGCTATCTTTGAGCGACGCATTCGGGATAGGATTGATGGTTGGTAGGTCACCGGTTTATCCATGATGACCAGGATCACTCTCATCCACTCTGTCCTTACGTCCCTTCCTATGCATCTTCTCTCTAATGTTGTGGTCCCTATTACTTGTTTGCGAAGGATAGAGCAATACTTCAGGGATTTTCTGTGGGCTTCTATGCAAGATGGGCATGGCATTCATCTTCAGGCTTGGGATTTGATTTGCATGCCTTTGCATGATGGCGGTCTTGGTATTCAGTCCTTGCTGGTCGGGAGAGATGCTTTGCTGGCGAGACATGCTTCGAGGTTCATCCTTGATCCTCACTGTTTCTGGAGCTCCTTTATGCGAGCTCGATATGGTGACTACTCTCCTACTTTGGATATTCCTACTATTCATCACCATTCTTTCTTTTGGAAGGAGGTTTGTCTTCATGCTCTGGCTATTCTGAGCAATATATCATGGATGATTGGTGATGGCTCCTCGGTCGACGTTGTCCAGGATCGATGGATCACTGATCTCCCCCTCTCTCGTTGGCCGTCTTTTATTAGTATGGATATTCCACATCATATGCGGGTGCAGGATCTCATCACCCAAGATCTTTCATCTTGGGATACCCCTATGGTGATTAGTTTATTTGGGGAGGAGCTTGCTTGACGGATCCTTTCTATTCCTCTCACAGCTGGACACATTCCTGATATGAGATTGTGGAGGAGATCTTGTCTTTCCAGGGCCCCCACTTTGGACCTTATTGAGATATTTAGACCTCATCCCTAGGATTCGCGGGATGCGAATTGGATATGGAAGCTTTCTGTTCATCCATGGTCCAATTATTCATATGGAAGCTTTTGTGGGACTGTCTACCTTCCTGCTCTCAGTTGTCGAGAAGGGGTCCTCATATAGAGGCCACGTGTCCGCTGTGTGGGCAGGAGGAGGAGACTATTGATCATGCCATTTTCACTTGCCCCACGTTGAGCGAGATTTGGACGAGGATGAGTTATGATTGTAGAGTAGATGCTACTGGTTCCTCGTGTTTCCCATTCCTTGATGCTCTCCGGAGGACCACTAGACAGCGCAGTGCCCTGTGGGCTATTACTGCCTATCAGATATGGCTTATGCGGAATCGACGTATTTTTTCTGATGAGACTACTTTCCCTTGCAGATTAGAGCGGAAGGTTAGATCTATGGTTGCTGAAAGTGAACTTCTCCCTATCGGGTCTGCTTCTTACTACCCTGGGCACTGGGGCTCCCTGCTGTTTCGACAGCGAACCATCGGATGGTTTATATTTCTTGGGAGCCCCCCTTCAGGGTATGTTAAGATCAAATTTGATGGGAGTGTTCATGGTAGACTTGCTGGGTCTGCGTTTATTATCCGCGGGACGGATGGAGCCTTGTTGGCGGCTGGAGGTATTGGCTCCTTAGATTCTTCTGTTCCCATGGCCGAGCTTTATGCAGCATGGACTGGTATCTCTCATGCTGTAAGGCAGCTTCGTGTGCCATGCTTGTTTATTGAAGGGGATTCTCTCTCTGTTATTCGGTGGCTTCGCTCGGATTCTAGAGATCATATCCCCAGCAACCCTCTTCTCACAGATATTCATGCTGCTCCTCGAGGTGTTCACAGCATCCGCATCCGTCACATCTACCGAGAAGCTAATTCTATGGCAGATTGGGCTGCGGCGGTTGTGGCCTATCATGGGGGGTTTTGGAGTTGGAAGCAGGGTGATCCCTGTCTCTCTGCTCTTAAGCAGATTTTGTACTCTGATATCTCTGGGCTGACTCGCCGAGACTAGTGTGATCGCCCGCCTGTACAAAAAAAAAATTATCTGGCCACTTGCATTCTCCTGTAATAAACTAACATTGGAGGTGCAAGTGATTAAATGAGTTGGTATCCCCAGATTCAAAAGAAATGCAAACAATGCATAATAGAACGAAATAAAATAACTGGAATTTTGTATAAGGGACTAATTTTGAGCTTGGATTACAAATCCCAGCTCGTGTTCAAACTGGCCCTGCTATTATGGGCTGGATGAGAACTTTACTTTATGGAGCTCTGTGGGCTAATTGAATATGAACCATGAAAAAGTCTTTTTGCACACAGACGGTGCAGGAAATTCTGTATGGCCTACAATCATTGATCCGCACTAAGAGTCTGCACCGAAAGCCCACCTCTCAAATAAGGTGAATCCTTTGTGTGAACCAATGGCCGCGGGTGATGCAAAATTTTCTGCACCACTCATGGTGCAGAAAAATTTTTCTATAAACTATAGATGGTCAAGCCCAGCAACTTTGCCCATGCCAACATGTAACAATATGGCTAAGCTGTTGCGCAGCTTCCGCCGAGATCAGACGCGTGAGAGAAAATAGAGAAGAAGAAGAAGAATAAATGGATATAGAAGAAAAAGAGAATGCCTTTTTTTTCTGAGGTTTTGACTCCCTGATTACATTCAGATAGAGCCTTAAATAACCATCCATCTTGGATGATAAAACTTATCTGCACCAGCCTGTAACCAACTCCCTAACAAACTCCCTAAAATATGGAAGTCTATCCAGAAACCTGAGCCCAATCCCCCTGGATCCAGTTCCATAACCTACGATTAGGTTATTAAACATTCTCTCAAAAAACTCCCTTCTAAGCCATGCAAGAAAACACTCAAACCCGAGCCCATGTACATCCTCATGACTCACATGCTCTCTATTCTTGGGTCACAAGCCAACCCAAATGACTTAGGAACATGATAACTTATGTAACCTAAGCTCTCAAACCTGTGTGACTCTCCTGAACTTTGGATGTGCCACATTAGCTTACAATCTCCACCTTAGTGTATCAAAGTTATAGTAAGCTCCACCAGGTCCATCAATCCCATCAGTGCTCCATATCTGAAGAAGCTATCCCGAGGTAGTACCTTAGTGAGTGCATCCGCTGCGTTATCTTTGGTAAATAGTTTCACAAGCTCCAACTTACCATCATCTACAAGCTCCCTGATCCTGTGGTATTTGATGTCAATATGTTTGGTCCTAGCATGATAGACTGAATTCTGGACCAAACATAAAGCACTCTGGCTATCAGAAAATACCCTGATCACCCCTTGTGCTATCCCCATCTCCAGTGCAAGACCTTTCAGCCACATAGCCTCCTTTGCAGCATCTGAAATACCAATATACTATGACTCTGTAGTAGATAAAGTCGTCACTAGCTGCAGACTTGACCTCCATGATATTGGATCACCATTCAACATAAAGACATACCCTATCGTGACCTCCTGGTATCCAAATCACCTCCATAGTCAGCATCAACAAAACCTACTACCCGATCCTAAGCCTCCATGGTCAGTCTAGTGCCATCCTCCATGCTGCTATACCCATAGCATATATCAACACTGACTGTGCCAACAAGATATTTGAAAATCCCTTTCAGAGCTTTCCAATGTGCTTTACCCGGACTAGCCATAAATCTACTAACTTGGCTAACAGCATATGCAAGGTCAGGCCTACAACACACCATAGCATACATGAGGCTGCCAACTCCTGAAGCATAAGATACTCTGGACATCTCCTCGGTCTCTATCTTAGAACTTGGTGACATTGTCTTGGAGAGCTTAATGTGACCGGCCAATGGTAATGCGGCTGGCTTTGCATTATCCATACTGTACCTCTCCAAGATCCTCCTGATATAAGTCCCCTGAGATAAATGAAGCAACCTCCTGTGTCTGTTCCTAAAAATTTTCACCCCCAAAATCCATGTAGTATGACCTAAATCCTTCATTTTAAACTCAGCTGACAATGCTGCCTTTAGATCCTCCACAACAGCTTTACTTTTGCATGCAATTAACATATCATCCACATACAAAAGCAAGTATAATCTGGAATTATCTTCTAAAATCTGAAAATAAACACAGGGATCATACTCACATCTAGACATGCCGATGCTCCTTACAAAGGTATCAAACCGCAGATACCACTGATGCGGTGACTGCTTCAAAACATATAAGGATGTCTGCAAATGACGTACCTCTCTTTCTAACCCCGGTTCTATAAACCACTCTGGTTGCTCCATATAAATCGCCTCCTTCAAATTCCCATGAAGGAAGGCCATCCTGACATCCATCTGCTCCAGTTCCAAATTCTGTACTGCTACAATGCTCAGCAATATCCTGATAGATGTGTGTCGTACCACTGGAGAGAACACATCATTGTAGTCAATGCCTTCTTTCTGAGAAAATCCTTTGGCCACTAACCTGGCCTTATACCTGATCTTCTCCTTCTCTGTGGCTCCTTCTTTGCACTGAAATACCCATTTACAACCAATGGGCTTCTTTCCACTTGGCAGTGACACCAACCGCCAAGTCTAATTCTTCTGCAAGGACTGCATCTCTTCCACCATTGCATTGACCCACCTATCTTTATCCTGACTTGTCATCGCCTCCTGGTAGGTAACTGGTCCTCCACTGGCAGCCACCAATGCATATGACATGGTCTCACCAAATAACCCTCTTTGACTTATGCAGTGCAATGCCGATGCCTATCCCAGGATATGACTCTTCCCTCTGCTCATCTCTGCCATGAGCATGCATCTGGCTGGTCCCTGCATGTGAAGACATATCTGGAATATGCTCCACCTGAATCTCATGTCCTCTTGGCGATCCTACAAAAGGTAAAATATCATAAGAGGTTAATTGCTCAGCTGCGCCCTGCTGAGCCTCCTGCTGCCCACCCGCGTCCGACTGGGCCTCTGGCAACCTCTGCCACTTATTGCTTCTTGAGGACTGAGCTCTCATCAAAAACCACATTCCTACTGATCGTGGCCTTCTGCTCCAAGGGATCTCATAGCCTGTATCCCTTGACTCCTCGCGGATATTCAATAAACACCATTTTTCGGGCTTTGGCATCCAACTTGGTCCGCTGACTGGCATCCACATGTACAAATGTTGTATATCCAAAAACTATGATATGGCTAAGCTCCACCTGTCTACCAGACCATACATCCTCTGGTAACCTCCCATCAAGCTTGACATGAGGAGACCTGTTCACCAAGTAGGCTGTTGTGTCAACTGTGTCCACCCAAAATATTTTAGGTAATCCTACTTGCAATCTCATGCATCTAGCTTTCTCCATGAGAGTTCGGTTCATTCTCTCATGAACTCCATTTTGCTAAGGAGTTCTAACCACTGAAAATTGCCTTTTGATGCCTTCGTCTGTGCAAAATTTCAGAAACTCCTTACTTGTGAATTCTCCACCGTTATCGGACCGAACCACCTTTACATATCTACATGTCTCCTTCTCCACCTCAGCCTGCCATACTTGAAATTTGGAGAAGACCTCTGACTTTCCTTCAAGAAATATACCCAGACCTTCCTTGAAAAATTATCAATCAGAGTCATGAAATATCTTGCTTCATTCCTGCCCGAAACTGAAGCTGGACCCCAAACATCACTGTATACTAGCTCAAAGGGACCTGTATTGTGTGCTGAACTGGTAGAAAATTTTACCTTGTGTTACTTGCCTATCTGACATGGCTCACAAACCTCAGCAACACCCTCATCCAAAACTGAAATCCTCCTGTCCTTCATCAGCACCCTCACACCCCGCTCTCCCATGTGACCAAGATGGTAGTGCCACATCACAGACCCAACCAGCTGATACAAATTATTTTCCAGCCTCTTCCCCCTTATCATAACCATGGCACCTTTCATGACGTTGAGTACACCATTCCTGGAATGACAACTGAAACCAAATCCATTCCTCTCCAGGTACCCCAAGGACACTAGGTTCTTCTTCAAGTTAGGAACATGCTTCACATGAGTAAGAGTTCTCACAACCCCATCAAACATTCTGATCCTAACTGTGCCAACTCCTGCCACCCTGCAAGAATGGTTATCCCCTAATGTCACATTCCCCATATAGATTTTAGTATAATCTGCAAAGCAGGACCGATGTGGTATATAATGATGTGAGTAGGCTGAATCAAATAACCAACTGTCTACTGTACTTTTGTGTGCATCTGAAACCATCAAGAGGTCCTCCTCGATCCCTATATCTTCAATAGTACTGACAGATTCATTATCTTTCTTCTCTTCTTGAGGTTTCTTCCAAAGAGGACAATTCCTCTTTATGTGTCCAACCCCATTACACTTGTAACACCTGAACTTGCCTTTGCCTTTCTTCGACTTGGACTTGGATCGGCCCCTATGCTTGCTGACCTCCTTGCCTCTGCCAATTCTCTCTCCTACTGTGAGGCCCTCCTGAGGTACACCTTCTCCTGTTATCATTCTCCACTGCTCATTGGATCTCAACATAGGCACAATATCTTCATAAAGCAGTGTTTCTTTTCCATAAAGCAGTGTAGTAACAAGAGGATCATAAGACATAGGCAATGAACATAACAAGAGAAGAGATTTATCTTCTTCCTCCATCTTAACACCAAGAGTCATCAAATCATTGCATATCCTATCATACTTCTGAATATGAAGAACAATATCCCCGCCTTTCTGCATCCGAAGACTATATAATTGTTTCTTCAACATAAGTTTATTGCACATATTTTTGCCCATGTATAAGGAATGCAATTTGGCCCAAAGACCCTTCAGTTTCTTCTCATCTAGGACACTGTACAAAACTGAATCAGCAAGACACCCTCTGATCGCTGCACATGACTTTTTTTCAAGAGACAACCAATCCCCTTCTGACATCTTCTCAGGCTTTGATTCCAAAGTAATATCAAGAAAATTCTGCACTAATAAATCCTCAACCCTCACCTTTCATATGGAAAATTAAAACTCCCTTTTTCATTAAATTTTTCAAACTCAACTTTGCTTCCATTATTCATGGTTGATCAGGTCACAAACAGTAATCACAGAGATGAATTAAGAAAAATACCTAGAGATGAAATCCTGGTTGAAATCCTGATTGAAATCTCTCCTGCAGCCCTTCCAAGAAATTCCACTTCCCTTGGATAAGATGCTTATTGCAATCAAACAAATTGCTACATAGGTTAGTTGCATCGTGCTTCTTTTCTTTAGTTGCTAGTTCAAAACCCACCACTCCCTTTAATTTCTTGAATTTTATTTAATCCTTTATTTTCTTTTTCTTAGCCAATTTTGCTCCAGAGCCGTGAAGCTTCCTCCCGCGTCTTCAAGAATTCCTTAAGAGAAATCCCGCTGCGAGTTCGTTCTGACACCTTGGATTCCCAAACTCCTCTTGGAGTTTGACTCATTGATCAAAGCTTCCTTCCGTGAAGCGTCTTCCAGGAATTCCTCCTCCTGGGCGTTTCCACCGTGAATTCCTCTCTTCTCTTCTCTTGTCCTCACGAATTTCGCTCGCTGGACGAAGCCTCCTTCCCATCTTTAATGCTGGAAGAAATCGTGAACACGCATCACTGGGCTACCGTCGGGACGTTTTCTTATAAGAAATCACGAAACAAGGCCTCCGTGAAATTAATGCCTCAGACACCGCTCCAAGAACTCCCATCCTTTGATCTCGGACGGAGTTGCACCGGGACTTATCTGATTTCTCTTCCTCTTCCCAAGCGCCTCTCTGATGCTCTGATACCACTTGTTGCGCAGCTTCCGTCGAGATCATACGCGCGAGGAAAGATAGAGAATAAGAAGAATAGATGGATATAGAAGAAAAAGAGAATGCTTTTTTTTTCTGAGGTTTTGACTTCCTGGTTACATTCAGATAGAGCCTTAAATAACTATCCATCTTGGATGATAAGACTTATCTGCACCAACCTATAACCAACTCCTTAACAAACTCCCTAAAATATGGAATTCTCTCCAGAAACCTGAGCCCAATCCCTCTGGACCCAGTTTTATAACCTACGATTAGGTTGTTAAACATTCTCTCAAAAAACTCCCTTCTAAGCCATGTAAGAAAACACTCAAACTCGAGCCCATGTACACCCATGACTCACATGCTCTCTATTCTTGGGTCACAAGCCGACCCAAATACTTAGGAACCTGAGAACTTATGTAACCTAAACTCTCAAACCTGTGTAACTCTCCTGAACTTTGGATGTGTCACACCTTAGCTTACATAAGTTTGATTCTTCGTCCATCCCACAACTAGACCAACTGTCCAAATGGTGATCCTTGTACGTGATCCATTTAAGATCATCGGTAATTCGAATGAAGGTGATGAGATCATTATATTTGATTGCATCATGGTGATCTTACATGACGATGATCCTAAATTGCTCTCACCTATATAATCACTGTCCAACTCATTAATTCCATATCTATCCATGAGAACGGGTATTGAAATCACCTTCAAATAATAATATTGATTTAAGATGTAGGAAACAAAATGCCCCTCATCCATATAAAAAATTCTTAGTGTTATTTTATGTTAATATAATTTAATTGAATATCATAAGATTATATTATAATAACATAAAATGATATTATATATATAATCATATGATTATAAATATTATAATAATTATGATATTATATGATTATATATGATTATTATTATTATGCTAAATATTACAATTATATTATAATTTAATCTAAATATTATTATAATAAATAATATGAAGTAATGATAAAATTTTAATGGTACTTGCAAAATCTATTAAGAGTAGCTATTTTCTTCAGGTAAAGAAAGATTAATTAAACAGAAATTATTTTGATATTTTATAATCGATATTTTAGGATTCCCTTAGTATACCAACACAATAATTTTAAGTCATTGGGATCTTTAATTACTAGTTATAATATATCTAATATGGTAATTTAAATTATTGGGGATCAAATCATCTCAATATAAAGATCATTATGACCTAAGATCTCAGATAATTGTGATGATAATATTTAGGTTAATAATCGGCTCTAATATAAACTCTAAATCTTAGCTGAAGAAGTCAAGGCTCATAGTACCAATGAACAAGCAATATTATGGTAACACGGAGAAACTCTCAATTGATTCACCACCAAGGGAGAATTATATTACAAGAAGTATACAGTAGCGATTTCCTAAAGGACTGCATAGCTGATGTAGCACATATATATATATTTAGTATATCAGAAGGTAGACATGCCATTCACTTCCATGTACCCGTAAAGCATAAAAAAACACTGGATTATTTTACTGTTGTGGCCCAAGAAGGAGAGCAACATCAGTTCGGTATCAGTTTGTGAGGTGGCTTGTCAACAGATGGGGAAGGATCATATCTTCCATAGTCATTTGTTTGAACTTGGAGAACTCTGGAATGGACAACAAAGGCTTGTTCATGGCGCACAACATTCTTTGCGGGCTCCTGCAATGCATTGAAAATCTTTCAATCAGTAAAAAAAAATTCCTCCTGCATTATCGTATACCGCACATGGTACAGGAATGCGCTCATCATGCACGATGAGTAATCATGCCTACGTGCGGCCATGTTATATGATATAAAAGAAATAAAATATTTTTAGACACGTGCGATCGTATGCACATGCGATTAATCACATCGCACGATACACGCATCGTGCGTACGTGATGCGCGCATAAAGAGCTTTCCTTTATTAATTAGTATGTACAACAGATATCTAAGAAGAAGAGACATGATTTCATCCATTTCGTAACATTTGGATGAGATAGAATATTTCGTGAATCTATCTTTCCGTTCCTTATTTTTAGTTACAACATACTTGTGTTCTTAGCTTCTTTTTCACCTTGTTCATTAGAAAAGAAAAAAAAAAAAAAATCCATAATCTGCTACTACTAAGACTCGTTTACTTCTCGATCTTGACGTTGCTTATCCAAGATTAATGATTATTGTGGTGCTGCTAATTATAAGAACACCGGCTCTATAATAACGTTGTTATCACAGAAAGCGTGGAAGTAAAAGATTTGTTAAGTATCCTCATTTTAATTTGAAGATCAATATTTCTTTTAGAATAAATCAGCTCTAATCTTGGTAAAGGAGAGACTGATCTAATCTTGGAAACAAAAGGAGAAAAGAACTACTCCCATCTTATTGTCTGGTCGATACTACATACCTTCCCCCTAGATTCCAAGTGTACCGCATATTTATCAAAAAACCTCTGCTGCCCACCTGAAAAAAGAAAAAAGAAAAAAAAAATCATCTGATGAGAAAAGGAAAAGTAAAACATAATTATATAAATGATCATTAGTTTTCCTTCCTTACAGTTTACTGCAGAGAGAGAGAGAGAGAGCGAGAGAGCGAGAGATATAATAAACATGGAAACTGATCAAAGTTTGTTAGCATTCTCCAGTACTAATTGAACAGTGTCTTGCGTGAGTGTAGATGATGCCAATAAGAAAGGGGACTATTAATAAGATACTTGAAAATTGCCAAGCCTGCATCTAAAATATATAATATGGCTCCGTCCGATAATTAGGAGTTGCAAACGTTGAAATATTTATTCATTCGACATAAAAAAACAGCTGGCTACTTCAATCTATTTCGCTGGTGATTGTTATGTTATATATGGATAACTATGTCGTGTTTGTGATCGGTTAGTTCAAGAACAGATACTGAGCTTGAGCTTGAAACATCAATATTTGCTCGTATATATAATTGCTGAATTCTGGTCATATATTGCCGAGAAAGCTCAAACATTAATGCGAAGTTTGTTTTGCATGTAAATATTTTAGATGCTAGAAAAGTAGAAACCAATCTGGAATTGCTTGGCCTCGAGAACAAGCTCTTGCTTATAGTTGGTCATGCGAACCTGGTAAAAACCGAAGTTTTATTCACAGAGGACTACGGAGACGAAGATATATATATATATATATATATGAGACCTATATATAGAGCACATCATCTTTGCAGAAAGAACTCTTAGAACTTAAGAAGATATTTTCAAGAAGATAGAAGCACAGTCCCTATAAGAATATTTGAAGGTGTAGAGATCCACTTGAACCTACCGCAGATGAAACTGAGATAAGCGATGCCAAGATGAGAATGAAGGGAAGAGTGAATCTCTTAGGCCCCATGAAACCCATGCGGACAACCGAACTTTATCTCGGTCGCTATGACTTCCTCTCTTCCAAGAGCGTAGAGAAGAGATGAATCCTTTCTAAGAAGTAGAGCAGTATAAAACAAACCTTTGACTGCCAGACCTTGTGATCGAATCAGTGGGCAATTGCTGAAGCAAGTCTCACCCGGATATCTATTTTTTAAATTCAAATTGTAAAGGAGAGGACCATGCACTATCTGCGTGGAATTTAAGGGGTGTAGTCACTAGAGTTGGTGGATTGCTTAGTTAATCCAATAACTAAAGGCATTGACAAATAGGCCTCTTGTAATGAGAATTGACTTCAGTGCCATTGAAGGCACCAAACATGCTACAATGCTACGTTCTTTAGAATTAGCGTTTTTTAAAAAAAAAGCCTTCTTTGCTCAAGTGCCAGTTGTAGCTCAGTGAATGAACCTGGTCTACGCCAAGAGATTCTCTAATTCAATTGCTAATTGTTGTCATGAGATTAAATATTGTTAATATGATTATAATTTTAGTCAGGAGATCAGGGAGGCAAGGTGCATTAGGACTATCATAATGGTTATCTACTCTTCATTTTTTTTCTTTTTTTGAGGAATAGTTATCTACTCTTTGATGACGATGATCATGATGCCAAACTTAATTATTGTATAACTTTAATGGTTTCTCACATTCTTTGATTATAACTTCGTCTCCACCCTTTTCTGTTTATTCTGTTTTACCTTTTGGATTGTGAACCCAGAACTGGAGCGGCAATGGGTCAATCAGGTCAAGCAAGGATAACAATATATAATGCCTTTATCGAAATCCAAGTTGGCCTAATATTGAGTTAAGACCCACTAAACCCATACGTATACCCATGAGTTATTTTAGGTTACCCATGCGTCCTTGTAAATTACCAGCGGCAACTTATTAAGTTTCATTAAAAAAAGCCAAAGTGATCTTAGTAGGCATGCTCTCCAAACTACAAAGCAGGCTTAATGGTGCACAATTTTTTTTTTTTTCAAAAAAGCAAGGTCCATATGAAAGGAAAGGAAGATACCCAATGCAAGTAGGGTGCACTTTAATGTTTGGGAATGCCTTGTGCTTAAAGGTAAGGGAGCATAAAATAGCATTGTGGATGGATAGTGCTCCAACTCTTATCCTCGAGGACAAGGACATGAAACCAAACACACAATGAGAGGACAATGGTGGAGAATAAAGAGATCCACTACAAGTGTTGAATATTGGATATTGATGTTTTCTTTATTGGAAAGCGAGTGTTAAGATAGGGTTAGCAAAAGCAATGCATCTTCTTTCTATAGATCTCCATGTATAATTAATGCAGACTTGAAGCTCATAGAAGCCATCTGCCACAGTGTTGGTTGAAGGGCGTACCTGATACATTTTGGGTTCCACAAAAATTGTAGAAAAATGATTGTCAATGCTGTGTTCACTCATGAAGGGAGGTAGGCAGCTATTTGAATGGCACTGTGGCTGTAAGACTGACTGCGTGATTAAGGCTATGTTTGGATGTTTGAAGGGAAAGAAAAGGGAGAGTAAAAGGAATGAAAGGGAAAGGAAAGGTTGTTCTTCTTCTCTTATTTGGATAGGAGAGAAAGAAAAAGGAAGGTAATATGAATTATCTTGTTTGGATAGAAAGGAAGGGAAAGGAAAGAAAAAGATATGTGACAATTATACCCAATATATTGACATACATCGTTGTACATTAGCAAATTGTAGAATGTAATCGTTCAAATCTCTCCACACCAGCAAGCAAATAAGTTGGAAGAAATAAAATAAAGTAAAACTAAAAAGAAGATTAGGAGAGGATAACAAAGGTAGCGAATGGTAGAAGACCAGCAAGCAAATAAATTGGAAGAAAATAAAATAAAGTAAAACTAAAAAGAAGATTATGAGAGGATAACAAAGGTAGCGAATTGTAGAGGACGAAAAGGTTGAACAGAGGATTTAATGGTTCGGTATTAGGAGAGGATAACAAAGGTAGCGAACGGTAGAGGACGAAAAAGGTTGAACAGAGGATTTAATGGCTCGGTGATGAAAAGAAAGGCAACGGATGAAAAGGGTTGAATAGAGGATTTAGTGGACATAACTCATAACGATCTGTTTGTGCTCGGTGACAAAAAGAAAGAGGATTTAATGGACATAACTCATAACGATCTGTTTCAAGGCGGTGCTCAGTGACGAAGAGAAAGGCAACGGACGAAAAGGGTTGAATAGAGGATTTAATGGACATAACTCATAACGATCTGTTTCAAGGCCGTGCTCGGTGACGAAAAGAAAGACAACGACGGCAGCGAGTTGAAGGAGAAGAAAACCCTCGACTAGAAAATGAACCATCAAAATGATATAATTATAGAGAAGGATATTTTCATCTTTAAAAAAAGTATGACTTAAATCTTTTCTCCTTCCCTAACTTACCCCTAATTTGGAGTCTGTTTGGATGGGAGGGAATGGAGGGGAGGGAAAGGGAAAGGAGGTAAAAGGTCACAAGTTATCTTGTTTGGGAGGAGGGTGAAAGAAAGAGGGGGAAGAGAATGGGAGTAATCAGTTCCCCTCATTTTTCTCCCAGCGAGCGTAAATTTGTTAACCCCAAATCGGGAGGTAAGCTGGGGAAGGAAAAAAGTTTAAGTCATACTTTCACTCCCTCGGTTTATTTCCTATTTTGAAGGGATATAATTGTCACATAACTCTTCCCCTTCTTTTCCTCTCTCTATCCAAACAAGATAATTGATATTACCCTTCCTTTCCCTTTCATCCTTTCCAAACAAGAGAAGAAGAGCAACCATTTTTTTCCCTTCCTTTCCCTTCCATCCATTTTCTTCTTTTACTCTCTCCTTCCTTCCCCTCCAAAGATCCAAACAAAGCCTGAGGGTTAATAAATTTATCCTTATTGAAAGGAAAAGAGGGAGAACCAGTTACTCTCGTTCCCTTCCCCCCTCTCTTTAACCCTCCTCCCAAACAACATAACTTATAACCTTTTGCTTTCATTTCCTTCCCCTCCCCTCCATTCACCCAATCCAAACAGACCCTTAATGCTTGGAAAACCAAATGCCGACGTTTAAAAAAATCGCCAGCCATTTTCCCATTGTTCCAAACATTCGGCCGTTTGAAAACCAAACATTCACCATTTTAAAAAATCAATTGCATGGCCGTTTTAAAAAATAAAATTGTCTTACCACTTTTTTAAAAAAACTCTATAAATAGGTTTTACAAAGGATAAAATTTTACAACAACAACAATAGCAGCAACAACAACTCCATATTTTCTTTTTTTTTTTTAAAGATTGCTGATCGACATCCGTTGATATCGTGCCGCCAACGAACGTAGGAGTTTGGCTTCCGAATTGTACCTTAGAGGAGAGCTATGTTCAATTTTTTTCGCATGAGAAGGGGACCAGATCTCCTTTAGGGCAATGGTTTAAACCGCCCGACTTTTAACTTACTCCTATTTTGAGATATATTTTTTTCACTGAATATAATCTGACACACACACCACAAATATATATATATATATATATACTTATATATTCCTAGTTGCAAGCACATAGAAAATATTTTCAATAACAAAACACAACTAATGTCATGTGGCAGCTCTCTTGCACCCAGACTTACTTATCATTTTGACCTGTGGAAGCCTGTACTATACCACTCATCCATTTTTTATTTTGATGACATATATCATTCTGTTCTCTTTGTACAGTAACAGAAGCATCAAAATAATTGCATATATCCTACCACAGGGTTAACTAATATACAGGAGACTGAAAAAAAGGGCGCAATGAAGCTATCCATTCGAATATAGGTTGTGTTGCTGCTGAAATCTGTCCTTCGACTCGGGCGCGATCGGGCTCTGGGACGGGCTCCCTCCTGGGCGGACCTGCAAAATAGTCCTCACGTGAGAGGCGTTGGAGGTGGCCCTCCGCGGAAGACCCTCCGACGCTCAAGTCAGTGGGGATCGGCAATCAACAAACAAGAGGAGAAGGCTCTCGCTGAAGAGTCTCTCCAAGGGTGGCCTTTCGAGAGCTCTGAGCAGAACGCTAATGGCGGAAAACCAAAGCAGAAGGAGAGTGTGCCAGTGAGCAAGTGCGCATACCTGAGAAGTCGGTAGACGACTCTATTTATAGAGGATCACCTGATTCCCTGGGGGCATCGTGGTCCAAAAGTCGTTAGGATTTGAATCCAGTTTGTTATGAGGTCAGTAAGATTCGCATCTTATTGGTTAGAGGATCGACGGCTGAGAGATGGTTGATGTCTCGAGATTTGGCGTGTATATAGGCTCCAGGGCTCTAGGCCACTCTCGCGGGTCCTAGTCCACTCTCAGATATGATTTCTGTTTGGAATCTTACGGATTTGAACTCTTCCGCACCAAATTCGCAGAGGTTCTTGAGTGCCCAGGTCTAGCCGGGGCATAATAATGACTCGGCTGACGAGGCACAGTCGGATAGCTCGACCGGGGATGAGAGAGACGATATAGCCCGGCTGAGGTCGAGAGATGATATAGCTCGGCTGAGTCCAAGAGATGATATAGCTCGACTGAGGCCGAGAGACGTGATCCGCACCTTAGAATCCTTGGCTCGGTGAGGGGCTAAGGCGCCTCGATTTACTGAGGCTAACTTATCTCTAGCGGGTATTGTTCAGCACGTGGGAGTCAAGGTTGATCCTAGCCCCTTGCATGATTATTTATGCAATGGCGATTTTACCCCTCAACACATGCCCCCCACTCCCTAGTTCGAAGCGTAGGTTCGGGCGTAGGGAGTATAACTCCGGGTGACATGATTTGAGTGGGTTTGGATTTGACAGCCTGTGTAATGGTGCTCTAATTAGCGCCACGTGGCGTCTTGCTTTTACGGAATGGAACTGTCGCTTCTAGGGGCAACGGTTGGGGGAGCGCCACGCAGCAAATCCTGATTTTCACGGTGCCTGCAGCGACGGTTTCGGGCATTTCGATCAAGATGCCTTATCTTCTTTTTGAGGCAGTTTCCTTTGGGGGGAAGCAAAGTCAAAGCAATGCTATTCCCATTCATGGCGTTTCTTCGTTCCTTCTTGGAGAAATTTGTCCCCCTGTTTTCTTTGCAATCTTGCTCGGTGTTTCTTTAGCCAGCAGAATGATGAGACCCAGTTACATGGTTTCAGAAATCACCGCTGAGGAATTGGGAAGACTCTGCCAGAAATATGGGATTCCCTCGGATATCGTTTTGCGACTATCGGGGCCCGAGCCCAGGGTTTCACAGGAGATGGAGCGTGGGGTCTTTCTTTATGAAGACAGCTGAAGGCAGGCCTCCAGTTTCCTCTCCATCCCCTGGTGAAGAGATCATGAAGTTTTATAACATCTGTCCGACAATGGTGGCTCCTAACAGCTGGTGGAGTATCATCGGGTTCATCTTGATGTGTAGTCAAGTTCAGGTAATAGCAACTTTATCCCTGTTCCGTGCTTGTTACCATCTGATGCCCGGGAGGAACTCGGAGTGGTCCTATATCGGACCTCGGAAGTCATTCAGGATGATCATGGATAAGCCATCGTCCATAAAGGGATGGAAGGTCTGATTCTTTATCGCTGAAGGGAACATTGGTTCCGACTTCCCGTGGGGATGGGAAAACCCTGTTAGGGATATGGAGGCGCATCCTGGCCTTATTGGAACGGGAGAAGGAGGACCTAGGGGTCCTCACCAGCGGTCGAACATTCTCGGCTATTGTCTTACTGTCGGAGGAGGCCCTTTGCGATGCCGGGCTTAGCCCCATCGATAGGCAGGGTAAGCCCCTTCCCCTTTCTGTTTTTCCTTTCTTTGGGGCAAATATACCCAGGTTTGACCGGTTGCTCCCCATGTCTGCAGCCAAGAAATCTGAGATGGTGGGCCGCATACAGAAGGAGTTGGGCAAGCGCCCAGAGAGACCAATAGCGCAGAGAGGCGCAAGCCCGAGAAGAAAGTCCGTCTTTCCGAAGAGGTTGGGCGAGTCAAAGCCAACCTGCACTCCTCACCACTGAAGAAAGGGGACGTGGGAGCGTCGGCGATGGAAGAAGGGCTCTCTCCGTTGGGGGAAGAGGCAGTAGCCATGATGGGGGAGCACAGAGCGGAGGAGGACTCAGAGAGGGTCGCTGAGATCCCCTGTCCTTTGGTGGTGGAGATAGCGGATAGCCCGGAGGAGGCTCCATCGAAGTTCAGGGTGAGCCTGTTGTTGAAGGGCCTCCTTCGGATGGGTTAGAGGGTGATGACGTTGGGCCAAAGGCAGTGGATGTTCGGGAGGAGTTTCCTACCGAGGGGTTCCTCTTGAGGAGGCTAGAGGTGCTGGTGAACAAGTTGAGGCTTCGGTGGAGTCCGCGTGGGAGGAGCAGGTGCCAGCGATTGAAGAGAGGCCTTTGGGTGAAGAAGGAGGACAAGACGATGACCCTCCAGCTGAAGTTTCCCCTGCAAAGCCTTGGGAAGATTGAGGCCGGGCTGGCCGAGATATCTGATGAATTGCAGGCCAGGCTTTTGCTGGAGGAGGCCAGGAGATTGAAGGCTTCCGATCTGAGATTGCTCGGGCTGGCTCCTCGGACGGGCTGCCTGGTGGTCCGGGCTCGGCTATCGAGGAGGCATTTTTCGTCTTGATGAAGTCGGCATTACATCCAAGCGCATGGTCCCTCGATAGACAAGTTCGCAGCCTGGACCTTATCGACACCGTATTTGGTCAGCGGAACGTAGCGAAGGACGTTCACCTTCTCCCCGATATCGATAATTCCACCCTAATGGGGTTAGCTAGGTCCTACACCTCCCGGGTGAGTTGCTATTCTGGAGTATCAGGTATTTTCTGGCGAACTTGATCGCACTTCCTTACTTATTTTTTTGTTCCGCATAGTGCTTTGATCACTAGGGCACTGTGTTGGTGCTTGAGCCTGGCGAGAGGGCCAGCGTTCAGGCCAAGAGAGTCAGTTCCGAGCTTCGACTGCGAGCAGCGACGTCTGACAAATTTGAGCAGATCCTGGACGTTGTCAATAAGAAGTTGGAGATGGTGAGGGGATTGCATCAGGTCGCCCTCAACGACGCGTCCAGATTAAAGTTCGAAGTTAAGGAACTGCGCGGGCTCCAGGCGGGGTATGATGAGGCATGCTCAAAGCTATCACAAATCGAATCTCGGCATGCTGGAGAAATGGAATCCGCCAAGAAACAGTTCGATGAAAGTCGAGATAGACTGAGGCGAGAGGCTACCGAGGAGAAGAATTGCCTGAACAGGATGCTCGGCGAGTCGGAGGAGAAGGTCCGAAATCTCAATCAATGCATCGTAGCCAAGGATAATAGGATTAAATGGCACCAGGAGAGATTAACCAACTTGATAGCGAGCTTTCCCAGGCCTGGGAAGAAGCTGATAATAGGCAATCGAGGATTGATGACCTCAAGGGCAGAATTGAGCAGGTTAAAGCTGATAAACTGAGGGCCCTTGGCGAGGTCAAGGAGTTGACCGAGAAGTTAGCCAAGTAGGAGGAGGAGGTACGGTACTGTCCTTTAAACTTCTCCTATTAACTCGCTGTTGCATCGGCTAATCCTGCATTTGCAGATGGAGAGGCAAAATTGGAGGGCCGAAACCAACTAAAGATCCTGCAAGAGGAACTGTCATCGAGTAAAGGGAGGAGCTTGGAGCTCGAAAGGCGGGTACTGAGATCGAGGAGCAAATGGGCTTGCTTCGGGGTGTAGAAGATGCGACCTGCGCCGAGGCTTTCCAGCTCGGCGAGGAGGAGACCCGAACTAAGATAGCCCGGGAGCATCCGGAGTGGGACCTCTCTTTCCTGGATGTTGAGGCTTGTGAGGCCTGTACCCCAGGGGCTGAAGAAGATGAATATGACAATGTTTAGACGTCGATCTAGACGCTATCTTGGGTTTAAGTGAGGCTGCAGCTCCGAGGGACACTTCAAGCCTGCCGCCGAAGGAACGACGACTTTTGAAGTGGGCGAAACGAGCCGAGCCTCTCCGGATGTTGTTGAGGACACTGGTGGAACTGATCCAGCTCCTGATCCTTGAGGATCATTTGTGTGCTTTTATTTTTCAGATATGTAATTTGGTCAAAATTTTCAATGAATGGGTCTTTTATCTCCATCTGCTTAATCGCCTCTTTTGGCTGATCTTCTACCCCAAGTTTTCTTCTGACTGCGAACAAGTTATAATTCATTCATTATCTTGGGCTGGTTAGCTTGGACTTAAGCAAATATTTCGGTCGAGGCCGAGGTATCGGGATAGCTTAGTTTGTCTGAAGTAAAGAAATCGACACGCTTTGGCCGAGGCAAAGGGAACTTCACAAGTTTCAGCCGGGGTGCAATGTACCGCACGGTTTGGCCGAAGTATAAAGAGTGCTTCGTTGTTGTTGAGGCATCGGCAACTATCTCAGTCCAGATCGAAGCGAAAGATAACGTTCAGTCATGCTGTACTGAAGAGATACTTGGTTTATTCCGATATATAGAGGCAGTTTTGGCCTTAAGCGGGAGCATAGGGCAATGTCTCGGTTTATGCCGAGACATAACGGGCAGTTGGGCCGGAGCGGAGGATATCGAGGTGCCTTTATTGAAGAGTACTTGGCTTCTGTGCCTTTTTATTATTCTGCCAGCATCTTATCTTTTCCAAGGCGAGCTGACCTTCTTTTTGCCGAAATGGATAATACGGCCCTGTAACCTGCAAAGGTTGCCTCTATATTTTCTAGGGTCATTTATCCCTTCGATCTTTTCCAAGGTACGACATAAACGCTGGCTTGCCATTGGAGGGCATCGTTTTCGCTGGGCGATTTTCCAGGCCTACCGTATCTCAAAGATCAGCGGGCGATCCCTGGATTTAAGGCTCTCGATTCGAGATCAGGGGAAAATCTTTTGGCGTGCGTCATAGCTCGGGCGACGCGTTTGGCGCACATTGAAGAGCGCTCTTTTCATCTTCGAGGCCACGTGGCCGTGTGGGTAGGGCGTTTTGAATTTCGGGGCTTTCTGCTTTAATAGCTGCTCCCGGTCCGCTTGCCTATAAAATGGGAGGAGAGGGCCATTTTAGGCATCCTCCAAGGTTTTCCTCTCCGTGAGTTGTGAGAGTTTTCATGATGCCTGTGTCCCTTGGGCTGAGAGTGGGGGGACTGAGTTTTCCTTTTGCAAGTCATCTTCCCTGGATAGCTGGGGTGATGAAGGAGTCGCTGAAGAGCAACTCATCCTCCAGAGAGGAGTTTCGGAGATC
Organism: Calamus simplicifolius; assembly: GCA_900491605.1. Lineage (NCBI taxonomy): Eukaryota > Viridiplantae > Streptophyta > Magnoliopsida > Arecales > Arecaceae > Calamus > Calamus simplicifolius. The sequence continues at coordinate 552,408 of UESW01004742.1, read as the reverse complement.
ATATGGAGAGCGCACAGAGGTCCAGGGATCACATGGAGAGCGCACATACGCGCTTCCTGTGTGTCCTTTGTGGTTTGCTACGGGGGTCGCAGGTAGGAAGTGCACATGTACCCCGTAGCATGCACGACTTTTCATTCTCCCTCTGGCTGGATGCTTAGCCCCACCGTGTGGGGAATCTTCCGCCATGTGAAGAGGGAGTTGAGAGCAGTGCGGGGCTGATGGTCCCCTATCTCTCTCAATCGGGCGGCGACCTGCAGCCCAGCATTCCACCCAAGGGGAAGCTTCCTCGGCCTCGGTATCCAACATATCCGTCGAGGGATCAGTGGATGGGTTGCTTTACTTAATAGGGCTCATCCACTCATTCTGATTTCTCTGATATATTGGGTCGAACGCCGAGATATCATTATTAATCGAAGCTAGTCGCAACAGTCAGACCGAGCCATTTGTTCGTCTTTATTTCTTGTGCTATGATGCACTTGTAACGCCTCATTGGAGGTTGTAATCCCTTTCATTGGTAAAGAAATAAAGAAGCTTTTATTCTTTCTTCTTTTAGCACCTGCTTCTTTTTCGATGTGATTGTGCTTGAGAGTTACTACTCCCATATCATGTTTTTGGGTCATAGCATATTTCGACAGCATTCTTGCTACCTTGTTTTGCTAAGACCAATGTTTGGTCCTCAGTGGAGGAAAGCGTTTGTCCCTGTTCGGGTCAGAGGTGGACCTGGGCGGTCTGGGGACTCATGCGATAAGCATGATCCCGTTTGTAGAACGAAGCATGTATTTCTTCGGAAAGGGATAAATCGTATGTCTTTTCGGTTGAGTAGAAGGAGGTTGCTTACTTCTGCCGAAGTATCATAGGACGTCTTAGTTGCGTCAGATAGTTTGAGAGATTACTCGTCTAGACCAGAGCTTTAGATAACTTTTTAAGAGTATGCCATTTGATTCGGTCGAGGTTTCAGATAATCACTCGGTTGTAGCCGAGGCTTCGGAATATCGCTCTGCCAAGGCTTGGAATATCCCTCGGTTGTTGCCGAGGATTCAGAATATCGCTCGGTCATTGCCGAGGATTTTGGAATATTGCTCGGTTGTTGCCAAGGATTTTGGAATATCGCTCAGTTGTTGCCGAGGATTTTTGATAGTTTACTTGGTCCTTACTGCAACTGTGGATTCAGGTGCGGACAGCCAAAGAGGATGGGGGCTACCCGAGCGGTGGAGGGGGCACCTGAAGCCTGTAAATCGGCCACTCTCGGAGAGGGCGAGCTATGTTGCTCAAGTGTTGGCCACTGATACATTCTTTCCTCCGCGTTTTTTTGAGGATGCCTGATTCGAGGAAGTCTGGCAGACTTTGAGGATATTTACTCAAAAATGGTTCGGCAGATCAAAGGGAGTCTAGTTCCAAGAAGGGAGCTCCTTAGCACCTCAACGTTATTAATGATCCTCTTCGATGAGGGGTGGGACTCTTCGTTTCCTGTGAGCGCCCACTGAGGTGGTGACGCGTGGCGATTTTCCACGGGCTAAGATTAATGGCTCGAACGATCAAAATATTCACCAGGAGCGGTTTAAATACGGATGAGAAGGATGCCTCTTTAGTCATCTCTTCAGCCGATCTCCCAAGAATTCTTGGGTTCTGAGATGGCATTTGGAGGTGAGGGGCGATCAACTATGGTGCCAGCAGTGGCGCTAATGGCCGTGAGGGGTCCCAGGGGAGCCGCATTATGGTGACCGTCAACGGGGAGGCCCTGGCGTCAATGTTCACAGATCACGAGCGGCTCCTGAAGGCGGCCGAACAATATTTGGCCATTTCTATGAGGGAAGTCGAGCTCCTTCGCCGTGCCAACACCGGCTGGAGGGGGAAGTAGCATCCCTTCGACGAAAGGTCGCCGAGTCAGCTCGGCGTGGGGAGGGTTCGCGGCTCCCGGAGAAGATGATAAGGCCCAGTGAGGGCTCATGTATCTTTTTCTTTCTTTTTTGTCCTTTTTGTGATGAATGAAAAAGAGGATATTTGTAACTTTCGTGTCCGCTGTTATTTCCAAATGTTTGTTCTTATCATTCGGCCTTGGCCGAGATTTTTGATAAGTAATGCTCTTCGGCTCTGGCCGAGGCTTTTAACAAGTAACGCACTTCGGTTTGACCGAGGATTTTAATAAGAATGGAGATGCACTTCGGCTTTGGCCGAGGCTTTTATTAAGGAATGGAGATGCACTTCGGCTTTGGCCGAGGCTTTTATTCTTTGGTACTGGCCGGGGCTTATATCCTGTCCGAATTTGAACGACGTTTTGGAGACCATTTGGTCCGGCCGGGTTTAAGCTGCCCGAATCCGAACAAAGTTTTGGATACCATTTGGTCCGGCCGGGGCTTATAAGCTGCCCGAATCGAACGAAGTTTTGGAGACCATTTGGTCCAGTCGGGGCTTGTAAGCTGTCTGAATCCGAACGAAGTTTTGGGGACCATTTGGTCCGGCCGGGGCTTGTAAGCTGCCCGAATCCGAACAATGTTCTTTGACGTTTGGTTCGGCCGGGGCTTGTAAGCTGCCCGAATCCGAACAAGTATCTTTGACGTTTGGTTCCGGGGCTTGTAAGCTGCCCGAATCCGAACTCTTTGACGTTTGGTTCGGCCGGGGCTTGTAAGCTGCCCGAATCCGAACGAGTATCTTTGACGTTTGGTTCGGCCGGGGCTTGTAAGCTGCCCGAATCCGAACGAAGTATCTTTGACATTTTACTTGGCCCTGCCAAGGTACGGGATTCAACTCAAGGCTCGGCCCTGTCAAGGTACGGAGATTTGATTCGAGGCTTGGCCCTGCCGAGGTTCAGAGATTTAACTTGAGGCTTGGCCCTGCCGAGGTTTGGAGATTTGGCTCGAGAAATAGCTTGGTTGTGCCAAGAATGGATGCGTAGGCGACATCTATTTTCTATTACGACCTTTCAGAAAAAACGACTATAGCGGTCGTGCCGCGGATAATAGAAACAAGACGCAAAGCTGTAAATGGGGTAAGTCTATAGAGAGCGTACTCTATTGGTGATATATGCAGAGGTTGTCCGAACTCCACGTCCGGGGAATGAATTTTCTATCCAAATCCTGGAGCTTGTAGGTGCCGGGTCCGACGACTTCTGCCACTTGATAAGGGCCTTCCCAATTTGGCGACAGCTTTCCTTGTTCTAGTGGCTTGGAGACGGATGCTTTCCGGAGGACGAGATCGCTGGGCAGAAGGATTTTCCTTTGACTCTGGAAGCATGGTAACGAGCCACTCTTTGCTGGTATGCAGCTACTCTGATTCGAGCTTTCTCTCTGATCTCTTCCACCAGGTCGAGATTGGTGCGAAGTTGCTCGTCGTTAGCTTCCTTTGAGTAGCTCTCCACTCGCGGAGAAGGGAGTCCTACCTCCACAGGGATGACGGCTTCTGTGCCAAAGGCCATCGAAACGGGGTCTCGCTGGTGGGGATTCTCTGGGTAGTGCGGTAGGCCCATAGGACGTGATGAAGTTCGTCCACCCATCTGCCTCGGGCTCTGGCAAGCCGAACTTTGATCCCTTGAAGCAGGGTCCAATTAGTTACTTCGGCTTCTCCATTGGCTTGTGGATGCCCCACCGATGTAAGGCGGTGGCAGATCCCATGTTCCTCGCAGAAACCTCGGAACTTTGGGTTATCAAACTGCCTGCCATTGTCAGTGATGATTGTATGCAGAAGGATGAAGCATCAGATAATGGATCTCCACACAAAGTCCCTGGCCCGAGCTTCGGTTATTTGGGCAACTGCCTCAACCTCCACCCACTTGGTGAAGTAGTCGATGGCGACAAATAAAAATTTTCTCTGTCCAGTGGCGAGGGGAAAGGGCCAAGAATATCCATCCCCCACTTAGCAAAGGGCCAAGCAGAGGAAATAGGGACTAAACTTGCGGAGGGGAGCCTCTGGATGTTGGAGTGTCTCTGACATGAGTCACAGCTCGGAACGAGATCATCAGCATCCTTTTGCATAGTGGGCCAATAGTACCCCTGGCGCAGCACCTTGTGGCATAGAGATCGACTTCCCAGATGGTTGCCATAAATTCCTTCATGTACCTCCCAAGAGCATAATCAGCTTCATATGGGCGAAGGCACTTGAGCAATGGCATGGAAAATGATCGCTTATAAAGCCGATCGTCGACCAACACATAGTGGGCAGCTTGCAATTTCAACTTTTTGCCTCCTTATGGTCGGCTGGGAGCGACCCTTCTTTGAGATACCTCGAGATGGGGTCGAACCAGGATGGCTCGGTCTCAATGCATCACTCGATCTGCCTCCGCGATGCTAGGCTTTTCCAGGATTTCCAGGGGAAACTTTCGTTCAGCACTCATCGACTCCGCAGTTGCCAGTCGGGATAATAGATCGGCACGGGCATTTTCGGATCTGGGGATCTGGATAACTTCAAATTTAGAGAAGTGGGAAAGCAAGTCCCGCACCTGCTAGAGATACCGAATCATGTTTGGCTCCCGGGCCTCAAACTCGCCCCGCACGTGACTAGCCACCAGTTGAGAGTCGGTGAAGGCATTTAACTTCTTCACTTTGAGGTCACGGGCAATTCGAAGTCCAGCAGCAGAGCTTCATACTCAGCTTCGTTATTGGAAGGCTGGGAAGGAGAAGCGAACGCCATACTCGAAGGTAGCCCCTTCTGGGCTGGTGAGGATCAGGCCAGCGCCTGAGCCACCGGCATTGGACGATCTGTCAACATGGAGCAGCCACGGGTGTCAGATTTTGGTTGCTCGGGGAGTCTGGAGTGGAACCATCCTCCAGGATAGTACATTTAAGGAGGAAGTCAGCTAGAACCTGGGCCTTGATGGCCAGGCGAGGCTGGTATCGGATGTCATGCTCGCTTAGCTCGACAACCCATTTAGCCATCCTTCCTGATGTCTTCGGGCGATGAACCACCGCCTTGATGGGTTGGTCAGTGAGAACTGTCACAGAATGCGACTGGAAATATGTCCGTAGCCTCCGAACTGATGTTACCAAGGCCAACACTAGCTTCTCGATCCGAGTGTACCTTGTCTCGGCATCCCAGAGCAGTTTGCTGACATAGTAGATCGGCTTTTGAGTCTTTTTCTCTTCTCTGATCAAAACCAAACCAATTGCGCCTTCCGAAACTGCTAAGTACAGGAATAGCATCTCTCCCGAGTTGGGGCTGCTGAGGAGGGGTGGCGAGCCGAGATACCTCTTGAGGTCCTCGAATGATTTCTGGCACTCGGGAGTCCATTGAAAATTCTTGGCAGATCGAAGAGCTTTAAAGAAGGGAAGGTACCTTTCGGCCGATCGAGCTACGAAGCGGTTGAGGGCCGCGATCCTTCTTGTCAGGCGCTGACCTCTTTGATAGATGTTGGGGGTGTCATTTGCTGAAGGGCTTGAATCTTCTGCGGGTTGGCTTCAATGCCTCGCTGAGAAACCATGAAACCCAGAAACTTCCCAGAGTTGACACCAAAGGCACACTTTATCGGGTTGAGCTTCATCCGATATTTTCAGAGCGTCATGAAGCTCTCAGAGAGGTCCTCAATGTGCTGGGATGCTTCTTTGCTTTTGACCAGCATGTCGTCGACATATACCTCCATGTTTCGACCGATTTGCTCCTTGAAGACCTTGTTGACCAGCCTTTGGTAAGTTGCACCTGCATTCTTCAAACCAAAGGGCATGACACGGTAGCAATATGTACCTCGATCGGTTATGAAGGCGGTCTTTTCTTCATCCTCGGGCGCCATTCGGATTTGATTGTAGCTGGAATAGGCATCCATGAAGGTTAGCATCTGATGCCCTGAAGTAGCATCTACAAGCTGATCGATCCGAGGGAGAGGGAAGCTGTCCTTCAGGCAGGCTTTATTGAGGTCGGTGAAGTCGATGCATAACCGCCAATTGCCATTCGACTTCTTTACCATGACAACATTGGACAGCCAGCTCAGATAGTTTACCTCCCGAATGAAGTTTGCCTTAGCAAGTTTGTCGACTTCTTCCTCAATCGCCTTCTGCCGCTCAGGGGCGAAGCTCCTCTTCTTCTGCTTTATGGGCCGGGACATCTCATCCACATTGAGACGATGGACGAGGACATCCGGACTGATTCCCGGCATATCGGAAGCAGACCAGGCGAAGACATCAGCATTCCTTCGGGGAAAGTCGATCAGCTCCATCCGAGGTTTCCCTTTTAGCAACGACCCGATCTTTATAGTTCGGTCTGGCCGGGCTTCGTTCAGCGGCATCTCCTCCAGCTCTTCAGCTGGTTCTCCCCGTTGCTCGGAAAAATCTTCCCGAGCATCTAGTCCATCAACCTCAGGCAATCTTGATTGCAGGCTGTGATGAAACACTGCCGAGTTACAGCTTGGTTTCCTCGGACTACTCCCACTCCCCATCCGGTAGGTAACTTCATTGCTAGATGTGGGATGGAGACAGCGGCTCTAAGGACATCAGGCCGGGTCTCTCAAAAATTGCATTGTAGGGCAACCGAAGCTTGGTCACCAGAAAATCTGTATGGATCGTGGCAACGAAAGGCCAAGTTCCTGCACGGACCGTCAAGGTCACGACTCCTTCCGGGTGATAACATCACCGGTGAACCCCATTAGGGTGGAGTCCACAGCTCAGAGATTCTCCATAAGCAATTTCATCTTCATGAACACATCGAGGTACAGAACATTGACGGAGCTTCCACTATCAATGAGGATTCGATCTACATCATAGTTGTTAAGATTAAGGGATACAACCAATGCATCATCATGCGGAACTGTATTTTCTAGAGGTCGCTGTTGGAGAAGAGAGCCCATTCGTTCACGCTTTCTTTGGCACCGAACCTTCTTCATCGTTCCGCCCACTCGATGGACTGCCAATTGCCTCGATCACATTAATGTGACCAGCGACCGGATGATTCGGAGGAGGAGGTTGCTGAGGCTTAGGTTGACGATCGCCCCCATTCCTTGGCTCGGGTGCTCTCCTGAATTGGTCCAGCCTACCCAGCTGGATGAGCCTTTCGATCTCGTTCTTCAGCTGCCAATACTCCTCAGTATCGTGGCCATAATCCCGATGGTAGCGGCAGTATTTGGTGGGATCTCTCCAGGCAGCATTCCCTTGAGAGGAGGTGGTCGGGGGAGCTGGCGCTCTACTGCCATGAGGATCTCCGCCCTTGGGGCAGTGAGCGGAGTGAATCGGTTGAACCTCCTTGGTGGGCTCTGGGTGCGGTTCCTCGGTGAGGGCGGAGGAACCCTTTGGCAGCGAGGCGGACTTGGTTGGCGGGCGGATCGGTGCTTGTCCGAGCCCTTGGGCTCCTTTTCCTCGTCAGCTCGGTGCGGGCAGCTCTTCGCGATTCTTCGACTCTGGCATATTTGTCTGCTAGAGCCATCATGTCGGAGAGGTTCTGAGGGTAGCTGACCTCCAGCGCCAGGCAAAAGTCACTCTCCTTCAATACTCCGCCTGCTAGAGCAGATATGGCCACCTCATGATTAAGGTGGTCACTTCCAACATAGCCGTGTTAAAGCGGCCGAGATATTTTTTCAAGGACTCCCCTTCTCTCTGCTTAACCTCAGAGAGGGAGTCGGATCTCCGCCGGTGACGATGGCTACTGACGAACTGGCTGATGAAGAGGCGGCTCAGCTCGTCGAACGAACTAATGGAACCTGGTTTCAAAGTATTGACCAGGTTCGAGCAGATCCCCTGAGGGTGGAGGGGAAGGTGCAGCAGAGGATCGCGTCTGATGCCTCGTGGAACATCATGATCGATCTGAAGCTGCTGAGGTGGTTGTCGGGATCGGAGGCCCCATGATAGGGCTCGATGGCGGGCAGCTTGACGTGGGAGGAAATCACTTCCTCCATGATTCCCTTGGAAAAGGGAATGCCCTGCTCCGTCTGATGGTGGAGCGGATGGGCCTGCTTGGCGGAATCTAACTCCTGGCACATCTCTCGGAGTTGCTGGCGGATGTCCTCAGGCACAACAGGAGGGGCCAACGAGGAGAAAAATGAGACGGTGTCGATTCATAGCAAGAGAACACCGAAGAGAGGGATCGGGCCCGCCGAGATTGGGGAAGATCTTTGCCACGGCCCCCTTGGGGGGCTGGCTCAGCTTCCCTAGGGCGGCGAGGGGGGTCTGCAACCCCATGCGGGCCAGAGGAGGAGATCACCGGATGAGCAGGGGCTGCATTCTTCTTAGAAGGATGTGGGACAGGTGCGGCTGGTCGAAGAGCTTCAAAGCGCCCCTGAATCAAGTGGGTCAGAGCCTGGACTTGCTGGACCAGTGAGGCAAACTAGTCCTGGGTCACTGGGGCCGCTGGTGGTGATGGAGTCTCAACTGGTGGCGGTGGTGGCGCTACGCTGCTCAATGGATCAGGTCTTTGGGAGGCGATCTGATCCCAGGCTTCGGAGGTAGCCTTTCTTTGGTTGGTCATGGGAGGAGTTCTCTTTTAGATCGAGATCTTGTCTCCTGAATCACAAGTTTATGGGACTTGAGGGCCCTTCCTCTAGTGCCAATTTGTTGCTGCTGAAATCTGTCCTCCGACTCGGGCACGATCGAACTTTGGGACGGGCTCCCTCCTGGGCGGACTTGCAAAACAGTCCTCACGCGAGAGGCATTGGGGGTGGCCCTCCGTGGAAGACCCTCCGACGCTCAAGTCAGTGGGGATCGGCAATCAACAAACAAGAGGAGAAGGCTCTCGCTAAAGAGTCTCTCCAAGGGTGGCCTTTCGAGAGCTCTGAGCAGAGCGCTATGGCGGAAAACCAAGGCAGAAGGAGAGTGTGCCAGTGAGCAAGTGCGCATACCTAAGAAGTCGGCAGACGACTCTATTTATAGAGGATCATCTGATTCCATGGGGGCGTCATGGGTCCAAAAGTCGTTAGGATTTGAATCCAGTTTGTTATGAGGTCAGTAAGATTTGCATCTTGTTGGTTAGAGGATCGACGGCTGGGAGAGCTGGTTGATGTCTCGAGATTTGGTGCGTATATAGGCTCTAGGGCTCTAGGCCACTCTCGCGGGTCCTAGGCCACTCTCAGATATGATTTTGTTTAGAATCTTACGGATTTGAACTCTCCCGCGCCGAATTCCGCAGAGGTTCTTGAGTGCCCGGGTCTAGCCGGGGCATAATAATGACTCAGCTGACGAGGCACAGTCGGATAGCTCGACCGGGCCGAGAGAGATGATATAGCTCGGCTGAGTCCGAGAGATGATATAGCTCGGCTGAGGCCGAGAGACGTGATCCGCGCCTTAGGAATCCTTGGCTCAGTGAGGGGCTAAGGCGCCTTGATTTACTGAGACTGACTTATCTCTAGCGGGTATTGTTCAGCACGTGGGAGTCAGGGTTGATCCTAGCCCCTTTGCATAATTATTTATGTAATGATGATTTTACCTCTCAACAGGTTGATTAAATAGAAACGAAGGTTTTATTTTATAGCCAAACCCAGTTGTTTGAGCTCAAGAACCCTCCTATAAACTAGTTGGTAGGAGATATAAAGCTGGTACTTCTGGATGACGTGTGGATCTCTCAAGCTCTGAACAACCAGCGGCATCGATCACTCGTCCTGAGAAGTTTATCTGCCTTAAGAATGACTTACTCTTGAAATTAGATCAATCCATGCCTAACTTCCTTCACACAGATGCCATCTTCTACTATTTAAGTGCCTTATATTTTGGAATATTACATGTTGAAATATTTAAATCTATATAGGCTTTTAGCACCTCTGATGAAAGAGAATGGAACATCTGATCATTGCTTTGACTATCTCATGACAATCAATTAGCTCAAGGTTCTATTAAGTAAACTAGAAGGGAAACGAACAGATTGAGAAGATTAGATTTCTGTATGGTTCTCTTAGATTTTGATAATTCAAATTAAAGATTCGAGCACAACAACAAATTCTCAGCACAAGCAGAGCATGTAAAATTTACAATAGATATATATATAAATTTCTCAGCTGAACATCTTGCCCTCTAATATTCCTTACAAGAACTTAACAAAATAGAATCTTGTTATGTGAAGCGAAACCATGAAAGTGTCACCATACTTGTGATAGAGATATAGACTAAAAGATATGCTTTATGTTATGTCTTTATATTTTAATGAGAATTCATTTTGAGCAATGTATGTCATTTACTATATATGTGCATGTGTCTAGTATTTACAAAGAGTATTTGATCTAGTGTGTAGAGTACGGCTTACACACAGAAGACTAGATCATCGGTTCTTTTGGAATACAAGTTTATTGTTCACAGTTTTAGATGGAATTGGACACACCATCAGTAGAACTGTAGCACAAATTTTAGTAGGTCTGTCTTGACTACGGGGAATGGTTTATTCTAACTATTTGTGCTAGTACACTTTGTGTGTATTGAACAGGACCCAGTTGAGTTAATTATTTTATACTGACTTTATAAAATAATTTAAAACTCATGAATATTATGATTACTTATGCTCTTAATCTGAATTCTATTTCTAGACACGTGTATGTAGTGATTATTGCTTTGATTACACATAGAGTGAGATTCTATATGAGTCAATAAACTCAGTGGGTTGGGCAATAACATTATATATATGGTGAATATTAATAGTTGAAGGAAACCACGTCCTTATAAAATGGATTGATGATATCCCCTTGAGGAAGCTTATAAGTTTTGATTGTATCAAATCTTGCAAGTGGATTTTGAATCCGATACATCAAATAAGTTAAGTGGATAGGTCTCAAGGATAATAAAAGCTAATTAAATTATATTATCAGTAATTAAATTTAATTGGTGGATATCTGTAATCTTAACGTGGGAAGATAATAAGTATTTAATATTAAAGGCTCGAAAATATAAATTCGAATATGATTAGGAGTACAATTATAATTCTTTAGTGGAATGAATTGTAATTTACGTAATTGAATCCTAACTCGGGGTAGGATTGGAAGATTTAATTACGTGGGAAGTCCTTTTCATATTTGCCTATTGGTCCCTGTTGTAGTCCTATAAATACTCTCTCAGTTGGTTGCTAAGGTTAAGGTTTTGAGAACGTTTTTGGAGAAAGAAAAACAAGAAACCCTAGGACGGCCAAGAGATCCCACCATCTTGTGAGAGAAAAAAGGTATTACCATCTTGTGAGAGAAAAAATGTATTTTCGGGAATACAGCGGAAGGCTAAAAGGTTGAGGTCGAGCAATCGAATCAAAGTGTTCCAAAGTTCAAATCTGAAGGTATGATCTTGTACTCATAGATTAGAACGGTAAAAGTTTTTTTTGTATTACTCATATACGCTATAGCCGTGATCTTGGAGGTATTCCGCGTTCCCCAACAACTTGTACCTGATCTTAAAATAATCATGTGCATGATATCCTATTCTCTCGAAGAAAACCCAACAAATCAAAGAAATACAATAAAATGCAAGAGAAGACACAGTCATTTGTTTTCATATGGCAGACATTAAAAGCCTGATGGTCTTTCCAACTGAACGTTTCCCAGCAGAGATCAAGTGCATAGGCTTCATGTTAGGAATTATTCTATCTTCCTATGAGACCCAGCCCTTCTGTTTAACCACCATAAACCCTCTATTTAACCACCATAAACCCTCTCACTCTGATCAAGAAATTGATGGTGGCTGGGCGTCGGAACAACAAGTACATGAAAGCTTCATTGTCTTCTTCCTCGAGTTGATTATTCCAGAACAGATTGTTTCTTCATCATCTTCTTCCTCAAGTTTCTCCCATAATATTTTCTAAAAAAAAAAGGCTCATCAAAAAAGAAAACTATATGACAAGGATGAATAAGGTATAAAAAAAATATAAATGCATCACAAGCTATATTTAAATAAACTTAAAGATCGATATTATAAGATTCATGCTAACTTACAATGATGAAATAGTATATGCTTTGTAAGATCACCTGATTAATACACTCATAAAGTTGATATTTAACTTAAGCTTTAATTCATCGCAAATCAAATTCTTCAAGTCCAAAAAAGTTGATCAGCACAAAAGTTAAAATAAGAAAAATTTTAGCTTTTAAGAAAACTTTATCATAAGTCTTTTTAAGAGTTGTATTTTTGTCCTAATTTCCGTAGAAGACTTAACTTATTCTCTTTAGAAATCTTATTTTATTCTTTTTAGGAGTCTTATTTTCTTAATATCGAATCATTCTAATCTAATTGAATGTCTTAGTTGTAGTTAGATTTCTATTGGGTTGTTTACTTTATTAATAGGCCCCTAATGTATCACATTGAATCAATAAATAAATAATGAATTAAGCTACAAGAGTTTTTATTTTTTATAGCTTAGAGTAATTTCTTCTTGAGTAGTGCAATGCATTAAATTCTTTAGGACAATTAGAGATTCGGAAGTAAAAGCCCTCAAGGAATTGATGCAAAAGAAATAGATAGAAAGTAATATTTGGGTTAAGTTTGAGAAAACTTAGCCTTCCATTTGATATATAAAAGTACTAGTAAAATATCAAATTGCTTCATTTTACTGTAGTCCTCCTCATGGGTACATATAGAGAGGATAAATTTAGCAACTTCACCAAAAAATCTTCTAAAACTTGAAACAATATAAAACAGTTCACACCTTTAATAAAATCTTTAGAGTTTAGCAAAATTTACTTAAGCAAAGGCATCTATCGGAGAAGCTAGTCATGTACATAAAATAGTTTACAATGAAAGTTCACGATGACTCGAAATGAATATCAAAATTGAAACTCATCCATGGACCAACACTTTAGATAGATTAGTACAAAACTAAACTATTTTACCTTAATGTTATATGATAGCTTTACAATAAAAAACACTAAACTTTTAATTAATATATTACTCTCTTAAATCTTTTACATTAATTTTATTAAACACATAACCCATTGAATAGGCATCCCTTAAGTCAATTGTTTATGTTGTAATAAATAACGTTACTTATCTCTTTAAAGAATTTCTTTGTTTGAAATTTTATGTTATAAAAAATTTTATTTTAAAAATATTATGAAATATTGCATTATTTTTATCTTTTGAAAGGGACAAAAAGAAATAAGATAGAGAGAGAGAGAGAGAGAGAGAGAGAAAAGGTCTAAAAAGGCAAATAGAATGAATGTTCATGTTAGAAACAAAATCTAATCCATAGCCCTAATTTAGTAGAAAATTTTAACTTTATTGTTGATCTTCACTTACTATAGTTCATTTTACTACTTGGTTAAATACATGGAAGGAGAAGGTATCAATATGTCAAAGAGATGTGATTTTAGTGGTGAAGCATGGTCGTTCCCTGTCTTTCTTTATGAAGAAAAATAAAGATTATTCATGACATCCTTATTGTTCATTGAGCTCATGTAATTATACTTCTTGATAGTTCTGCTTGGTCGTCTTCTCGGATATCTAGGTTTTTCGGGAAAGAGTTTTGTCAGCATATTCTATCTATTCCTCTCTTTTCAGGCACTATCTCTGATACCAGGGTGTGGAGGCGATCTTGCTCACCTCATGCCCCTATGCGAGACCTCCTGTCTATTTTTGGACCCCACCCTCAGGAATCTTTGGATTTGGATTGGATTTGGCATCTTCTTGTTCATCCTAGAGTGAGACTTTTCATCTGGAAGTTGGCGCGGGACATTCTTCCGACCTGCTCCCTTCTATTTCATAGAGGATTGAGCATTCCTTCTACATGCCCTCTGTGTGGTACTGAGGAGGAGACGACAGATCATGCTATATTTGATTGTGTCAGGGCTAGACATATTTGGCAATTATCTGGTGCTTGTCCTTGGTTTTCCAGGTATGGTTCCCATCGTATTTCTTTTCTGAGTCTATTAAAGCAGGGCAGGGGAAGGGGTATTCATCAGAGAGGTCCCTTATGGGCGTACATTGCTTATCAGATCTGGTTGTCCCGGAATCGGATTATATTCTCGGACATGATCCTTCTTCCTGGTAGGATTCTCAGGGCGGCTGTCTCCCTTTATGTTGAGTACACTTCCCATCAGGGTTTTATGGATTTTGCGAACCCTGGCCTCTGGGACTCCCATGCTGCTGCGGCAGCGAACCGGCATACGGTTTTTATCTCTTGGGAGCCCCCTCCTCCAGGGTTTGTCAAAATAAACTTTGATGGGAGTGTTCGTGGTAGAAGTGCTAGATCAGCTTTTGTTATTCGTGATGCGAGTGGGATGATGCTGGCAGCTGGAGGGTTTGGTTTGCTGGATTCTTCTGTGCCTCAGACTGAGTTTTATGTTCCAATGCTGCTTTTTTTTTATAGGTATATTTTTGCGATAAAGATGATTTCAGCTCTCTGTTGGGTACCGAAGGGGGCTTCGTAGGTGGAGTCGTTTTTCAAATCGATGCATTTTGGTACCGATTTGACAGTCAAGGGATGGGTTCCAAAGATATTGCTGCCATTTCATCTCCCGGAGCTCGGCCAAGTCAGCTACCCAGCTGACATGGAAAGACATGAAATCGCCACATGGTGTGGCAATTTCACAATAAGTGAAATCGCCACACGGTGTGGCGATTTCACTATTCTAAAATCGCTACACCATGTGGCGATTTTATATCACTTGAAATTGTCACATGGTGTGGCGATTTCACTTATTGTGAAATCGCCACACCATGTGGCGTTTTTCTCAGACTTTTTAACCCCAGCTACCCGATTCTCTTCTTCTTCTTCCTCCTTTTCTCCCAGGCGTCCGTCTGTTTCAATCTCCTGCTCGGTGGCAACCCTTTAGTCCTCCTGTTTCCCGGCAAGCTCCCACTTCTTCCTCCTCTTACCTCTCACCGCCCTCGCCTTCCCGGTCGTTAACTGCAGTGAGTGTTTAAATTTTTTTTTTATAACCATAAATACCATGCCCTAAATATCTTTGCATCATATTCGTTTATTCGTTTAATGTGCTAGGCTATTAAAGTAAATGCAACTAGCTATTCAGATGCTGATTTTATTGATCATATAGATGATTAAATAACAATATTTGGACATTTAAAGTTTTCCTTTTGATGGCACCGTCATATCTTGGTTTGGCAAGAAAATATATTACATTTATAGGCGTATACACAAGAGGCTTGATAAATTTATTATCACCCTTTTTTCATATGGAAACTGTACGTGTTCTACTATATTATGATGGATCAATTGAACATGGCGGCCAAGAAGGGATACATTATAATCAACCTCCATGTAAATGTTTGAAATTGAGCACGGGAACATGCTTTGCTGAGTTAGTTGATCAAGTACATACAGTTCTAACAATTCCAGTACAGAGATATATCATCAGATTGATGTGGAGATCTTTGACATTGAATCAAAAATATGTGCTTCTTCCAATTGAGGACGATGACGATGTGGAGCACATGTTGACATTTCCTCGAAGTTTCCTGAATATCGGTGTATTGAAGTCTATGTTTTAAGGGATGATGTTCCAGAGCCATATAGTGTTGGTCATATAGAGAATATTTATAACAGTTCTCCTATAGCCCAGCAGCAGGAACAGGTTAGGACTCATGTGGATTTTCCAATGATTGAGGGATTTATGCCAGCAGTGCAGAGTGATGATGTGGTAAACAATCAGTGTAATATTGATAGTCGGGGAATGGAGTCAGACGAGAGTGCAGATGATGACTATTGGCCTGAACATGATAACTCAGATGAAGAGTCAAATGAAGATGAAGAGTCATATGGAGATGATATAGTTCATGAGACTGGCTTTAGTTCCATTCCTGCATATAGTCATCCAGAACATATTCCAACTCAGGTACACGATCACCAAGCCTTTGCAGATGAACAAGTACCAAAATTTTATGATGAGTTGAATTTGCATGATGGTGGATATGTTAGTACTCCAAGAGAGTTACCCTTCAACTCTCAATTTTGGGATCCATCAATGACTGAGTTTGCTAAAGGATTATTGTTTAATACTAAAGATGAACTAAAGAGAGCATGTGATATGTATCACATCAAGAAGCATCGCACATATAATGTGGTGGAGTCAAAAAAACTATTCTGGTCTGTGAGATGTGCCTCTTCAAGTACTGCCCAACGGTGTCCGTGGAGGTTGCGTGCTACCAAGTTGAAGAAGCATGGATTTTTTGAGATCACAAGGTATGAAGGGCCGCACTCTTGTTTATTCAGTAATTTAACTCGGGATAATAAATATATTACTTTCCGAGTTATTAGCCATGCTGTTCGACACATTGTGGAGAAAGATCTAAGTGTGAATATTGAAGCTATTATAGCAACCATTGCAGAACAATTTCACTATACAGTGTCATATTCGAAAGCATGGCGTGGAAAGCAGAGGGCATTGATTGATATATTTGGTGAATGGGAACCGTCATATGCAAAGCTTCCTAGATACATGCTTGCACTGCAGAATGCTAACCCTGGAACAGTTGTATGTTGGGATTTCTACAGTGAAGCAAGTTCTTCTGAACGTGTCCTGAATTATGTATTCTGGGCATTTCAACCATCTGTTGAGGGGTTTCGGTATTGTCGCCCGGTGATTTCTATTGATGGAACACATCTTTATGGAAAGTACCAGGGGAAGATGCTGATTGCGACAGGCACTGATGCTAATAATAGGATATTTCCACTGGCCTATGCAATTGTGGATGAAGAGTGTACAGCTAGCTGGAGCTG
The DNA here is from genome assembly GCA_900491605.1 of Calamus simplicifolius. Classification (NCBI taxonomy): domain Eukaryota; kingdom Viridiplantae; phylum Streptophyta; class Magnoliopsida; order Arecales; family Arecaceae; genus Calamus; species Calamus simplicifolius. Next base: position 535,866 of record UESW01004742.1, on the reverse strand, counting down.
GTTTTTGCTGAGGCTTAGGAGGCATGTTGTGAAAGATAGAAATGGCATTTGTCTTATATCTGACCGACATCCAGGTATACTAAGTGCCATAGCTGATAATCTAATTGGATGGGCTCCACCAAGAGCTTATCATCGATATTGTTTGAGACATGTTTGCAGTAATTTTAACTCGAGATTCTCAAATGTTCAGTTGAAAAGAGCAGTCTGGAAAGCAGGGAGCGAACATCAGCTTCAGAAGTTTAACTTTCTGATGGAAAGGATTAAAACAATCAATGCAGAAGCTTGGTCTTGGCTATCGGAGTTAGAGCCGGAGAAGTAGACATTGGTACATGATGGGGGCTTTCACTACGGAACATTGACAACCAATCTCTCGGAGGTTTTTAATTGCGTATTGAGGGGAGCTAGAAATGTGCCAATTACTGCGTGTGTTCAAATGACATTTCATCGTCTCGTTAAATACTTCAACACCAGACGCGCAGAAGCCTTAAGGTATGTACAAGAGAACCCTAACAACCTTTTCACTCCTCAGATTTCGATTAAGGTTGCTGAAGGTCAGGCCAAAGCTAATGAGCATAGAGTAACTAGATACAACATGCAAAGAGCTACTTATGAGGTCGTGACTAGGAGGTTCAGTGAAGCTCTCAGGGGTGGAGGCAACGTTCAGACTGTTTCTCTTAGTGACCGTAATTGTTCATGTGGGAAGTGGACAATATATAAATATCCATGTACACATGTGTTAGCAGTGTGCCAGGAGATTGGCATGGACTCAGCGGCTTTTGTTGATGAAGTATATAGTATTCGCTCCTACATTACTGCCTGGGGTGGGGAGTTCAATCCGGTTCCACATGAAGACTACTGGTTGCAAATACCGATCACGTGCATACCTGATCGGGATCGTCTTAGGCCGAAGAAAAGAGGAAAGCCAAAGTCAACTTGCATCCACAACGAGATGGATGAGGTTCAGCCTAGAAGAACGACTCGATGTTCTATTTGCAAGCAAACGGGTCATTCAAGACGCCGTTGTCATAATGTAACTGGTGGACCTTCAGGATCGTAAATTTATGTACTCTTTAAGTAAAACGGTCATTCTTGTGCCTATTATGTACTTTTCTCTGGAACAAGACTATATATTACTGCATTAATGACGTAAATGTGCCTATGATCGAAAATTTATGGATGCATTTTATTTTTGTCATGATTAGCATTTGATGATGTGAGTTTCTATTGAGTTTCGGTCGAGTTTCGATTGAGTTTCGGTCGAGTTTCGATTGAGTTTTACTAATTGATATTTTTCTATTTCGCATTTGGCACTCAGGGAAATGCACAAAAAAATTCAGACTGAAATGTGTTTCCATGTGGGGGGGGTTGGGGTGAGTCTGCTGAAATTTAAGTCCACCAAAGGATGTACCCTCGGGTTGGTACTGTGAGAAAATCGCTATTCCAAGTGGCGATTTCAGGGCTGAAATCGCCACTCCAAGTGGCGATTTCCTCCTCCTTCCTCCAAGAACAAGAAATCGCCAAATGAAGTGGCGATTTCATTACTGAAATCGCCACTTCAAGTGGTGATTTCTTAATTGAGGCAGCTGTACAGGGCGTCTGAAATCGCCACTTGAAGTGGCAATTTCAAGGCCATCTGAAATCGCCATTTGGAGTGGCGATTTCAGGGTTGAAAATTGCTACTCCAAGTGGCAATTTTCTGACTCCCTATTAACCGTGAGCATCCTTCAAGGAAAAATTTCACTGAGACTAACAGAAATTCTCTATTAGCCGTGAGAATCCAATGTCATTCTGCAGGCAAGACAACCCATTAACATCATCAGACATAGCTGGGTTAATAGAGATTGCAATTCATCATCCAACTAAAGAACAACACACTAATAGGGGAAAGGGAATTTCCAATTAGAGCGAATAAAAAACAAACCAACTGACTTATATTAAGCTGAAAATGGAAAAAACAAACCAGTCGACCGAAACTCGACCGAAACTCAACCGAAACTCGACCGAAATTCATTTGAAATTGAATCGAAACTTGATCGAAACTGGACCAAAACTTAACCGAAACTCAACCGAAACTCGATCGAAACTCGATCGATACTCGACCGAAACTCGATCGAAAGTTGCCTGAAACTCTACCGAAACTCGATCGAAACTCGACCCAAACTCGACCGAAAGTAAATGCTATTCATGACAAAAAGAAAATACATTAGAACAACACATTTTTATAAAAATTAAAATTTCCAGATACATTTCAAAATAGAATTTTTACAGCAGTTGGTTAAAGTACAACAATCTATTAAACCTAGGTTCCACATCCTCGTCGAGGAGGTCGGCGAATGCGTCCAGTCCGTCGCCTATATGTCGCCAATGGTATGGGATCCTCATCAATCACCTGAGATACCCCCTCCTGCATGGTATCGAGGTAGGATGGAAAACATCATGCATAGATGCGTCCAAATGTGACTGGGAGACATCAGCATCCTCACAGATCTCGGCAATGTCTGCATCAACAATGTCTTCAATGCGACAGGCAGACGTACCCTCCCCGGCGTCCCTCCTCTGCGAATACTCGTGTGGTAATGGGGACCGCATGCAAGAAGGCGATGGGGTATAGTGAAATGTCTCCATCATCTGATCAATATCGGCTCGTGTGGACTCCGGGACCTCCGGGTATAGTGCTGAAGGAGCTGTGCTCTGAACATGCCGATGCCCGACCACTAACAATGTACCATGAGCCATTGCCGTCGCGCTTCTCAAAATCTTTAGCTGCTCATCGTCCACTGGGGTGGCTACAGCCCGCTCGAGCTCAACAGTCAATTGTTGAAACCTCTCATGCTGCATATAATATGACAACAAAAATTTATATGAAAGCTTATGAACTTGAAAGAAAAAGAGACCCAAACAAATTTATAAAATAGTACCAGAAACTCAAATGAAGTGCCTTCCCCTTCGTAGCCCCTTGTACTATACTCAGAACGGCCTACACATATTCGAGTGATGCTCCTAAACCAAGCCATATAATCGGGTGTGCATGGGAATCCTGCTACTATAGGCTCTCCCATAATCAGATGCTGACGCCGTGCATTCCATGTTTCAATATAAGTCCCATGCACGACGTCCCATGCAACATTTGACCTCCCTCGTCTATCAATCTGATGAAGATGTAGCGAAGTATCGCATGGACATGGAATCGACTGGCGACATCCAAATTGATGAAGCACCCGGTCCGGCAAATGCCACTCAACTACATCAAAACATATCAGCGGGATCCGTGTCATCCAAATATCCGAACTTACCAAGCAGCTTGGAGGTAAAATAGAGATAACTGCCGGCGAGTAAGGACACCATAAGAACTGCATAGAAAATATAATTAAACCTTAATCAACATAATGAATCGATCTAATTGAATTCCATATTGCAAAATGACATACCCGTTGCTCACTATCATCCAACACATCCAACTGGTCCCTATAAGCACGTAGTGTATGGGTTGGAATATTTTTTATGTTATATCTAACGTGCCATCTAAACCCCCACGGTGCACCTAAGTGCCAATCATCATCAGCATCCGAAGGTCTCGCCTCCGGAATCTCGAGTCTCGTGGGATGGAAAATAGGAAATCGTTCCCATGCCCAAATCTGCATGTTTGGATAATTCAAATTGTTAATTAACAATAAAAATTACCTCGATCTCAAACATAAGAATAAAGTGTTTACCTGTAGCAATGGAAGATATCCTCCGATATCAGACTAAGTAGGGCTCGTAGCACGACATAGTGCTCTATATAAACCAGCCAGCGTTACCGAACCCCAGCTAAGAGCGGCAAATGCCTCCAAGTCTTCCAGAAATGGCACATACATCAACTTAACTAAATTACCAGAGGTATCTAGAAGAATAACTCCACCAATGATTCGAAGAAGTTGTCCCCTTACGAACTGCTGGACAACCTCATCATCCACATCTTCGTCCAAGTGAAGGTCGCGATAGAATTGATCGAAGAATGCCAATCGAAAACGACCTTTTGGAAATGCTTCGACAGGAGGCTCGACACCAAATAGCCTCCCAAATATAGCCTGTCCGGAATAGTATGGCGCGGATCTAACCCAGTAACAGCAGAACCATCAATCCAAAGGCTACTCAAAATACTCACCCTGTAGTGTAATGGTCGCCTCACCAAAAGGTAGATGGAATGTGTGGGTCTCTTGTCACTATCTCTCTACTAGTGCATAAATAAGGCCAACATCCAGTCGAATCTGGCCAATCCTATATATGCCAAACATGCCGACATGATCTAGATAATACTGTACTCGTGGGTGCGACATTCTCGGTGTCTCTCTCCATATGTGCGTCATGACGACGACATCTAAGAACGGTAACTCCTGACAAAAATAAATTAAATGATACATCCGCATTAACATAAATAAATGTAAATTATTTAAGGACTGTCGATCAATAATACATACCTCGCTCTGAAATATATTGGTTAATCTATGCATCTCTTGCAAAGTGAGAACAGTACGATCACGAGGCCTTGAATCTAAGACATTATGAGCCATGTCTGACATAACAAGTTAAAAGAATTATTAGCTAACGGTATATCTCATTGCATCAATGTGTTTATAAAACACTTCAACATTAATACCCTTGTGCATGCCTATAAATGTAATTTAATTAGCAGAAGGCAAACAACTTAACATCTATAATCTAAATATCATAATTAGATACTATAGTACAAGCAATATAAATATAATCTAATTTCTTGTAAAACCAACAATGATCAATAATCTAATTTAATTCGATCAGCATCTAATATAATCTAATTTAAATCGATCAGCATCTAAATATCTAATTGCATTTAATTTGATTCTAATTTAAATCGATCAGCATCTAAATATCTAATTGCATTTAATTTGATTCAGCCTGTATTGTTGCAGATAAAACATCTCCCATGTCTGTCACAGTGCTTTATCCACGGCCAGTTATGTTAATTTAGAATCTCCTTATCAAACGTTAAAACAGATATGAAAGAAAGATTTATGCTATGTGAAAATATTAATAAGCCCATGCAATATGTTCATTTCATTCTTTTAATTTGTAAATTAACTCTATTTTCTGAATTAGGATTTCTGTGACAGTGAAGATCCACGGCCGGCTGTTGTGACAGTCATGGGCCATTTGCATGGATCATGGCAAAACAGATCGGGGCCATTTGGATCATTCGTGCCACAAAGATCATACAAAAAAAAAAACTTACTTGTAATCTACCGGAGGCAACGGCAGCAAGAGAGAAGAGGAGGAAGAAGGGGGATGATGCAATAAAGCTCCGCTTGCCGCCGACCAGGCTTCGGACGATCGATTGGAACGCCAGGGAGAAACAATGCTTGGGAACGCTCGATCGGAACTCGATTGGAACGGGTTTGAGAGAAGTGTGGAGAGGATGAATATTTTTCTATCGTCGCGCACAGGCACCGATCGGGCTCTGTTTGTTATAAGAGGCTGAGAAAAATGCCACATGGTGTGGCGATTTCTCAACTGAAATCGCCACACCATGTGGCGATTTCAAGTGATATGAAATCGCCACATGGTGTGGTGATTTCAGAATAGTGAAATCGCCACACCTTGTGGTGATTTCACTTATTGTGAAATCGCCACACCATGTGGCGATTTCATGTCAGCTGGATAGCTGACTTGGCCGAGCTCCTGGAGATGAAATGACACCGGGAAATGCCACTTCAAATGGCGTTTTCCTTTTAACACCTTCCCTGCAATATCTTTGGAACCCACCCCTTGACTGTCAAATCGGTGCCAAAATGCACCGGTTATAAAAACGACTCTCGTAGGTGGTTCCAGAGGTTGCTGAGCCACATTGATCAAATAATAGCGACAGGGGCCTTAGAAAGAAGGTAAAAAGTTCTCACCGCGTTTTGTTGCGTTTTGTTTTAGTTTTCATGACATAGCTGTTGGTTATTATTCCTTGTTAGGCTATGTTTGGATGTTTGAAAGGGAAAGAAGGGGAGAGCAAAAGGAATGGAAAGAAAGGAAGGAAAAAGAAAGATTGTTCTGAAAAAAAGAAGATAATATGAATTATCTTATTTGGATAGAAAGAAAGGAAAAAGAATGAAAAAAAGATATGTGACAATTATATTCAATATATTGGACATACATCATATTATCGTTCAAATCGGTAGAGGACGAAAAAGTAATGGCTCGGTGGATCACGCCTCGATGACGAAAAGCGGTTCTCGGTGATGAAAAGAAAGGCAATAGACGAAAAGGGTTGAATAAGGATTTAATGGACGATTTATGGGTTGAATAAAAGATTTGAATAGAGGATTTAATGGAAAGGAAACGAACAAAAAGGGTTGAATAAAGGATTTAATGGACATAACTCAGAATAAAGGATTTAATGGACATAACTCAGAAAGGCAACGGATGGACATAACTCAGCGGTGCTATGTGACGAAGAAAAAAGCAACGGAATACGAAGAAAAAGCAACGGAATTTAATGGACATAACTCATAAGTTGAATAGAGGATTTAATGGACATAACTCATAAGTTGAATAGAGGATTTAATGGTCATAACTCATATAAGTTGAATAGAGGATTTAATGGACATAATCTCTGGTAACGAAGAGAAAGGTGCTAGTTAAAGGAGAAGAAAGAAGAAAACCCTCGACTAGAAAATGAACCATTTTGTTATAGAGAAGGATATTTTCATCTTTAAAAAAATTATGACTTAAATCTTTCCCCCTTCCCTAACTTACCCCCAATTTGGGGTTAACAAATTTACCTTTATTAAGAGGAAAAGAGGGAGAACTAGTTACTCTCATTTCCCTTTCCTCCCTCTTTTTAACCCTCCTTCCAAACAACATAACTTACCTTTTTCTTTCGTTTCCTTCCCCCTTCCCTCCATTCACCCCACCCCAATCCAAATGCTTGGAAAACCAAAATGTTAAAACAAAACACCAGCCGTTTTTCCATCGCGGTTTGAAAACCAAACGTTCGCCGTTTTAAAAAATCAATTGCCTGGCCATTTTAAAAAACAAAACTGTCCTACCATTTTTTTAAAAAAATCTATAAATAGGTTTTACAAAGAATAAAATTTTACAACAACAGTACTAGCAACAACAACTCCATTTTTTTTATTTTTCTTTGAAGATTGTCCGTTGAGATCGATTGTCCGTTGAAATCGTGTTGCCAACGAACGTAGGAATTTGGCTTCCGAATTGTACATTGGAGGAGAGCTGTGGTTCAATTTTTTTCGCACGAGAAGGTGACCAGATCTTCTTTAAGCTAGTGGTTTAAACCGCCTGACTTTTAACTTACTAACTTACTCTTATTTTTATATTTAAGATATATTTTTTTCGCTGAATATAATCTGAAACACATCACAAATATTTTTTTAAATAAATATATATATATATATATATATATATATATATTCCTAGTTGCAAGCACATAGAATTCATTTTCAATAAGAAAACACAACTAATGTCATGTGGCAGCTCTCTTGCATCCAGACTTATCATTTTGACCTGTTGAAGCCTGTACTATACCACTCATCCATTTTTTATTTTTGATGACATATATCGTTCTGTTCTCTTTGTACAATAACAGAAGCATCAAAATAATTGCATATATCCTACCACAGGGTTAACTAATATACAGGAGACTGAAAAAAAGGGCGCAATGAAGCTATCCATTCGAATATAGGTTGATCAAATAGAAACGAAGGTTTTATTTTATAGCCAAACCCAGTTGTTTGAGCTCAAGAACCCTCTTATAAACTAGTTGGTAGGAGATATAAAGCTGGTACTTCTGGATAACGTGTGGATCTCTCAAGCTCTGAACAACCAGCGGCATCGATCACTCGTCCTGAGAAGTTTATCTGCCTTAAGAATGACTTACTCTTGAAATTAGATCAATCCATGCCTAACTTCCTTCACACAGATGCCATCTTCTACTATTTAAGTGCCTTATATTTTGGAATATTACATGTTGAAATATTTAAATCTATATAGTTTTTTAGCACCTCTGATGAAAGAGAATGGAATATCTGATCATTGCTTTGACTATCTCATGACAATCAATTAGCTCAAGGTTCTATTAAGTAAACTAGAAGGGAAACGAACAGATTGAGAAGGTTAGATTTCTGTATGGTTCTCTTAGATTTTGATAATTCAAATTAAAGATTCGAGCACAACAACAAATTCTCAGCACAAGCAGAGCATGTAAAATTTACAATAGATATATATAAATTTCTCAGCTGAACATCTTGCCCTCTAATATTCCTTACAAGAACTTAACAAAATAGAATCTTGTTATGTGAAGTGAAACCATGAAAGTGTCACCATACTTGTGATAGAGATATAGACTAAAAGATATGATTTATGTTATATCTTTATATTTTAATGAGAATTCATTTTGAGCAATGTATGCCATTTATGTGGAGTACGGCTTACACACAGAAGACTAGATCATCGGTTCTTTTGGAATACAAGTTTATTGTTCACAGTTTTAGATGGAATTGGACACACCATCAGTAGAACTGTAGCACAAATTTTTAGTAGGTCTGTCTTGACTACGGGGAATGGTTTATTCTAACTATTTGTGCTAGTACACTTTTGTGTATTGAACAGGACCCAGTTGAGTTAATTATTTTATACTGACTTTATAAAATAATTTAAAACTCATGAATATTATGATTACTTATGCTCTTAATCTGAATTCTATTTCTAGACACGTGTATGTAGTGATTATTGCTTTGATTACACATAGAGTGAGATTCTATATGAGTCAATAAACTCAGTGGGTTGGGCAATAATATTATATATATGGTGAATATTAATAGTTGAAGGAAATCACGTCCTGATAAATTGGATTGATGATATCCCCTGAGGAAGCTTATAAGTTTTGATAGTATCAAATCTTGCAAGTGGATTTTGAATCCGATACATCAAATAAGTTAAGTGGATAGGTCTCAAGGATAATAAAAGCCAATTAAATTATATTATTAGTAATTAAATTTAATTGGTGGATATCTGTAATCTTAACGTGAGGAGATAATAAGTATTTAATATTAAAGGCTCGAAAATATAAATTCGAATATGATTAGGAGTATAATTATAATTCTTTAGTGGAATGAATTGTAATTTACATAATTGAATCCTAACCCGGGGCAGGATTGAGAGATTTAATTACGTGGGAAGTCCTTTTCATATTTGCCTATTGGTCTCTGTTGTAGCCCTATAAATACCCTCTCAGTTGGTTGCTAGGGTTAAGGTTTTGAGAACGTTTTGGAGAAAGAAAAATAAGAAACTCTAAGACGGCCAATAGATCCCACCATCTTGTGAGAGAAAGAAGGTATTTTCGGGAATACGACGAAAGGCTAAAAGGTTGAGGTTGAGCAATCGAATCAAAGTGTTCCAAAGTTCAAATCTGAAGATATGATCTTATACTCATAGATTAGAATGGTAAAAGTTTTTTTTGTATTACTCATATACGCTATAGCCGTGATCTTGGGGGTATTCCACGTTCCCCAACAACTTCTACCTGATCTTAAAATAATCATGTGCATGATATCCTATTCTCTCAAAGAAAACCCAACAAATCAAAGAAATACAATAAAATGCAAGAGAAACACAGTCATTTGTTTTCATATGGCAGACATTAAAAGCCTGATGGTCTTTCCAACTGAACGTTTCCCAGCAGAGATCAAGTGCATAGGCTTCATGTTAGGAATTATTCTATCTTCCTATGAGACCCAGCCCTTCTGTTTAACCACCATAAACCCTCTATTTAACCACCATAAACCCTCTCACTCTAATCAAGAAATTGATGGTGGTTGGGCGTCGGAACAACAGGAAGTACATGAAAGCTTCATTGTCTTCTTCCTCGAGTTGATTATTCCAGAACAGATTGTTTCTTCATCATCTTATTCCTCAAGTTTCTCCCATAATATTTTTTTTTTAAAAACGCTCATCAAAAAAGAAAACTATATGACGAAGGATGAATAAGGTATAAAAGAAAATATGAATGCATCACAAGCTATGTTTAAATAAACTTAAAGATCGATATTATAAGATTCGTGCTAACTTACAATGATGAAATAGTACATGCTTTGTAAGATCACCCGATTAATACACTCATAAAGTTGATATTTAACTTAAGCTTTAATTCACCGTAAATCAAATTCTTCAAGTCCAAAAAGTTGATCGGCACAAAAAGTTAAAATAAGAAAAATTTTAGTATTTTTGTCCTAATTTCCGTAGAAGACTTAACTTATTCTCTTTAGAAATCTTATTTTATTTTTTTAGGAGTCTTATTTTCTTAATATCGAATCATTCTAATCTAATTGAATGTCTTAGTTGTAGTTAGATTTCTATTGGATTGTTTACTTTATTAATAGGCCCCTAATATATCACATTGAATCAATAAATAAATAATGAATTAAGCTATAAGAGTTTTTATTTTTTATAGCTTAGAGTAATTTCTTCTTGAGTAGTGCAACGCAATAAATTCTTTAGGACGATCAGGGATTCTGAAGTAAAAACCCTCAAGGAATTGATGCAAAAGAAATAGATAGAAAGTAATATTTGGGTTAAGTTTGAGAAAACTTAGCCTTCCATTTGATATATAAAAGTACTAGTAAAAATATCAAATTGCTTCATTTTACTATAGTCCTCCTCATGGGTACATATAGAGAGGATAAATTTAGCAACTTCTCCTAAAACTTAATAAATAATAGCCAAAAAATCTTCTAAAACTTAAAACAATATAAAACAGTTCACACCTTTAATAAAATCTTTAGAGTTTAGCAAAATTTACTTAAGCAAAGGCATCTATCGGAGAAGCTAGTCATGTACATAAACATGTACATAAAAATAGTTTACAATGAAAGTTCACGATGACTCAAAATGAATATCAAAATTGAAACTCATCCATGGACCAACACTTTAGATAGATTAGTACAAAACTAAACTATTTTACCTTAATGTTATATGATAGCTTTACATAAAAAAACACTAAACTTTTAATTAATATTCTACTCTCTTAAATCTTTTACATTAATTTTCTTAAACACATAACCCATTGAATAGGCATCCCTTAAGTCAATTGTTTATGTTGTAATAAATAACGTTACTTATCTCTTTAAAGAAATTCTTTGTTTGAAATTTTATGTTATAAAAAATTTTATTTTAAAAATATTATGAAATATTGCATTATTTTTATCTTTTGAAAGGGACAAAAAGAAATAAGATAAGAGAGAGAGAGAAAGAAGAGGTCTAAAAAGGCAAAGAGAGAGAGAGAGAGAGAAAGAAGAGGTCTAAAAAGGCAAATAGAATGAATGTTCATGTTAGAAACAAAAATCTAATCCATAGCCCTAATTTAGTAGAATGTTATAACTTTATTGTTGATCTTCACTTACTATAGTTCATTTTACTACTTGGTTAAAAATACATGGAAGGAGAAGGTATCAACATGTCAAATAGATGTGATTTTAGTGGTGAAGCATGGTCGTTCCCTGTCTTTCTTTACGAAGAAAAAAAAAAAAAAAAGATTATTCATGACATCCTTATTGTTCATTGAGCTCATGTAATTATACTTCTCCCTTCTCTTGCTCGACAAACATCCACAAATTATAAAGACGATAATTAAAAAGTATAGCTGTAAGAAAAATATAAATAAGCTATCGTAAAGCTGGTAGGCCACTGGTGTTTGCATGGTGCTTACGTGAAACTTGAGCATGTAATTGGAAGTGCAAACGAGTCGGATTGGAACGTTGGACTTTTTTTTTTTTTTTTTAATAAAACGCATTGCTAACAGTGCATTAACCATAAGAGAGTTGGATTGTTCTCACATAATCCAATTTTAATATCATTGAAATACTACTTTTAGATCCAAGTCTATCGATTTTTATTAAAAAAGTTTTTTTTTAAAAAAAAAAAAGCCAAAACTTGCTTAAATGTTTTAATCCCATATTCAACTTGCCCTTCAATCAAACTCCAAATGCCCAACTCGGATCCTCACCCTCGCAAGAACCGGTGTCGGATCCCACTCAACTGGTTCAGAATCCGAACACCAGCACTCAACTCGGATCCGACCGGCTACCACCCACGTCTCACGTGTACCACACGTGACTAGAGCCTCCCGGCTGTGAAATCTCCCTTCAAAACCCTTTCGCTCCCCCTCGCCGACCACCACTTATAATTAACCGACGATCTGCTGCAGCCTCTGCCCGTCGCGAGCGCCGCCGCCTCGCCTCCGGCCTCCGGTGCCGGCTTTCTCTTCTCTTCTCAGGGTTCGATCCCTTCAACCCCTTCTTTCTCTCTCTAGGGTTCTAGAATTGTCGCGGAAATTTGATCCAATTTGGCGCGTTTCTTCTGATATTTGTATCTTTCGTATTATTTATGTTAACTAGGAACGAGCGAGGGAGAGGATTCTCTTTCTTTTCTTTAGTTTTTTAATATTATTATATGAATTTCAGTAAAAACCTATCTTTTCCGTTCTTCTTTACTGGATTTTCTCATGGAGATGGTAAACAATGTAGTTTCTTGCTATCTTGAATCAGTTGTGGACAATACAAAAAATTTAAAAGATATATATATATATATATATATAATCTATCTGTTAACGGGAGTTTTATGTCCCAAGGCTGTTTTTTTTTTTTATAGGTATATTTTTGCGATAAAGATGATTTCAGCTGTCTGTTGGGTACCGAAGGGGGCTTCGAAGGTGGTTCCAGAGGTTGCTGAGCCACCTTCTCAAGAGGAGATTGATCAAATAATAGCGACAGGGGCCTTAGAAAGAAGGTAAAAAGTTCTCACCGCGTTTTGTTGCGTTTTGTTTTAGTTTTCATGACATAGCTGTTGGTTTTGAATTACTTTGTCATAGTTAAACTGTGGACATTAATTAATGATGTTGGTCCTATGGTACAGTGGAGACAGTGAGGGAGAGGAAGATGAGGACATGGACATTGATGCTTCCAGCGGGGTTGATGAAGTAGCCATTGCAAGAGCTGCCGCAAGGGCTCTTGGCCAGGGAAATAAAAGGTCTGCTGACTTTCAAGACATTACTGATGGCCTTCAGGAACTTGACATGGATAAATATGATGAAGATGATGATGGTAAAATATTTTCCCCTTTTTGTTTGGATTATGGTGAAATTTGAATCATCAGCTTCTAGAATTGGTTGTTCTTTCTCAGGCATCGAGTTATTTAGTACTGGCCTAGGCGACGTTTACTACCCGAGTAATGACATGGACCCTTATCTGAAAAATAAGGATGTGAGTCTTATTTCTCGTATTATTGTACTTGTGCCATCTTGTAGCATCCTTGCCTCATGTCAAAACAATTTTCTAAGTAGGATGATGACGACGATGATGAAGAGATTGAAGACAACACCATAAAACCAACAGATGCGGTTATTATCTGTGCACGAAATGATGATGAAATGAGTCATCTTGAGGTATTCATTTTTTTACGAGCATTTGACTTTTTGTTATTTTGCATTTTGCAATGCTTGTTGAGTAGATCTTATGAAATTTTATGAAGTGATAGTGGTTCACCTGTTCAATTATTGATCCTGTTTTCCTTATATACTTTTATATTATGGTTGCTATTTTCCTTTTATATTTTTATGTTATGGTTGCTTGAACTGTTTCATTGATCTTTTATGTGCCAAACAACAATAACCAGCTATTCTAATGTAGTCATGTAACAAGCTTGTGAAATACCTTCTTGATTTGCATGATTTTATGGGGACATGGTGGTTCTTTTGGTTGGATGAGGCTCTCACCTAGTTTTCCCTTACCTTACCAGGTGCAATGCATTCTTCCCTATGAGAATTGACAAAGATGGGATCTTAGTCTGCTGTCTGATAGTAGAGAGAGTGTTTTGGTTAATCTCCTAAGCCAATTCCTAGCATTTATTAACTAGTTTTTGTTTGCATGACAAATAATAACGAAATTTAAATTTAAATATTTTGGTTCACAAAAGAGAAATTAGGGTCTTCAAAAGTCTGAAATATTACAGAATTGATTCCATAAGTTCCTGTAAATCATGATTATGTTATATATTTTAAAAGTTCTTGTTGTTAATAAGTAGATTACCCAGATTATGGTCCAATCACAACATGGACACATAGTAACAACAATAGGAGCATAAGGAGTTTGAATGAACTTGCTCACAACCCATACATGACCGAATCGGGACCCTGACAAACTTGGATTTGATACTACTGAAAGGAATGAGTGCCTACCCTAGCCTACACTCCACCAAGTTGAGTATGGTTCTTGCAGAATCAGACCCGCCCAAGTCTACCTAACAGCTATCATTGAAATTGTCTGTGCAGGATGTCAAATCTCAATTCAAATGTGGATCTGATTCAATACAACCTGTTAAGTGAATGGGTAATACTGAATTTTTAATCCTAATTATTTGGATCTGGTTGGACCATGAAGTGCACAAGTCTCCCAGAATGGAAGCCAAGTCACCTGATTTACTTGGTTTCCTGCCCCATCATCCTCTGTAATCTGTCGTGCATTGCATTTGACGATGCCCGTGTCTCTATAATAAGTCAATTTGCAAAACATATTTCCAAGGTCATGTTTTAATTCATGGAGACACTATTAGTTTGTGAGACATGCAACACTTGAAAGTATCATAACTTAACATTTCACTTGAATCCGTAAAAACTCTATATAATCTTGAGTAGACATAATTGCTCTGTCAGCTACATGGACAGCAACAGAATTACTTGAAATTTTCTGTTTCATCTTTATCTCCTCCTTTTTAATCTACGTAAGAAATCCTGTGTTTTTAAATTTCACAAGGGAAAAGATATGTTTTCTTGTTTTTAGTTAACTCTACATTGGTATGACAGGTTTATGTTTTTGAGGAATTGGAAGATGGAGATTCAAATATGTATATTCATCATGATATTATTCTGCCAGCTTTTCCCCTCTGCACAGCTTGGATTGATTGCAACCTTAAAAGTGGTGATAAAGGTAGCCTCATCTTTCACCTGTTGTTTGGAATGTGATCTCTCTCTTAGTGGATAAGGCATTAAATTCTAACCAGATAATATGATAATGACCTTGGAGCCTGATGATAGTTCTTTGCTGTACGTGGGCTTGACATTGGCAGGGAACTTTATAGCTGTAGGCTCAATGGAACCTGCTATTGAAATATGGGACCTTGACCTTGTATGTGGATTATAAATCAGAATCTTGTTTGATGTTATTTTATTGTAACATTTGGTATTTTTAAATAAATATTTTGTTTCCATTCTTTGAAGATGAGGCAAAATATATAACTTATTATCCGTATCCTGTACTTTGTGTCTCTTAGATTGATGAAGTCAAACCATTTATGGGATTGGGGGGTGTTTCTAAGAAGAAGAAGACAGGAGGAAGAAAGGTCTGTCATTATTTACTTTTGAAAAAAAGGAATATTTTTAAGTCATTATATGATTGATGGTATTCTATGCTTCTACATGTGCTTTTTTTCTATGTATCATTAATGCATAATGGTAATAATTCTTCTCCAGCATTTTTTGGAGAATTACTTAATCTTGTGGTTTATCTGTGTAATTTTTTATTCCATATTGATTGTCATCAACACATCAGTAATGACATTATTTAGTGACAAAAGTGGAGCCATATGGCTTCCTAGATTACTAGAACTTTCTTTTGATGTGCTACTTGAGTGCACAGATATTTGTCATGAACTCAACCTTTATGATGTTATCATCGGCATCAAAACATTGGAAGTGTGACATGTGAGCATGACATACGAATGTGAATATGTTGAAAATCCAGTCGCATGGCATTCTGTTTGCTTGTAACTGATTATTTGTGGGTGTTTTGACCCGACAACAAACTTGTGTGGAGACCCATTGGAATTATGGTTTCTAACTGATTATGTGGATTTGCACCTTTAGACATCAGTGAAGTACAAGAAGGGCAGTCATAGAGATTCTGTGCTCAGTCTGGCATGGAACAAGGAGGTGAGGTAAGCACATATCTTGTTAATGATGCAGATTCTTTCTCCGTCAATGAATTATTCTTTACTATATTAATATTCCTGCATGTCTTGTATTTTAGGAATGTCCTGGCTAGTGCAAGTGCTGATATGTCTGTCAAGGTCTGGGATGTGGTTACTGGGAAGTGTGCTGTCACAGTCAAGCATCATACAGACAAGGCAACTTTCTTTTTTCACCTTCCATCATATAGAGAACAATGAATTTTGTTGCATTACTTAAACATGCTGCACTAAAACAATCATTTGCAGACTTGTATCCATTTGTCTTGTGTGCTCCCATCTTCTTGTGACCCTTTTTTTGGCAAACTTAATTATTTGTTTTTAAGTTCACTTTAACCCTTCAGATTTTCCATCAATTTTATATATGCACATGATATGTTTTAACATGAGCAAGTCTAGAAAATTTTCTAATAGTTAAGTAGCGCAGATATTCTGAAAGACTCTTGAGGTCTGTTAGTTTTTTTTCATAATAATCTATTGATCTTTTTGAAAATTGTCTGGGATTTTGAAACCAAGGTCTTTGAGTTTTAAAATATGTCCTAGCATCTTAGCAAGGCTTTCAAAACATATAGATGACCATAGTTACCCTGTGCTGCAAATGGACACATTCCAAAGTCCAAATAAATCAAGCACATTATACATTTTATATGAAGGCTTATTTGATTCATATCTAAATGTGTTAAATTTTGCAATCGTAGTACCTTAAAACTGTTCCATAGATTGTTTCCGTATTATCTGTCTTGTATATCTAAACGGTTCTAAATCATTAACCAATGAACTTCATACGGATTGATATTAAATTATATAAATTAATAAAATGAATATTCATCCTAGTCCAAGTACTATAAGGCGGTCCCGCATGATAAGGCATTTCTAATGTTCTAGAACTATAAATGGATTTGGTCAGAGTTGGATTAAGAATGATCTCCACATTGTTCATGTGGACCTTAGTCGTGAGAATCGGGAGTGATAGCTGGTGCACGTGGAAGGAAGTTGATATTTTAAAAGCACTTTTAAGTAAGTAAGTACTTCAAATTGGATGTCATTTCAAGTTTGGAGAGTTTCCAAATTTCGTATGTTACCTTAGGTAGAAGTTTCTGGCTGCTAAGATTGGACAAGGATGGAACAACCTTGATCTAAATAGGAACTTATTTTATAAGGTATTTAAATACTGTTTAGAGTCTGGTAAATAGCGACTAAGAGATCAGCATTTTTGTCTAATAATTGGATACAGAACTAGGTTTGTCCAGTTGGTTCTGAATCAAGCAGGTGCAGTTAAGCCCTTCAGTTTGGGGCTAGGTCACTTGACTCAATTTGGTTCTTGAACTTAGTTATTTTTCAGCTGCCATTTTATTGTATCTATTATATTACCTGGTATTTCATGTTTTGGTCACTGCTAAAATATATGCAAGATCTCAGCCTTGGTTGGTACCATCTGAAATATTTTTTCTTGGTATTGACCACCCACAGATTGGCCGTTTTGTACATTAATTGGACCATAAAAATTCCCTTTTTTTTGAAAGAGCTTTTTTACACCTTCCTTTTCACTATGTGGGACTCGTTTACGAATGTAATGAGTATTTATCAATCAGATCATTGTCATACTTAAAGAATACGATAATCATGAAAGTTTTCAGAGGTATGCCCTGATGGACTCTCTTGACACATGTTTACAGGTTCAAGCAGTTACGTGGAATCAGCGTTCGCCAGAAATACTTCTCAGTGGATCTTTTGATAAATCAGTTGTTATGGTAATGGATCATTGTTTCTTATACTTCATGGCATAGATCATCTTATGCATGGGGATATATTTTGTGCCGCACATGCAGCCTGATAGCAACATAAACCATAAGTACTTTCCTGTAAAATTTTAGGCCATTGCTGTCAACCTCCACAGGGGCTGTGATTGTCTACCATATTCAAATGATTCTTGAGTTCCTACTAACATTTGACCAAGACTCAGCTATATGTTGATCTTTGTTGAGATTGGGTTAGTAGTTTCTGTGCTTGTATTGCGAAAGCCATTATATCTTGCAAGTACACTTCATAGAGAAACCATATGTATTGGTTGCCGTTTTATGTTTGGGTGACATACTCATTTTACTAATTTACTCATTGCATGGTTTCAAATACTGATAGGACATGGTGGAACACTAGGATGGGTTACCATCCTAAGTTTTGGAATGTGACCATCCCACCATTATTCTAATATTCCATTTAGTGTATCA
Organism: Calamus simplicifolius; assembly: GCA_900491605.1. Taxonomy (NCBI): domain Eukaryota; kingdom Viridiplantae; phylum Streptophyta; class Magnoliopsida; order Arecales; family Arecaceae; genus Calamus; species Calamus simplicifolius. The sequence goes on along the minus strand of UESW01004742.1, from coordinate 517,597 downwards.
TGAGATATTCCTTGCCCCAAGTGTCAAGACAGGATGGATGACAGCATGCCCTATTTTATAGAGAAACTGGGATGGCTCTATCCCATATGACTTAAAACCTTGGCCCATACATTATGAAGAACTTCACTTTCTCAATTTAAATTCCAAAGTAAAATTTTGAAGATTAATACTGACTGATGTTGTTGCATCTGTAGGCATCAGAGATGCTGTGCATAAAATGCTCTCTATGTGTTTTCCATGGCTATGTTTAATTCTTTAGACGAGTCATTATCTCATTACTGGCGAATTTGGATTAGAAAATAAAAACCATCTCTAGATCTGATATTTGTCTGCAAGGCTTCACAAATCATGTGCATAAAATTCTTTTTCAATGTCTTTTGGATGACTATTTACTGGTTCTCTACATGAGTCATTTCCTTAGACATCAATTTGGGTTTGAAAATAAGGGGCAATCTTATATGTTATTATACTTCTGTTAAGAGTTGCTTAAATATGTGTAAATGACAGCTCCCTGCAAAATAACATTCAGACATTCTGCCAGACAAATTGTTAGAGAAAAAATTTAACAATATTGTGTTATATTAACAACTAACAAGTGGTCGAAACTATCCTACAACAAATAAGTGGCCTAAAATTTTTCTTACTCAATGTTATGTATCTCTCAATATTGCTTTGAGCTAATCATTGCTAATTTTCCACAAAGTGCAGGTCGATATGAGATCTAGTGAGCATGCTAAGAACAGGTGGTCTGTAGCAGCTGATGTCGAGAGCTTGGCATGGGACCCACATAATGAACACTTATTTGTGGTGAGTTTCTACGGATGGTTTGTGTCATACTACTACTTTAGATTATAGAGTTTCACACCATAGGGAAGGTACAAGTGTTATAACTCCGAAAGGGAGATGTGGGGCACTCAGAAACGTCAGTCCCAGCTATTGGTCTAAGTTCTCATTAAAAAATAAAAAGAACAAAGAAAAAAATGGCATTAGGAGAATCCTGTCAGCAGTATGGTCTGTTACTCTGTTTTGCTCTGTCTCAGCGATCAATACATGATCAAAAGATTTTGTAGTCTGTGTACAAGTTGCACCAGTGGAAGATGACTGGCGGGAAACACCCTCAGTGGTCATGTCCACTGAATATAGTGATGAGGTTTTAGACGTAGAGGTTCTGAGGAAGTGTCAGTGTGAGGGAGAAGGGCAGACCCTAAAATGCTCTGCATGGAAGTTGTGACAAAGGATTTGAATAATATTGCTTAGGGAACAGTTATTGTCCATTTGTTTGTAATTAAAATGGATGACAATGGAGGATTCATTATCCCAATGTTAAATGTTTAAGGTAATGCCTATTGGAATTTTCCATATGATTATCAGTAATGGTGCTATTTTCACTTATGCCTCATCGTTTGCTTGTTTTCTTCTCCATTTGGAGTCTAACATGTTGAATGTGCTTCAGGTCAGTCTTGAGAATGGTACAGTTCAAGGTTTCGATATCCGGGCAACTACATCAGATTCAAGTTCAGGCCCCAAGCCAAGTTTCACGCTTCATGCACATGATAAAGCTGTTTCTTCGATCTCTTATAATCTGTTGGCCCCTAATGTATGTACTTAGGTTCATCCTTCTGTACATTTGATTGAGAACAAAAGGAATTAAAGTTTTGATGGTGAAATACCTCTTACTGTGTTTTCCGTGCAGCTTCTTGCAACTGCTTCTACAGATAAAATGGTAGGAACTGTCCTTGTGCTCACCCAGCTAATTGTGTAATTATATGCCAATTCTCACTTTTGTAAATATTGTAGGTGAAACTCTGGGACGTATCAAACAACCAGCCATCTTGTGTTGCATCGACAAATCCAAAAGCTGTAAGTCTTGAGCAAAAATTTGTTTGTTTAGTATGACCAGCTAGCTGCCTTTCCTTCATAGAAGTAAAGAAAATGAATTTATTCTTCTGAGGCTTTAAGGTCTATATTAATATGTACACATGTATGCCAGTGGTGCTTGGGTATGTTATAGGGTAAGTTTACAGCTGACCTAGGGAAAATCCAACACTAAAAGGTGAAACAAACCTGGCGTATCTTTAAGTTATATCATAGATATCCATATTCACGTACATTTATGGTTAAATGGAACTACAACAACAATAAAACCTTAATCCCAAATTAGTTGGGGTTGGCTACATGAATTCTTTTTTTATTTTGCTCGATTTAGAATTATACTTTCTATAAAATGCAAAGTTATTAAATCTTTCTTTATACTTCCTTTCATGCAATTTTCGGCCTCTACAACAATAATAAAACCTTAATCCCAAATTAGTTGGGGTTGGCTACATGAATTCTTTTTTTATTTTGCTCAATTTAGAATCATACTTTCTATAAAATGCAAAGTTATTAAATCTTTCTTTATACTTCCTTTCATGCAATTTTTGGCCTCTCTCATTCTTTTTCTTTTTCTATATGTATTAAGTCACTCCTTTGCATCAATGCATCTCTAGCTTTACGTTGCAAATGTTCAAACCATCTAAGTCATTTTTCTCTCATCTATCCTCAATTGGTGCTACTTTTATCTTTTTATAAATGACTTTATTTCTTATCCTGTCTTTTGTTATATTACCATACATTCATCTTAATATTCTTATGTATTCATATTATGCATATATAATTTTGTAGCTGCCTAACATCCCGTACCATAAAGCATAACTAGCTTTGTGACAATCTTATAAAATTTCTCTCTTCAACTTAGTAGTTATTTTATAATCATATAATATTTTAGTTACACCTATTCATTATATCTACCTTGTTTTAATCCCATGGACATCATCCTCAATCTCTCCTTTTTTATGAATAATCAATCTTAAATATCGAAAACAATCATTTTTAGTAACTACCCCATCATACGTAATCTTTATTATGTTATTATATCTAACAAGCACTCCTTTTTTTCTAATACCCACCTACTTAATCATTTATTTTTTCTCAAACAATAAAACCTATGTAAAGATTTGTCTTTTTTCTCTATACTTTTTCATGAACCTCCTAAAGAGAAATATAGCTTCTATAAACAACCTTTTTTGGCATAAAATCAATTTGATTTTATGATATTTTTATATTACATCTTAACCTATGCTTAATTATTCTCTTTCAAAGTTTCATACTGACTTATGAGTTTAATACTATGATAGTCAAACTGCTCTTCCTATTTTTAAATTTTTTAGTCTTTTTTACTTCAAATATTTAATTTTATGAGTATGCATGATATTTTTATCATCAATGAAACCAATAAGGCATTTAAGTACCTAATGTATTTAATCTAAATTATATTTCTAGTTTTTCTCTCTTTATCTTTCAATCCCATACATACATACATGTATGCATATAGAGTTAGACTTTGCTCCATTCCAATATAGCCAAATCTAGGATTTGATCACCTTCTCCATCCTTAGATCCATACAAATCTCAAAGTTACCTCATGTTTTTCACTTTTTTCACCTTTGAAATTCATAAACTATATCTATAGGATGGGGGAGGTGATCGAATCTAAGTTTAGCTACATTTGAATATAGTCAAGTTCAAGATTTAGCTGTCTCCCTCGTTCTTTGATCTATACAGATTCCAAAACCACCCCATTTTTTTTATCTTTTTCATCTTTGGGATCCGTGAACTATGTGGATCCAAGGGTGAATCTAAGGGTGAGGATCCGATGCTGTCTTTTTTACTTTTTAGCCTTCTTAAAGCTTTCTATAACACTTTCTTTTAATCTTAATCACTAACTAGACTTTCTCATTTTATCACTAAATTTTCTTACCATATAATTCTTTTCTTTTTGAATCTCCTATTACCTCTTTAGCTATTTTTCTAATAGTATTTATCATCTCTTCTCATATGGTATTGATTTTCTCATCTAGTCTTCATTTTTCTCTTTTCATCGTTCTATCCTTAAAAGCTATTCATTTCTTTTTTTAAAATTCCACCACCTAATCCTCGAATTTTTATATTCTTTAATCCTTCTCCTTTATTTTCAAATACATACATTCATAATCATTAAGCTATGTTAGGTAACTGAACTCTCATTTGGTATAAATTGCAATCTTGACACAACTTGATGAATCTTTTAGTACAAAAAAAATTATTTGATTAGCATTATATTCGCTTTTAAATATTATTAAATGCTAATTTATTAATATGGAACTAACATTTTGCAAGTGACTTGATTGATTTACGATGGCTTTTGTTCCATCACTTGCAATATATCTAATTGATAGGAGCATTTGATGTAGGGACACGGTTGCCTGATTTACCACTTTTATTTATGTAGATAGCATGGGTTGTGATTCATACAAAATGCCTCATCTAAAGGTAAATGGTTGAGATTTGGAAGACCAAAATAGTGCACTTGCATTAAAATAGTCTCTCAGGAGAGGTTAAAGAAAGATGATTACATTTTTTAGTCTCCACCATTGGAAAAGGAAAAGGGTGAAGATTCTTAGGTTGTGTTTGGTGCATCACCAGCAATCCTAAATGGTAATGTGGATTACCTATAAGATAGATTACCACTTAATAAATTACCAGTAATATTGATTACTGTGTTTGGTGTACACAGGTAATATATGGTAATGTGGATTACCTATAAGATAGATTACCACTTAATAGATTACCAGTAATATTGATTACTATGTTTGGTATACACAGGTAATGCAACAGTAATATTGATTACTGTTTGGTATGACAAACAGATTACCAATCATGTAACATCAAATTCTCAAAATACCTCTAAATTAAATTTATTAAAAATTTTATATTATTATATATTTAATTTAAAAAAATTATATTTATAAATGATAATGTTTAAAAAAATTTATATTTATAAATGATATTCGAAACGACCAGTGAGAACGGGTGGCGGAGATCCGCGGCCGACTCCGTGGAAGAGGGTGTGGCTCAGGACCTTCGATATGGAGGTTTCAGCGAGATCGGTAAAGGAGGATGCTAGTAGAGAGCGATCAAAAGAAAAACGAACAATTTTGTCAAAAAGTTATTTATCAGATTACCATACCTCTGATAATGTGGATAACCATCCTTTTCTGAGGTAATCTGAATTACCACTGCAAGATAGATTGCCATTCAAAATACGTACCAAACATAGCTATCTGGTGGGGTCCTTTTAAATTACCAATAATCTGGATAGATTACCTGCTACCAAACGCTCCCTTAGAGTTGTGTAGGAGTTGGTTATCTTTTATAGTGGCATGAATAAATTTAATCACTCTTAAGGAGTTTTGTGGAGCTTCATGATGCATAAAATATTCCATGTGCATTTTGCTTGTTGGTGCATGTGTATGCATGCGGATGCACATTTGGTTGTGCATGTCTGCGTGCATGTGCGTGAGAGTGTCTGCGCGTTCATGCATCTGCACTTGCCTCATTTAAAGCAGCATTTTATTGTAACTGATCATGTCAGTACATTGGGTTTTAACCTTAGTATAATGTTGCATCTGCACTTGCCTCATTTAAAGCAGCATTTTATTGTAACTGATCATGTCAGTACATTGGGTTTTAACCTTAGTATAATGTCACGCTTCATTACAATGCACAGCAGCTTGTGTCTGACATTTAAGCATGGAGTGCTGTGTCCTTGCTTCCATCAATCTTTACCCATGAAAATTACATCACAAGGACATCAGAGTGCAAACAAGATTTCATCTCCTTTGATTGTTGAAGTTCCCTTCTTATGTTTAAGGGTTGGGTCGTAGTATGACATTTGTGCTTCAATGTTATCAGGGATCTATTTTCTCTATATCCTTTTCAGAGGACAGCCCATTCTTGTTAGCCATTGGAGGTTCCAAGGGAAAATTGCAGGTAAGCATGAATCTCTCCGTTCTACCCATTTTACGGTATCCCTATTCCTTAATTCTTAACTTAGAACTGCTGTGCTTTTATCTTCACAGGCATGGGACACCTTGAGGGATCCAGGTGTTGTCCGTAGCTTCGGCAAGTATAGCAACCGAAAGAACAGATCCAGTGCCAGCAGCTGAGGCTTGAGCTTTCTGCTCTACACTTTGCATATGTGTTTGTGGATTTTGGACTTTGGGTTTAGAGAAATAGAACTCCAGGGAAAATATGCAATTCTGACTGATGTTTTTAAATGAATTTTCCTATTTGAATCCTCACTGATTCATTTGTTTCTGCTCTCAGCTTCTTATGTAATTCTGCTCCATTTTTATGAATATATAGATTTATTCAATGTAAGGTGTGCCTGCTGCATGTAACTACTGATCCTCTTTTGTTCCCATGAAAAAACGATTCAGTGGAGGATGACAGTAAATTGTGAACACCAATAGATCTCAGAGGTGCGGTTTTTTTTCCCCTCAATTTCTTCATGCAAGATCTCTCAGGTTACGTTGAGAACTATGGCAAGTTTAGCATGGAATTATGGGTTAGGCACATTTTCTTGTTCCTTGCTCTCGGGTTCCGGTTGGTTGCCATGCCACCAGTGATGTTTACTTGCGAATGAGGATTTTGGATCACTCTCTCCAAAGATATTTAAGGACTTGAAAAGCCAAATCCAAGCACAGAACATTTCAATTGTCAAACAGCTGATAATAAACTATTTGTATTATCAGGTAGCAGGAAGAGAGTAGTTTTGAATTTTAACAATTTTTTGTCAAACTTCTATATTAGCTACCTTTCCAGCATTGATGCCTACATTCCTTGCAAAGAGGGACAAGGTAGCGGTAGTTTAGCTACTGCTGACTTGAGGTATTTGGTCAGTTATTCTATTTGATGCGTCCTCGTATCCACCACCTCTTCAGCATGATTTCTGGTTGACCAAGTCTTCTGTTTGCCTGCATGTAGATGTAGAAGAAAGCGTAGTATCAACAACTTAACAACACATGAAAAGGACCGGACCGGGAAATATATAAATAGATAATTTTGATCCTTCACTAGCAGACAAAACTATGTGCAAGTCTTTCTACGGTAGCCATGTAATGGGTGGCTATTGTCTGGAAGTCTAGAATAAAACATTGATAAAACCAAAAGCTCTCCCATTCATCTTAAGCAATCTAATTCCTTTCACCATTCATGTTAAACTCAAGTCCAACCATTGCCTATATATATTGCATAACGGAACAACAGTATCCCACCTCCCACTCTCCCCCCCCTTCCTATACCACCCACTTACGGTGATACGTGAGGAACCAATAGAATTGGTCCAGCTAAGAAAATAATGCAGCGAACCAATAGAATTGGTCCAGCTAAGAAAATAATGCAGTGAAGATGGTTCATTAACGATCAAGGCCAAGCAGATCTATTTCTTCTAAATTCAAGTCAAATTATGTTTTTTCTAGAAATCTGCTCTCAAACAAAACAGCAACACAAAAGTCCTCCATGCAGCTGTCCTAAGAATTAAGAAATCCATGCATAGTGAGATAAGATTAAAAGAAAAAGAAAGTGTTTAAGGAACGACTCTCCCATCACTATAGGGTTTAAGGAAGATTAAATAAATATACACAACTTTACCTCGACATATTGAAGTTACTTTTATGTTTCAAACCTATGATATACAATGGAGTAGCCTCACCATAAATAAAATAGGCCACAACCTTAAAAAACTCGTCCTCCATCCAAAATCCTGCGCATTATAAGTGACCAGCTTGCTATTATAGCATGTCTTCGCTTTGCAAGACAAACAATGCACAAGTATCTCGTTCACTAAAACATTGACAGTTAAATCAGCATATGCTGTGACTGTAAATTCCATGATCACTTGATCAAAGCAAACACAGAGCATACAATATACAATGTTGTAATTTGCGAAGCATTGGCTTAGAATTACCTGAGTACAGCCTCTCAAAGTCCGAACCCAGAACCCCCTCACAAATGGAAGGGCATAACAACTTTGGTAGAGGCTAGTTTGCAAATTTATTTCAGATCCTGAAAAAGACTCAACAATATTTATTTAATTGACACAAGGATAATATATGCTGAGTTTTCAGCAATAATTTTGTTTCCAGTCTTAGTATTTTTCTCAATTTTGGTACTGATATGCGTATTGGTCCAGGGCTCAATGTTGATATTTTTACTAAGACAAAAATGAATCATTCCACAATCAAAATATTTTCAATCAAGATTTTTATTTGTAGGAATAATATATTGCTTTTCTACAGTGAGCCGATCCATATTTGCATTCTAAGTCTCAAAGTGAGGATGATGGATCAATAAATTCTTTGCCAGTGATAGATCAATAAGTGAAACCTTCCATGTTCTTGATTCAATCTAGAAAATTAAAACGGTAACAACAAAGCAGGGGGAAAACAAGACAAAAAACATGATGCCTTGGATTGACCTTTGAGGCAGTTAGAATCTCAAAATAACACCTTGACAGCAGGTTGCAGATCTGATGCATAGAGTGGTCCTATTTTAACATTTACAGAACAGTACCTAGAAAAGAACCAGATCTTTGAGCTTAGAAGGACCAACTGCAACATTGGAGATTTATTTCTCAGATCCTTGAGAATTGTCCAGAATGAAAGTTCATCTTTCTGCATTTTCAAGCAGCAAATGCACAAAGACTCCTTGCAATGTATGCTACCTGTAGTTTGTCGATAAGACAATATTTTCAGTATCAAACAAGTTTTCAGACATCTATCAAAATAAGGAACTAAATGAAGAAGTCAAAATATTTCATTGTACTGAAGTTTTCAGAATGACAACCAGGAATAAGTCGGCTTCTCGCAGTTACATTGCAGAATAAGTTTTGAGTTATGTTGACCACTAATATTTTCCTATTTGATCTTCATTTTATCACCCAAGAGGCAGAACTGAGATGTGCAAAGATGGTTTCAAAACTTTTTCCCTGCAGAGGGAGGGAGAGAGGGGGGAGTGGTGATTACATTCTGATATTACTAGAAACATACGAACAATTTAGCATAGTATGCATAAGATAATATAAATATCATATATCATAAAAGGCTTAGTTGAGTTGAGTTGAGTTGAGTATATATCATACGCATAATCTTGTTATATATATATAATATTGCATATATGCATCACAGGCTCAATTATTGGTTCTTTTTTTCAGAACAGTGCTACAACTTTATTAATAGCATTTAAATGGTCCATTTGGGGCATTCTTCACTCAAAATATCATACACATCCATCTTCTTCTGTCCCCTCTCCAATTTTCTACTCCCAAGCAGCCACCTAGTGCACCTTGCTAAATCTCGTCCAACCAGTTCTTTAGTGGTTGCTAATAGGAGGGAACAGGTGCAACAGTGCAATACAGTACCCAATCACCTCACCTCTCTTTCTCTCATGTAAGGTTTCCACCAACCACACATAGTCAGGTGCATCTACTCCTTTCTAATGTCGAAGGTTAACATATCTTCTTCCATTGATTAACTTGATTTGTCATTGAGTCAAAGCATTTTAATGTTTGAACAAATTAAGTTAGGTGTTACAAAAGAAATACATAATACTATATCTTTGATTGCCTTGTTTCCACCATTCATAATTTCCCCTTTAGCTTCTCTTATTTAATATTCAGGGTAAGCATAAGTAGGATTCCATGATCTGGAAATTAACAAGTTGAATATATTTTTATCAGCCTGTCTGTCAATGTTGATTGCCAGATCTGCAAACATGAGTTAAAGAGAGACTAAAGTTGTAAGGAGAGTATTTTATTTAAATTCCTCCCATTATGGGAGAATGGCAAGAAAAGAGAGACCCTTTGATCCACTCAGTTTTCCCATACGTAGGCATGCATTAAAGAGTGAAAGTAAACTGCAACAAATCAACAAGAAGAAGAAAGAATGGTGTGTAGATTTCTGATGTTCCACTAGCTCTTGCTCTTAAAATATAGGAAGGCCAAACTCATTACTCCGTTATAACATTTTAAGTTAGGTAACTCTAAGAACGATATTATACTCAATCCAGGAGTCCACACTCTCCTACATTGGTTGTGTGCAGTACTACAAGGTTCACATTACTCTCATAGTGCCATTAAGTTTATGCCTTGAGTGCTTGTCAAGTGTCATTTTTATGACAAGGAAATTAAAAAGACGGGGCGAATCGTGCTGTTCTCATGACGTGCGTTTGCTATTATCATGATCTCTGTGGTCAATACAGTACTGCACCCATTACTCTTGCTTTAACTGTTGATGTTCCTAATTATTCATATTTAATAGATGAAGCAAGCACCTAATCTTCTGTTTCTAAGGTTCCGTGTTGTATAGTCTTGCACACTTTCTTGTCCTAATCAGGCGTTCAACTGCCGATAAAGAAAAGGTTGCCAAATAATCAATGCACAAAATTAGCTCTCCCACACCCACCATCAATATTGAACAAGGACTTCCACTCTAATCCTAACTCTTCATGGCACCAAAGTCACAACACGACCCTTCTATCAGCATCATCACAGGTTTCTGCAGTCACAAGCACATGGAAAGCTACCACCAGTTGCCCACCAAACAAAGTTGCCCCTTCAACTAGCCTGAGAGCCTGAGACCGCGAGCCTTTCCATGAATCGATGGCCCCATGCTTTTATCACCCCCTGATTATATTATTGGCATCCCCTGTCTTTTTCAACCATGTAATAACCAATCCCAAAAGGTTAAGATTATGACATGTGATTTCATCATCTCCCCACTCTACTGCAGCTTAATTTGGAATAGAATTGAATCATAAATATCAACTTGCCTTCCTCCTTGGAACTATTAGTTTGTTTTCTCAAAACAAGGCATTACTTTCTCAGCAACCATTTGCAGAATATCAAACAAGAAGTACCGTTCTTCCTTCATCTGACTACAAAAGAGGGACGTACACCAACTAGTTCTGTATTATGCTTTATACGCTAGCTTTTATCTGTTAGTGGTGTGCATCCATCAACTTGTATAGTCTCAGAATATATATCATTGCAATTTCAAAATATATATCTTGAATAACTGATGATGAACTGGCAAATTTTTTTCCAAGGATTTGCTCTAGTAGGCATTGGTACCATACTTATTATGTATATTAATATTGGTACCATACAGATACAAATAAGCCGCCTAGGGACCGCTCTTGTTGGGGCCGCTTAAGAGCCGTCTCGGAGCGGCTCTTGCCGGGGCCGTCTAGGGACCGCTCTTGCTGGGGCTGCTAGGAACCGCTTCAGGGCCGCCTAGGGACCGCTCTTGCTAGGACTGCCTAGGGACCGCCTCGGGGTCGCCTAAGGACCGCTCTTACTAGGGTCATCTAGGAGCTGTTGACTTTTTCAATAATTCCTGCCATCAGGTAATTTCGGCCATTAACTCACACATGGCTTTTATCAACCACATCATATGTCCCCTCGCTCCTGAATCTTGGCGCTCACATGCACAGCACTTGCCAAGGGAAAGGAGTACAAACTCTCTCGCTCTATTGGGTTTTACGCGCCATAAATAAGTGGAGGCGGGCACGTGCTTTTGGAGAAGTAAGGTCTCTTCGGGGTCTTGTCATCATTTAAGGAATGGTATTGGAGCATCATAGCCTGTGGGGGGATCGGGGAAAATGCCTCGTGACCAGCAAGAAAAGGCGGGGTGTCATCATTAGACCACTCTTGTCTCCATTCTATCATTGGGTATGGATTGCATTCCACCAATAACTAATGGACAGCTGGATAGTAACCCTGTCTCCGTGCCTCTGCACGACATTATAGGGGCGGAACTTTCAGAAATTAGGTATAAAAGTTGTCCCGCCCATTCCTTCGGGCTTCTCATTCCTCCATTACTTCTTCTACATTCTTTTGACTTTTTGAACACTGACTTCTTACTTCTACTCTTCCGATTCAAGGTCAGTTATTTTCTATTTCTTTCTTTTTGCTCTTATGGATTCTCGTCTCGATAGAAAAGGTAAGAGACCCATGGTTGAACCTTCTAGGGAAGAAATCCTTTAGCCGGTATAAAGATGCTGAAGACATGGCCACATGTTTGATGTTGGCCTCGATGTTACCTGATCTTCATAAACAACATGAGCATATGAATGCTCAGGAGATTTTGATTCACTTGTAAGAGTTGTTTGGTGCACAGTCTCAATATGAGAGGTTTCAAACTTCTAAAGAGTTGTTTCAGTGCAAAATGACTGAGGATTCATCAGTGGATGCCCACATACTGAAAATGATCAATTTGATTGAAAAGTTGGCACGATTGGGTTTTGTGATGGATCATGAACTAAGTGTTGACTTGGTTATGTAGTCATTACCTCCCAGCTATTCACAGTTTGTTCTTAATTTCAACATGAACAAGCTAGAGACATCTCTACCTGAGCTCGCGAATATGCTGACGAATGCCGAGCCCAACATTAAGAAAGAAAAGGGGCAGGTTATGGTCGTGGAGTCTTCTGGCGCTCGTAAGAAGCGGCCAAAGAAGAATAAGGTCCAAAAGGCCAAGGTGACTAAACCAAATAAGGGCATCAAGAAAAATAAAGTAGCCAAGGGGAAATGTCACTTCTGTGGGAAGGAAGGGCACTGGAAGCGAAACTGCAAAGCTTATCTGGCTAGCCTGAAAAAAAAGAAACATACATATGCTTCTATTTCAGGTATATTTATGATTGAGATGTTTTCTTCTGTTACTTCTTATTCCACTTGGGTATTGGATATCGGTTGTGGATCTCATATTTGTATTAATATGCAGATGATAAGAAGTAGTAGAAAGCTGGAAAAAGACGAAGTGATCATACGCATGGAAAATGGAGCAAAGGTTGCTGCTTTAGCTATAGGATCTTGTTCTTTGTCTTTGCCCACTGGGCTTGTAATGGAGCTTAATAATTGTTACTATGTTCCAAACATAACAAAGAACATTATTTCCATTTCATGTCTTGTAAATGATGGATATACATTTGAAATTAGAAATAAAGGAATTTCAATTTTAAAAATGAAATGTTCTTTGGTTCTACTGAAATGGTCAACGGGATTTATGTTTTAAATTTACAATGCCCTATTCTCAATATAGAAACTAAGAAATTAAAATCAAATAATTCTAAGAACTCATTTCTATGGCACTATTATTTAGGCCATGTAAATGAAACACGCTTAACCAAGTTACATAAGGATGGCTACTTGGGCTCATTTGATTGGGAATCGTTTGAGGAATGTGAGTCATGCTTACGTGGCAAAATGACTAAGTCATCTTTTACTAAAAAGGGTGAGCGAGCAACTGAATGTTTAGGACTAGTACATTCGGATGTATATGGTCCTATTAATATTAGGCAATAGGAGGTTTTTCTTACTTCATCACATTTATAGATGACCATAGCAGGTATGGTTATGTATATCTGATGAAGCACAAATCTGAAGCCTTTGAAAAGTTCAAAGAATTCAGATCCGAGGTAGAAAAACAAAGTGACAAAAGTATTAAGATACTTCGATCAGATCGAGGTGGGGAATACTTAAGCCATGAGTTCTTAGAATATTTGAAGGAGAATGGGATTCCCTCTCAGTGAACTCCTTCTGGTACGCCATAGCATAATGGTGTATCAGAAAGGAGAAATCACACATTATTAGATATGGTGCGATCAATGATGAGCCTTGCAAATCTTTCAAAAATATTTTGGGGTTATGCCCTACACACAGCCGAATACACTCTAAAGCGAGTTCCATCTAAGTCGGTCAGTACCACTCCCTATGAGATATGGTGTGGAAAGAAACCAACCCTTAGTCATCTAAGGATTTGGGGTTGCTACGCTTATGTAAAGCGTAATGAGTCGGACAAGCTGGGAGCTAGATCCGACAAGTGTAATTTTGTGGGATATCCTAAAGAAACAAAAGGATACTACTTCTACCATCCACTCGAACAAAAGGTGTTTGTCTCAAGGCATGCCATATTTCTAGAGAATGAGATTTTTCTAAGAAATGGTAGTGGCAGAAATATTGAGATTAGTGAAACTCAAGAACCACAAATTGACACAGACCGATTAGATGACATGGAGCAAATGTCAAATGTAGTGGGAGTTGAGCAGGAGACTCAACTCACATTCAGGCAATATTTACGTGAGCCTCTATCAGAAATGATGGAGCCACAGGTAGCTCCAAGTATACATCAGCTACGTAGGTCTAGTAGAACACATCATATTCCTGAGAGATATGATTTCTTATAGAAGATGATGAGCCTACTAACTACGAGGAAGCAATTTGTGACATTAACTCCAAGAGATGGCTTGAAGCCATGAAGTCTGAAATGGACTCCATGTACGACAACCAAGTATGGACTTTGGTTGATCCACCTGAAGGGATAAAACCCATTGGGTGCAAATGGGTCTTAAGAAGAAAACAGACATGGATGGTAATGTGATTACCTATAAGGCGAGGCTAGTTGCAAAAGTTTACAAGCAAAGGCAAGGTGTTGACTTTGATGAAACCTTTTCTCCCGTAGCCATGCTTAAGTCCATAAGGATTTTGCTTGTAATTGCAGCCTATTACGATTATGAGATATGACAAATGATGTCAAGACCACCTTCCTAAATGGTGATTTAATGGAGGATGTGTATATGACACAACCTGAGGGTTTTGAATCCATTGATCCTCAAAAGGTATGCAAGCTGCAAAGGTTCATTTATGGACTTAAGCAAGCCTCTAGAAGTTGGAACATCCGTCGTTGCCGGGGATCAAGAGCAATTATTTAACGAAAGAGAAAAAGAAAAGTTATCTATAAAAGATTATATTAAGAATAGTGGTTATTAAAAGATAATAACTAATTAATTAACGAAATTCAAATAGCAGGAGAAGCAACCCAGGAATCCAAATCCACCATGCAAGCAGGTTTTATCTTCTTTTTTTTTAATGTTGCAATAGTAATAATTTTTATAAATTTAAAATTGAAATAATTTCTCTTGTTAGGCACGGACCGTATCAGGAGATCACGGTACGTCCGCTTAGAGTATAAACTATCTAATAATTATAAGGTTAAGGGTCTAATCTATCATACTACGATCTGTCTCTCTTAGGCACGTATCATATCCTGAGATCACGGTACGTCGATAGAGGGTTCAAGCCGTGTATGCCAGATCAAAACCTCAATCAGAAAAATAACTCAAAAGATATAATAAAGAAGAGCATAATTTTTATTGCATAGAAATTAAGAACAAAAAGAAAGATAAAACATGATTTCAAGCTCATCATCATCCCAAGTTGAAGGAATCTAGCCATGCATTGCTGCTGCCAGCATCCCCTTCATAATTTTCCTCTCCCAGGCCTAAATACAATAATCTAAATAAAAGAAGAATAAAAAGAGCTTTGTAGAAACTCCTCTTCCCAACTACTGCCTGAGGTCCTCCTTTTATAGAGCTCATCTAGGGTTTCCTCCTGCCTTAGTTTGCATAGGGAATCATGCGAAATCATCTCTTTCTTCCTTTTTGGGCAAACTGAATCTTGATTTGAGTATCGTCTACATCATTGGACTCCAAAAATCAAGCTCTTTCCATCTATAGGCTCCATTCCAGCAAACATCCATAAAAAGTATCAATTCTTAATACATTCAAAGTAATTAATATTTATTTTAATAGTTAAATTGGGATAATAAATAGACTTATCAAAACAATCAAAAAGTTTGATTTTATCAAAAATGAGGATGATCCATGTGTGTACGAGAAGGTTAGTGGGAGTGTTATTGTTTTTCTGATATTATATGTAAATGATATATTATTAATAGGAAACAATGTATCCTTGCTGCAAGAAGTGAAGGAATGGTTGTCCAGCAAGTTCTCAATGAAAGATTTGGGAGAAGCAGCCTACATACTGGGTATTAAGATCTATAAAGATAGATTTAGAAGGTTGCTTGGATTGTCCCAATCAATGTACATAGATAAAGTGCTAAAATGGTTTAGCATGGAGGAATCCAAGAATGGATTCCTGCCGGTATCGCATGGAATACATCTCTCCAATGACATGAGTCCTAAGACCCAAATGGAGAGAGAGCACATGAATAGGATTCCATATGCCTCAGCAATCGGATCCATTATGTATGCGATGCTATGTACGAGACCTAATTTTCTTATGCATTGAGTATCACTAGTAGATACCAGGCAAACCCTGGTGAGAAACATTGGATGGCCGTCAAGAATATCCTTAAGTACTTATGAAGGACTAGGATATGTTCTTGGTTTATGGAGGACCCGAACTCATAGTTCAGGGTTATACGGATTCTAGTTTCCAGTCTGATAAAGATGATTATAAATCTCAATCAGGCTATGTCTTTACACTCAATGGTGGTGCAGTCAGCTGAAAAAGTTCTAAGCAGAAAATGATTGCCGACTCTACAACCGAAGCTAAGTACATCGCAGCATCAGATGCAGCCAAAGAAGCGGTTTGGATCAAAAAGTTCATCACTGAACTTGGTGTGGTTCCAAGCATTGCTGATCCAGTACATTTGTATTGTGACAACAATGGAGCTATTACGCAAGCTAAGGAGCCAAGGTCTCGTCAGAGGTCCAAAATGTACTCAGGAGATACCATGTAATTAGAGAGATTATTGGTAGAAATGATGTAAAAATAGAATGAGTCCCCACTGAGGATAATGTAGCTGATCCGCTCACTAAAGCCCTGCCGTAGCAGAAGCATGATAATCATGTTAAGTCACTCGGTATTAAATACATGGGTGAATGGCTCTAGTGCAAGTGGGAGATTGTTAGTGTATACCCTAGATCCAATTGGATTGAAAGATGTATACATTCTATGAATACAAATCAAATAAAATGGTTTCTTTATCTATCCAGATATCTTTCATAATATATTTGATGTATATATGTCTGTGAGATAAAGTCCAAAAGAATGTGAACCGTGCATATAGAATTTGTAATAGAGATTACAAATTGTGAGATCCAAATTGCACGTTATGGTTCGATTCTTTAAACTTCCCTAGTCGATGTGTAGATGGGACTGGACACCATCGAACGCTGTGAGACTAACACACATTGCATATCCTTACCCTTGGGGTGAGCAGCTGATTTCACAAGCTGAAGTATGAAGATACTTGGATAGGTGTGCGGATGCTCGTTATTGTAACGATGGATTGAATGACCCGTACAGAGATCCCATATGGATATTCTATATAGTGTCGATGGTTGATCTCTAATGACGGTGGTGTGAGTGATCCTCTGACTTGAGATCTTCATTGCATCTCATGTGTGGAATGTAATGCTTTGACGACATCCAAACGTCGCTCTAGCCACGGATGAAAAATATGGTGTCAATTGGGTATGACATGAAGTACATGAAGATGATGTTTGATCAAGAAATGATTCGTCTCCCTTGATAGAAAGGGTTATATCTCACGGCCACTTGATGGATTAAATTGATTGATAAATCCTTGCAAGGTTGAGTTGGAATTCGAAATGGTTTCGAAGTTCTAATTCATATAGTCAATTTTTTCTGAGATCAAGTAAACAAAGATCAATTACATGGTTGACACATTCCATACCACTGATTAATCTAGGATATGTGATGAAAAGATTTGATCATACGGTAACCGTTCATGGACAGGTGTTGATGGTCATGTCAACAAAACCTTTAGCAGTTGGGTGGTCATGATGCTTTGCTAGAGGCCTCTCATGATCTATAATCGTGTTGTTGAATTGGACAAAGAGTTGTCCAATCATTCCTAGGGTCTATGATTAGGACATGATTATTGCCAACATTTTAAAGGGCCTAATGGGTCACACGCATTAAGAAGAATATTGGATGAATTAAAATGAGAATTAAATTAGATTTAATTTAGATAAGATGATCAATTAAATAATTGGGTGATACCCAATTTAAAGAAGATATAATTATAATGGATATGATCCATTATAGTAGAAGGAATATTAAGGAGAAATTATTTATACATATGATGAACAAATAATTGGATACCGATATATGACTTGATCCATGTGATGGATGGCTCTGATTATTCAGGTATGGATGTCCAATCTCAGCCATGTGAAGATGGAATCATGCCCATGGGATAAGGCATGATGAATCTCTATGGTTAGATGATAAACACATACAAATTAGGGCATGTAGTTATGGGATAACCAACTCCTAATTTCAAAGGCTGAGATTGTGACACTTGGATTAATCTTACTATGAAGATGAGAGTTTCTTACCATAATGATGGGATTTTCTTACCATGAAGAGAGGTCTCTTCTTCTTTGGAACATCTCCTTTTCAACCTATAAATATAGTTCCTTCCTACCAAGAAAGTAGAGAATGAGAAGAAAAGATTAGAGTTTTCTTCAAAGATATCTTCTATAAGGAAATTCAAGAGGCGCTAGCCCCTCTCTCTCTTCCGTTGTGTCATCTTCATACCTTGGAGGTCTTCATCCCTTCTTCTCTGCGTGGATCACCGTTAGAGGCCGGACACGTGGACGGCTAGTGGCAGGGATTAACCGGCTTCATCCTCATCTACATCGATAAAGGACTCAGGTATGAATAAAATTAGATTTTATTTGAGATTTAATGAATTTATTCCTAAGGATCCTGGGCATCTGGGGATTTTATATTATATCTTTCGCAATGTTTATATGAGTTTGATTCATATCTTGTATACATAATTCCCAACAGGTTGTACTCATCCAGCCATCGCTCAACCCGACGAGCGATCCGGCCATCGAAGGACCCCGCCCTTGAAGATCCTGAGGACGGGAAGGGGCAGTGCCGATGATGATGCTTTCGCTCGGTCTCCCTCCCAGGCCGCCGTTTGCGGGAATCATCAGAATGGCGGGAGGGAGACCGAGGCCTCTTGAAGGCCTCCCGACGGTGGTGCTGGGGCGAGGCGTGGCAGCGGTGAGCCTCCCTCTGGGGGGATCTCCCGCAAGTTGATTGCTAACTAGGCTGGTCAGCCCCCGCACCTGGTGGGGGTAGCCCTAGGTGCTGTGCACGGCCATCGATTGTTGTTGCAGCTGATGAATCACTGTTACAAGTGATTGGACTTGCAGTGCAAGAGCAGCGATTCAATCGTCCTGAGGTGATGGCGAAGACGGAGCTGGGAAGTTGGCTTGAGGAGCAGGGAGACCGGTCTCCTGCTGTTCGGGCTCTTGACGATGCCCCCTAGCTTGACTTGTGGAAATATTTCAAGCATGCATCACCACCATCTTTATGCTATCTCAGGGGAGTGGAGGCCTATAGTTTGCTGCTTTAAAGCTTTCTATCTCCTCGGCCTCCTCCTCTTTCTAGTGCACCAATCTGTTGCTGCCAAATTACGTTCCTCGAACGCCAGGTAACGGAGAGGATCCAGAGGACGGTGAGCACAGGTTTAGAAATCTCCTGACGTCTCCTTCTCGGACGGAAATCCTGCAAGAAAGTCCTCGGGGGCTCCAGTGGGGACCCTCCGATGCTCAAGTGAGTGACTTGGAATCACCTGAAGTTCAGATCCCTTCTCTCGTTATGAGCGAAGGCTTTTATACCTGATCAGAGGTCCCTCTTGCCCCTTTTTGGAAGGTTGTTAAATCTGATACGTCATTGTCTGGCAGGAAACAGATGGCAAGGCTGACAAGGATAGGTCACAACCACCTCTGAGTTTATCAGGGGTAGCCCTGCCTGCCAGCTCCCTATCAGGTGCGGCGCCATAGGTGGTAGGTGGGCCTGATCACGTCGGGCGTGCATCGTAACTGGTGGTGGCCACGTGCGGTCGCAGGTGGTTGGTGGGCCATACGGTAGTTGTAGGCGCCGATCACGTCGGGCGTATGCCGTAACTGGTGGTGGCCACGTGCGGTCGCAGGTGGTTGGTGGGCCATGCAGTAGTTGCAGGCATCGAGGCCGATGAGGACCTGGGAGTCCGAGGCTGATGAGGACCCGGGAGTCCGAGGCCGAGGACTCTGAAGTTTAAGACCGAGAGGAATCTGGGAGTCCGAGGCCAAAGCTTCATCAGCTACTTGATCCGTTAGTCTTAATATGGCTCGATCAGCCACATCACTTATAGAGTAGAGAGAATTTATTGAAATTAGATGTAAGAGCCTTTGTCTCCTTTGATGTTCCAACTCCCCATATCTAGAGAGAAATTAGATATCAGAGACCTACAGTGGGCTGATACTTACATTACGCTGAAATTATTTTATAATGCAATTGTTTATTGAAAGGAAGTAGATGTGCTGTGGACTTCGAGAAAAAGCAAATTCCAATTCTCCAGCCTCTTAACACGAACCCATTTTTTAATGGATTCTCTCACTGTATTAAAATTATTGCAAGCTTGGTTGGATATTTACTCCTAATTTGGTTGTCTTTTAGTGCCATAGGACATTATCTGATAGATTAAAAAACTCAAATGGCCCATCTCCTTCCTCCTCCCTCCGTCGTCCCCCAGTTTGAAAAATAACATCAAAAAGAAAACTTTAGATCTTCTTGTCCTCATGAGGGTAGATGTGTATTTTGGAAACTAGAAAGTTTTGACAGATGCCAGTGCAAATTTGATATTTAACCAGAAATCAGGTCCATTATGCCTGGAGTTATCACAATGCAACTTGTTCTTCTTGCCATATTCAAATACCAAAACAGAGACTAAACATTAATGCTTTTATAAGATAACTAATACAAGGTTCCCCAATGTTGCATGGACACTGAAGTATGTATCATGACTTGTTGCATTTAAAACATATTGCATTTGGTATCGATTGTAATGAAACACATATAATAAGAATTACTGTTGTCAGTCAATGATTTTGAGCATCTTTTTTATTTTGAAATTTCTTTACGCTCTGTTAATATTTTGGAACTAAGATGGACCTAAGCCAAATACTGGAATTCTAGAATGAAAGCAAGATCAAAGCTAGATATCTGGCATTAGCACCAAAGGAAAAGGTACTTGAGGATTTTCCTTTTTCTTATATTTCTGTAGTTTTATTTGATGTCAGTCTTTTGCTCCTGATTTTTATCAGAAGAGTGACAATAATTCACTTGAAAATCACAATAATTCACTTGAAAATCTTTCTTTCTTTACTTTTTTTTTTTGTACTTTTAGGAGAAATTGATTCAGTTGATAACTGTAAATATACACTAGATTCTCTAGGGTGTAGGGCCAAAAAGTGCAAGCTTTATAAAAATAATCATAACTTTCAAACAATAAGTCGGCCTTAGCAATCTAGGTAGCACTGGAAAGCTTGCAATCAAACAGACAAAAGTCGTGATCAAAGACCAAACTTTAACCAGTCAAGCTTTTTCTTTATATTTTAATAAATATTTAGAAACTTTTTGTGTTGATAGGCTTAAGTTCGATCTCAATCAGGATTGAATTGGGAGATATAATTTGAGTAGTAAATATGCATTTTTTTTTACACTGATTGGATTGTTATAAATAAGAGAGGGTGATAGTGTAATTGAACATTGTTTGTAGTAATATTAAAATTTATTCACTTTATATTTTTTTTAAGATGATTTTTTTTTCCTTATTCTCAAGACTCGGTTCTCGTCTCTTTCTACTTCTGCTAAAAATAATTATATAAATTTATGAGTGAAAAATGATCTCCCCACCCTTCCCCTTGTGTGCATGCGTGCGTGCAGTGACAAAGAGCTAAATATTTACCGTTTAGGTAACTTTCTGAGGTATCACTCCCATTTGATATTGCTAGTGCTGTGAAAGTGAATGGTTTTAAGTTATTTGGTAACAATGGTACTTGGAGGTATGGCAATTAAAATATCTTTTCTATTGGCCTTCTTTTTGTTGCCAATTTATGCATTGCACTCCTGAGTGAAAGCTGGCTCAATACCAACAATTATTGAATCAGGTCCAGCAGCATTTATGGTGGTCCATCTTCACAGCTGGTAATTGAATGAAATTAACTTCCTTTAATTTAAAAAGAAGAAGAAGAAGAAGAAATATAAAAAGAGTAGCAGTTGAGTATTAAAATTTCTTTAGTGGATCTCTTGAGATCACATGATGTTATCTCTGTTAATTTGATGCAGACAAATAATAACACTAATAACATATCCAACAAAATAACAGAGTCATCATCCCAAAACAATGAAAACATGGACGAAGACAGACATCAGCAACAATGGTATAGCTGATTATTTATCTTTATATATAGAATACTAAAACAAAGATTTTTTTTTTTTTTTTCTAACAGTTCAGTGTTCATGAGGAGAGCTGTACACGATGTCATGATATATTCTATTTCAACAAACGTAGAACCATTAAGCAATAGTAGAAGCCATCGTTATCATTAATAATGGAGAGACCAAATACACTTATAGCTTTAAATACATAATTAACGTAACCCATATACAGACCAGAGAGACATAGTGATCAATCCACTAGCACTTGATTCACACAGTTCATGGCACTCAACCTATACCTCCCTGAACTCCCTGGTCCCTAATAGCAGTAAAAAGACTAGACTATCTTGTCCTTTTCCCACTCAACCACACAAAAAGCCAAGCGAGCACGAGACGAGAGGTGGGACGACCATCCATCCATCACAAGCACCGCTAGCTCAAAACCCTTCTTTGGGCCCCTCTTTGGCTTTTGTCTAACAGTACTGAAACATGTCAACCGAGGCCATGACGGGCTGGCTGTTCATGGCCATCAAGCTCCATGGCCTCATGAAGCTGCCGTCGGTGGCCTGAAGGTCATTAGAAACAGGACCAAATCCAAAACCATTGTTGCCACCAGCGTTCATGTAGCATAGGATCTCATTAAGTGACTGAAGCCTAGTGTTGAGCTCCATCATCTGGGCTCTGAGCACAGAGTTCTCAGCCTCCACACCCAAGTAGTGCTGTGTGGTGACGTTGAGAGCTGTCAGGATCTGGCCGTTCTCCTTCCTCAGATGGCCAACTTGGGCCATGAGATCATCCAAATGCTTCTGTTTCCGCATCCGGGACCGCCGCGCCGACTCTCGGTTCGACAGCATTCTCTTCTGCTTCCTCTGGTGCATCAAAGCCTGCAAGTCCTCCTCGGAGCAAGAATTAGGAAGCTGGCTGGACCCAGAAGAAGCGCCACTGGAGGAAGCCATCACTATAGCTTTGTTTACACCAAGAGAGAGCTATTCGGTGGTTATTTAGAGAGTGATTCAGAAAAGACAAGATAGAGCTTGGATTCAAAGATTATTGGTAAACTATAAGTACATAAAAAGAGAGAGAGAGAGAGATTATAGATCGATAGGAAGATAGCTATGGAATAATATAGAAATATAGTTCTGAATTCAAAACAAGTTCATGAGAAAACATAGAACCAGTAAAGGAAGACGACAGAGAAGGATTGAACCAAGTGCGTCCGGCGTCGAAGTGAGGAACTTATCATAAAACCAGAGAGGAGGATTTCACTTAGGATAGGCGACATCAATTAAGAATATTAATATGAACAGATGCGGCATGTGAAATTGGAGAGAAGAGAACTGAAAAAGAGCGAGAGACAGAGACCTGAAGACGGAAAGGCGAGATTTTTCCGGTAAAAATAAAACCAGAGCTTCAAACCAGATATCTGAAGAAAGATCGGATCTTGGAACCAGAACCTTGGATTTTTGGGACCGGTCCAAGATATTGGACACCAAAAATCCAATATTGAGAGAAGGGTTCAAGGAAATCCCTCCAGGGGTACGGGAACAGGGTCACCGTGGTTGATATAGCGTTAGATTAAAAGCCCAAACCGAGGGACGTTTCCACCACCCGAGGAAAATCCGCAGCAAGAGGACCGGATTCGGGAGGTGGTCTCTTGGTTTTGAATGGAGGAAGCCGGTTCAGAAAGAAGAGATGGGAAGAGAGGGCAGGCAAGAGCAGGGGAACAGAGTAGCGGAACCTCAAAGCTTAAGAAGAGAGGGGAGGGAGGGGACAGGGAAGACAGGAAATACAGAATTGGGAAGAGGAGAGGAAGGGAAGAGGCTTTGGAACTGCGAGGGGTTGGAATTTATAGAAGAAAATGAGGAAGAAAGGGAGGCTGAAGAAATTTTTAAAAAATAAAAAACAAGGGGAGGGAGGGAGGGGAGAGAGAGAGAGAGAGATGAAATTGGAATATTGGAACCTGGTGGTGAGGTTGTTGTTGGGAAGGGTGATGAGGCATGTGGGGACGGAGATGGGATTTGGCACCAGAGTCCAATTCCAGCTGGCGCGCAGACGCCAGCACGGCCCGAGGTAATTAAAACTTTCACCCACCTCTTCGTCACCGCCCCCTGCTTGTCATGAGACCCTGTTTCGAACTTAAAACGATCACTATCATCATTGTTGTTGCCAGGTGACCATTTTTCGAGCACCCGATCACCTCCTTAAAAGAGCTCAAAATTTTTTAACGAGCTTTTTCCATCTACAAACCTACGGAAGGTCTCGGAGATCAGAAATTTTAGTAAAAATTTTCGATGCTTCAATCAGTGCTTTAGATAATAATCATGGGTTTAAGAAAGTTCAAAAAAAAAAAATTCTCTATAAACCCGAATGAATATTTAAGAGTGTAATGAATTTGTATCTTTCTTATCCATTTTATAAATGTTTAGAGACTATCATGGTTGAGGTTCTATAATGATAAATTTTATGAGCAAAGTATCAGAGTTGGTGTCTATGAAACTTGACGTATTATTATTTATCAGAGCATTTAAGGTAGCATTAATGTAGCAGCAATGGCATGGCTTACCTTTTTTTTGGCATGTCAGAGCTGCAAGTCAAGTCCCGTCAGAGTGGATGACTGCAATTGATGGGTAGGTCGAGTCCCATCAAAAATGGATAGACTCTTGATTTGAACCGCTGCATGCGGGTAGAATATGAGCAATTATTATGATATTTGGTAGAATATGAGCAATTATTATGATATTTGCCAGGTATGTCCTTCACGTTCACAACTAGACCGGTCTTATGAAGAGAGATAAAAGATGGTGGGCCTTTAGACAAATTCCCCCATTCATACTAGAAGAATGAAGAGCATCGGAGGGACGAAGCTGGGGAGTTCGAGAGTTTGTGAATAGGGGTTTGGAAGGCTGCTGCGACGAAGCCATGAAACCGATAGTTGGAGTTGGAGCTGATAGCTCGGGGAGGACCGGAGCGAGGCCGATACGTGTTGAGAGCCAGCTCGGATAGGACCGAAAGACCGAGACAGATCCGAGGTCCCTCGCATGGGGGCGGCCGAGCTGAGTCTGGACCCATCGCATAGCTGGGAGCGGGGCTGTCTAGAAATGACCGTGGCTGAAACTGGGATGGCCATGGGTGAGCCGTCGGAAACATATCCGGGAGCAACCGCGGCGGAACCGGGAACGTCCATGGGAAGATGGCATCTAGCTTCCGTGTTGGTCTGAAACCTTCTGGAGATGTTTAAGACCCATACATGTCTTATGGCTACGTGCATGTCTTTTGTTGTCCTACCATGACGCTGCCCATTGTCTTACGAACGTGTGGTACAAGGATGTCACATTGCTATCAGCTAGAGTCGGAAGAAAGGCAAGAGCCAAGAGATGGCCGTAGGAGCTCGGGAACCGCCAGGGGAGCTCGGGGCCGAGCTGGGACGAAGTCGGTGCAGTGACGAAGTCGTCTGTGGCCACAGAGGAGACGGAGCAGAGCCACGGACAAAGCCGTCCATGGCCGGGAGTGGATCGGGATCCTCTCCCATGGGACGAGGCGGTTTCGGAGAAGTTATAGAGTCTAGAACTGGAGTCTGGAGCGGAACGAAGATGGAAAGGAGCTGTCCGGGTCTGAGAAGGCTGGGAAGAAGCTGGGGCCCGACTGCTGAAGTCAGGGACGGATCCGAGGATCCTTAGAACTGAGCTAACTTGAGAGGCCGCCTTGGACTGGGCCGACTTAGGAGCCGAGGCTGCCTTAGGAGGCCAAGATGAGAGATCATCTTGGACTGAGCCAACTAGAACATGCTGCAATCGTTGCCCATAGGTTAACTGGCCCATCAATCATATTTCATGAATAAAGATTCGAAAGTATCATCGCACCTGAATCGGCGAGCATTATCACGGCCGTCGGCAACCGAACCGGAAAACCAGCCCTCTTGGACTCCTCTCTCCCCTTCATACATAAGCGGCGAATCACATCGAGCTGGTTTTTAACGTGCCCTCCCGGGCCTAGCGTCCTTCAAATTTGGAGCTTCTTCATGTTTGGTTGTCGGGGATCATCTTATAGATTCTCTCTTCTCTAGGCAGGCTCTTTGATGTTCTTTATTTTTTTAATTATAACTCTCTATATTCAACAATCTCTATCTAAAATTTTGTTTCAACCTTTTTACAGAGCAAATAAATTAAACCCCACTATTTCTTGTTCCCACATGTACAAATTAAAGAAATTTAAAAGAGTAGTTCTCTTCTAGTGAATTTTTTTAAAAGAGAGTCATGAACCATATGGCTTAAATTTTTTCATTGTCAAATTTAGTTTAATATGTAATATGAGTTTTCAAAAAAATATATGTAGATAGACTTCATTTGGCATCAATTTATAATACAGTTGATTATAAAATTAGAAATGTCATGTAAAATGTGAGTGTATAATGCTACCTAAGTAACAAAGTTGTTGTTAACTTATTTTATTTACTGAGCAATTGTTAAACATCACAAATAGTAAAAAAGTACTTAAGAATGTAAAAGGGACTGAAATAATAAAACATAATAGCAAATCATAAATAACTAAAATCATATAGATTATTTATGTTTATATAAAATCATAAATAACTAAAATGAGCAAAGATATATTGCTAATAGTGGGTAACGAGACGCTAATTATTTTAACATTTATTTTTTTGCTTGTATTTTTCATCATGGATATTATGTTTGCCAATGTCTTGTCTTTTGTGTGCTCTGGTCCCTCCCAATGTATTCCTATTATTTGCCATGTGAATTGAAACTATTCATTGGTGGTGCTCTAATACTATGAGGTACAAGTACTTTATATTATTTAATTTTTTTCAATCATTCCATTCTTTCCTATCCCATTAAATACTAAGCTATGGTTTATAATTCAGATCCTTGATAATTTATTTACAAATAAAAAAATTTCACGACAATTAATAATATAATATTTAATCACTTCACTACTGATAACCCTACGTGTCTCTCTCTCTCTCTCTCTCTCTCTCTCTCAAACACACACAAAAAAAAAAAAAAAAAGAAAACAAGAGAGTGTTTGATATTTCCCCCACCCTTGTTTCAAGAGAATTATCCTTGAAGCCATTTTATGTGCAATCATGCATCATAACTTAGATAGAAATAAGAAGATGCAATCTTGAAGAAGTATAGAGTGCTTTTATCAATTATCATTTTAACTTCTTGGTGATTACATTATTTTATGGGTGGGAATTGTTTTTTTATTTTTAAACCTTTGATCACCCTATTATTAGCCTGTTTGGTGGTTACATTATTCTGGACTTTCTTTGGATTTTACCCTCCCATGACGGGTTGCATTGTGGTATGATGGGGGAAAGGATGAGGATGAGGATGAGGATGAGGTTGAGGTCCCCTCCCATCCCATGATAACAAGGACCATTCCTTCTTCCAAATTGAATATCTGACGGCTGTCTACGTTCAATGTCTCATGCCAAATTCTATGAACATAGGCTAAAGGTTTTGGACCCATCCAAATGACAGGGATGGCTTCTGGTGAGGACCACCCAAAGCAGTCTTGCCTGAAAGAAATCAGCTTTAATTAGAGTGATAGCTGCTAAAAGGTTTTTATTTTTCTTTTTCTTAAAGAAGAAATTAGTTTGCCTTCTAAGCACTTTTAGATCAAATATGAACACCATGGAGCCAATTAAATTCTTTTTTAATTTTCAATTTCGGAGGTTGCGAATATGCCGCAATCTATATAATATTTTCTTGTACACGGAAGAATCTATCCATCACCGTGATTAAAAACCTAAGTAAGGATTAGTGCTTACATTCTATATCACCTAACATGTGATGCAGCTTGCTTAGATTTTTTTGAGTCAAAGATTCGAGATACATAGTGCCAAAGTAGATGCATCATCGTATAAATCCAATATCTTAAGGGTATTGACTTGCATGGAAATTCAGAGTTGCTGGATGAATTTTTGTATGTGCTACGTGCAGTAGTCTCTGTCATGATCCTATGGAGCATTGACATCAAAAAAAAAAGGGGAAGATAAGAGAGCAATTTATAATTAATATAATATCAAAATAGTGGTTTTAGAGTCTTTGCTTTTAATAATTGAGATGTGGATTAGGCTCTCCACTTATGAGATACTTGTAGTTGAGTTCAGTCTATTCTCGTGCAAGTGGTATGTTCATATTTTGGATCATAATCCCATTAATGGTTGTAAATTTTTAATTCAAGATGAGGTCTTGTGGAAGTATATATAACAAGTCAAGAACAATCGAATACCTCCTATCTATTGATGTCTTCAACTATAATTATAATTGATGCCTTTTTGACCTAACTTGATCCATCATGAGGAGTCTTTACGGTCAAATGAAATGGTTGTGGGACATCATCATCCAAAAGAGTAGATTACTGACTTTCTTAAGTTATGGTATCTCAAAGATTTAGGTGGTCAATCACTATCAAAACACTACAATTTTTATATGAATTAAGATTAAGAAAAGGGTAGAAAATTACTGTACTTAAAAGCGATCAAGAGATTGAAATGTTAGCTGGAACAGTAAACTGGATATCAATGGCGGCTATGCTTAAAAAGATGTTGAAGATGTTTAAAGAATCCTTACAATTCTAGTCTCTTAATTTTACATGTATGCCATTAGCCAACGCCGCTAAGTCCTGAGTCTTTTGGTCAAGTCAATCTTGTCACCTCAGCCGTCCAACCCTTTTAATTAAACTAATCAGAGTGTCTCTTCCTCCACGTGATTGATTGACAATTAAATGCTTGAGGACCATAATGAATTTTGAGTGTGAGTTTGAGCTTCACCAAAAGTTTCCAGCAGACCACCAAGCCATGGATGGATATGGGAAGGAGGTCCTCACGACGCACGCTTGGATTGGATTGGTCTTACTTACAGAGAGATATGGCCAATACAAATGAACGGTCTATTTATATACGTTATGCCAGACATGGAACAGGCTTTCTCTGCAAATCAGAGGCTGCCTCGTTCAATGCTCGTTGGTTCAGTGGCCAACACATGTCCTGTCCCTGTAGCTATTCGCCACCTGATTTTGTAAGCCATCATCACCAGATCCTCTCACCAAGGAAAAAGAAAAAAAAAAAAAAAAAAGCAGAGGATGTGTTGATAATTTCACCAAGGTTGGTCTTTTCTTTATTATTCTTTTGTTGGTGTCCATCGCATTGTGCTCTGGTTGTTGCTTTGGTCCAAGTTGACAGCAATAAATTGTTTTCAAAACATCCTTGGTGACAAAAAAAAAAAAAAAACGTTGAGATCGTACATCAGAACATAAATAATAATCACTTCAGAACAACAAAGTGATTATAAATTACCAGTAGACGAGTATTATTATCGCTACTTTAGGACAAGTGTTTCTCTCATATGATCCATGCCCCCCTGTCAGAGAGGTGCTGCATGTGTGACGCAGTGATTCGCTGGTTAGCTCGTGACTCTACAAGTGGTTTGGTCATTTTATAAGCTTTTTAAGGAGTACTCGTTTTATAAATTTAGTCTAATTGGAAGAACACTTTCCATGTGTTTGTCTTCTAATATGATGGAGTCTAGTGTTTCTAATTACCTGATAACTTGGATCATGGCATCCTTTTCTGTGTGGTAAGTGCTTCACAATGTGCTGCTGCTGAGCCATGGGCAATTGGCAAGTGGTGATCCGTATGCAGCTAGTTTAATTAGCTAGTGTGGGAGTCCACTACCTGCTTGGGTTCCAAAACAATTTTAGGGTATATCGGTCATGTTACTACCTACCATTAATGTCTGGTAATTTGATGTGAGACACAACCTTAATTATGAATGGGACCATGCTATCAGATCTAAAGAGCTTTTCACATGGATTTAATTAGATTTTGCAGCTATGTAAAGCATAAGAGACAAAGGAGAGGGGTCCATCACACATCATATTGCCTAGTCTTTCTTTTTAGCAATGACGTTTCAGTGTTTAAGAGTTAATTTTCAAGTTTTATCCTGATAAGAAGAAGGTTTAGGTTACGTCCCACTTGAGTTTTAGTCTGATCATCCATGATGGTGCTGGAGACTTCTCATAAAAAAAATTACCAAAAGCTAGCTATTCTGTGGAATAATATCTCTTCTTTAAATATGATGGACAATATAAGTATTAATTAGATATTTGTTAGATTTGTGAAACCATCTAAAACTCACCCACCATTTGAAGCATCCTATTGGACTTGTTTAAAGATTTAAAGCTCTTGAAGCGATGGTTCCAAGAAGGGCCGGGAGGTTTCTAGGGCTTCCTTTTTCATTTCTTTCTATTGGCTTAGGATTAGATTTTGGGCAGTCAACTTTTAGGTAGTGTTTGATAGCCCAAAAGCTATCCCTGGATAAATGTATGGGATAGTATTTATCCAAAGGATAGCTGAAGGAATATATATTTTTTTAAAATTACAAGTCTGCCATCAAGGGATAACTTTAGTTGTTCCTAGGTTCCCTAAGAAATAAGTTCAGGGGATAACCCATGGTTAATCATGATTAACCATGGGTTATCCCCTCTGGTTAAATTTTTTCAGACATATCCTTTCTAGCTATAGCATTTGGGAATAAGAAGGGATATCCTTCCTTATCCCCCATATCAAACACTGCCTTAGAAACAAATACAAGACTTTTGTGAAGCACTTCTTATTTGGCAGTTAATGTGCAACAGAATATATTTCTTTCACTGTGTTAAAGTCATTCTTGCCAATCCACAACAATCTGATCTCAAAAACACTCCACAAGATCAAGAGAGAATTTTGAACTTTTAATCTAGACCTAGTGATAGTTCTTTCTATATGTAATTTTTAGTTTGCATTCATCTTCTTATTCTTTTAAATATATTATATAACTTTTTATCCTGATATATTTTAATTTTTCTTTCTAAAAGTTTAAACTATTTAAATTATTCTTTTTTAAAAGCAATTCTCAATTCTTGAAAAAAAAAAAAAAAGCAAATAAATACTTCGAAATTAATGACCTTCCTTGTGAGTCCCAAGCTTAGAGAGCATGTGAGTGCTGACTGTAGGCATTCATTCATTCATTCATTCAGCTTGCAACGTGTAACTCTCATGGTTGTTGCACCTTTCCACAGGCATGGATGAGAACAGAAAGGTGTTAACCACGGGCGACCAGTCACTCAGTCCCATGCCATTGGCAAAAAGCCTGCCATGGGTGGGGTGGCAGCCCATTTGGCTCCCACGACATGCTATGCATATAAGATGTCCCTGTTTTTTGAGAGATCTTTTCGCTTTTCAAATCAGCGGCAGCAGGTTAGATAGGAGGATTCCATTGTCATGTGG
Source organism: Calamus simplicifolius (assembly GCA_900491605.1). NCBI lineage: Eukaryota > Viridiplantae > Streptophyta > Magnoliopsida > Arecales > Arecaceae > Calamus > Calamus simplicifolius. The sequence goes on along the minus strand of UESW01004742.1, from coordinate 486,335 downwards.
TTGATAGACTCTCTTACTTTTCTCTTGTTAAGTCCCAAGGTACCTAATTGATGAAGAGAAGGGAAAAGGATATTAAATAGAAACTAGAAAGAAAGGGGGAAAAAAAATAAAAAAGGTTGCTAGGCCCCTCAGCACTTGACATGACAGCCTTGAAGACTGATAGATAACTCTCATCAGCTTGGGAGAAACTTTTCCCCTCTGATGCTGATAGTGCCGTTCTCAGCTAGCTTTGCTTTTCAGCTCCCAAGGGAAGCTTCCTCTTCGGTTAGACCACCAACCAAAACAAATGCCAAAAAACAGGCATTGCCTACTTACTCCATCGAAAGCTACAGCATTGATCACTTGATCAGTCAGTGCCACCATCTTTCTTTTTCTTTTTTTTCAAAGATATATGGATGTCCCACGAGCTTGTCCCCCCTCCCATGTCCTGAAATTAAGTTGAAAATGAATTGCCATGAGCCAGCCACCTTCTTCTCTTTTCAAATATTGGCTGTGAATCCAATATCCATGCTTATGTAATTCTTGCATGTGTGCTCTGCATATGATCGATGATGAATCATGCATGCGCCATGGGGTATGTGAACCGTGCATTATTTTATTCTTTCTTCTTTCCCCCACAGGCACGGCATTTTCCCTTGCGTACAAATGATGTGCAGTATGAGTCACTGCTGGCACCAATCTCAAATGGAATAGGAAACCAGTGATTTATTTTGATCAGTGAGAGGTGAAGTGGGCTTCCCACCGTTTCCTCAAAAATGATAGTTTATTCTACCAATGAGAGTGAGTGCATTGGATGCAGCTAGCACAGCTTTCTTTTGCTTATTACCATGACCAGCTACAGCCCATCGAATCATAAAGGCATCTCAGAATATATTTCTAGAGACAAGGTTCCAAGCAAGACATTGGCTGGCCCCTGGCCCCTGGCCCCTGGCCCCCTGCTTTGTTCTTGTGGAAATTTGGTCAAATAAAGGAGGAGAAAGGTAGCAAAGCTGAAGCTAGCCATCTCGGCATGGCATTATTTACCCATTTCAAAAACGCCCATCATGGAGAGAAGAGAGGCGAACAGGAGGGCATAGCAAGGCTGCTGCTTGTTTTTAGCTGATTGCCACCGTGACTTTTGCTTGAAGGAGGGAGTGGACTGGGTGGGGACTAATCCTATCTCCAAACTGGGCCCACGGCATGCATGCAAGAAAATGAAAACTAGGAGACAACTCCAAAAACGTTATTGTTTTTGAGAGAGAGAAGGATAATTAAGATGGACGCAAGAAACAAGTACTTCTGATTGTAGTTTGAAACTTGGAGAGGACGGCACTTGGACAGCTTTTGATGGTGGTGATCCATGCATATTTGGCCTACGTGGTCCCTAGGTGCAAGAGCAAAACATGAGTCCACAATTAAGTGTCATCAAGGCCAGTGTCCCACACCACTAGGGGTGCAACTTAGATCGGATTCAATCCAAATTTGGCCCATCAAACCCTATAGCAGTGTTTAAACTCATGTTTGCCCAACCCGAACCCGAAAGACCCGGGTTTAATCCGGCCCGATTTGCAATTGATTCGAGTTAGGATTGACCGCAATCCGAACCCGAGATAACCCGAACCCGAGGGTTACCCGAACGGGGGTAACTTATCAGCACCAAATTTTTGAGAGCGTTGAAGGCGCCAATCGGGTCGGACGAGATGGCCAACTTGAGGGCAAGAAGGACAAGGCCGTCGATCGCGGGCAAGAAAAAGAACAAACATAAAGGCAGACCATCCACACATTTCATTTCACTTCTCACCTTCTTCTCTTCTTTGTTTACGGTACCTTTTTCTCTTTTTTGTTTCAGGTAAGATTTTTTTTTAATACAATGTTAAAGCTCTGACTCCAGCTTATGCGTTCGGCAAGGAATTTTATTTTTTCGTCTTTGGAATCCATAATTCGATGTTTATTTACTTTGAAAAAAAGTATTTTATTTTATTTTTTTTCTAATCAATCCAAAACTCAATCCGAACCCGATTTTTAAAAATAGGGTTAAGGTTGAGGTTTTACAAATAGGGTTAAGGTTAGAGTTAGGGTTGATATTTTATAAATAGGATTAGGATTAGGGTTGAAAAAAACCCAAGTTTCTTAAGCCGAGTTGCACCCCTACACACCACCGACGAGTAGGTGGTTTTCAATTCAATAGCAATCAGCTAATATGTCTTATTGGATATTATTTTTGGTTTTCAAAAAGGATATATTTACTTTATAGATATATTTCTACCTTCAATTTCTTAGCTATCTAATTTTTTCAATTGAAAATACTGATGATGATGAAAAAAAAAAGGAAAAGAATTCAAAATTTTGCAATCTCTCTAGGATTTACCAAAAATGTGAATCATGCTTCTTAGCCTTTAAAACAAGAAGAAAATAAAATAGAAGTGCTTGAAGCCCTAAGTTTTCTAGAATCAAATTGAAGAAAATAAAAATAAAGAAAGAGTTCCTCTGGCACTGATATATCCAGCCTAGATGGAAGGAACTTTCCTTCCGGATTGTAACACCACCAATGTGCATTCACTATCAAAAATCTCTTAACAAATTAAAGGACCCCCCCCCCCCAAACTAAATGCACGCTTCGATTACATGTACAGCACTAAATTGAGGGCAAGTTGGTCCCTTCCTGGTGATGATGAGGAGGGTGGGGTAGTGTGAGTTCCTGCCCCACAGGGCAGAGATCCCAAGGTGGCCAAAGGATACACCCCATTAACGTTCTGGTGCTGCCAAACGTGACATTGGTGTCAACCCGGCAACAGCACGCCCTCTTAGAGACAAAAGACCAAGGTACGCCACCCAACATCACATGAGGTTTCGTACCAGTTTGGTCCCACCAATATTCCAGTGGTGTTCTTTAGCCTCCTTGTACTAACTTGGCCATCTCTTTTGCTAACCAGCTAGGTTTCCACCAGCGATTCCCCTCCCCATGTAGACAACTGTGCTTTGATGCTTCCGTTCACTGAACTTTTCTAGCACAGAAAGTTTAGAGCAGAGCACTGATTGAAAAAGAGAAAAGCAGTTTACCACAACAACAAAAAAAAAAAAAAAAAGAGAAAAGCAAAAAGAGTCTGGAACTATAGAATTAATGGAGCAATTGAGACCACTAGATATAAAAATGGGCACCAAGCAATCCTTTAAGGTGTACCAGTATATGCTTTCCTCTGTGGTGAAATTGTCAAAAAAAATTTACAGGATACAATCATGGATTTCTCTACTGCGGCAACCCAGTGTATGGATGAGAAAGCCTTGTCCGCTTTAGAACTGAAGGGCCTACAATATTAGTGAAGCATTAGAATAACATTGATGGCTATAGGGAATTCCATGATTAATTACTTATTTTGCTGAAAACCTCCCAGTTTGATATTTGCGCATCCGTTGTGGAATTTGCAAAGGGAGAACAGAAAAGGAGATGAAATTGTATATAAAAAACAAAAGATAATGGTCGGTTTGTGGGGTTGGAATGATTCCGAAGTCAGGGAAAAGAAAATGAAGGTCATCTTTCTCTTTTGAAGGAGATCATTAACACTGTAGCTAGGTACTTGAAATCCAGCTTCAAGTGCTCCCCTTTTTTTAATGAGAAATGGAGGGAGGTGTCCTTCCCCCCTATTTATCAAGCAAGAAAAAACAAAACAAAAAATACAGAGATGACTTCAATCAATGAAGTAATTCACTACTATCCTGGCTAAAACAGCACCTGTATAAGACTTTCTTCTGTAGGAATTATAATCAGCCAGCCACAGCAAGCTGTCATTCAAGTGCTCCTACTACAAGGGTTTAAATACATTTCTTTGCTCAAGAAAAGGTGAATCAGTGCCCCTGTAACGGTAACTGATGGTCTCCTTTTCTCCTCTTATTTTATAGTTAGAGATGCCCGATCGACGAGAAGGTTTTGGTATAGAATCATGGGTTCAACCACACACTTTATATTAAATGGATTCAACAGTTCTGATTTTATTCAAAAATAATTTCATTGTTTCCTTCTGAAGGTTTATAGTTTTTCATGTGTCTCCCTCCCTATGTCTTTCTTATTTTCCTGCTAAATGTTTTAATTAGTTTCTCCAATGCTTCAGTACTGTTGAGCATGGTAAAGATCATGTAAGCATCATTATAGTTATGATAAAAATTTAAATTTAAATTAAAAATAGTTCTTCATATCATCATCATTTTATCAATACCTAAGCGCTTTCCGTCAATTGCAACATCGGTTTAAATGAAGCTTGAGACCAAATTTGAAGTGCAATTTATTGATAAATTTAGTCGGAAAGAAACTCAAGAATATCTTCTTACAAAAAATATCCTCTAGTAATTCAGTCTCCAAAAACCCCTCGTCTATTCTAATTTTACTCTCTTCTTTGCTCAGCAGTGACAATGGTCTAGAGTCATCATTCTGCACTGCAGTTTCCATCTTCTGGAGGACCTTTGGAAGTGCAATCTTGATTGATTCGATCTCTTCTTCATTCTACCCACTCCACTCTTTGACTTCAGCATCTCTAAGTTTAACCATGTGTATAATATGCAAAGAAGCAAGGAATGAACACAGTAGGATGGAAGTACACTTTATTCTCATGGATCTTCATCATCACATGCAAGTTAACCAAAACCATCCCCACTTGGGTACCTCTGAATACAAGCTGCTTGTTTATTCTACCAATTGATTTATCCTACCAATTGATTGAGCCATACGCTACTTAACGACACACCAAACTAAAAATGACGAAAGCTAGTTGTTCAGAATAAAGTGCCTATGATGATGGCACGAGGGCTGGGTCTAGGCTTCACGAGCACCTTCAGAATCTTTAATTTAGCTTGACGGAGCTGATATTATGTTAACAAAAAAAAAAAAAAGACACCGTTGTTTACCATAGTAAAAATTCCTCCGTTGGGACTACGATTTAGGACTAGATCCAACCAGTTTGCTCACACCAGACCAAATTAGATCGTTCGTATCTCAGTTCATAACCCATAATCCAGGTCACAGGTCCTGACTTCAAACGGCTTCTTTTGCATCTGTGTAAGAACTGTAGGAAACGTTGGATGCAACAGGTACCCTCCTCCATTAACCACCACTGAACTCCCTAATTATCCAGCAGGCCAGTCGATACCTTTAGGTAGTGTTTGAAATAGGGGATAAGAGGGGATATCCAAGGATATCCCCTCTTATTCTCAAAAGCCATAACTATAAGGGATAGCAGAGAATAAAGTTAACCAAAGAGATAATTCATGGTTAACCATGGTTAACCATGGGATATCCCCTCAATTTATTCCCTAGAGAATGCAGGAATAGTTGGTTATCCCTCCAAATAAGAGTAAAAAAAGGTTATCCTATGAATTTACCTTTTTACATTTGATATGATCAATGGGATAGCCAAGGGATATCCCTAGGGATAGGCAGGGGATAAACTCTATCCCGTACACTTATCCATGGATAATATTTTTTCTATCAAACACTACCTTAGACTTGGACTAGAATCCAAGTCAAGTACATATTCTGAGCTTAAAAGACAATCAATCTCCTTGGAAGCATAAAGAAAAAGCATGAAACTAGAGCCTAAGGAATAGGATTTTGGCTCATTCTCAAAACAGGGATAGGATTATTGGTATAATTATGACTTGAACTCCATATGGCACCGAAAGTTTCAAGCAGCTAGAGTAGAAGTAGACTTTTATAACCTACTTGAAAGGCTGTCTTCTAAGCTTCAATCATCCTGTTGGTTTCATGTCAAATTATCATTTTTAGGTTTGATATATGTTAGATCTCCATAAAGCAAGCTCTCTGTCTCTCTCTAACATTTATGTTCATTATCACCTACTATATATGCAAAAGAATTTTCAAAAGTCAAACAAATAATTTGTACCCTTAAAAACTTAATTATAGATTCCTGAACTATTTATTTCACAAACATCCAGATGCATGCTCACTTTTAAACTTGCACTTTCACTTACTCCATTTTCTGAGAGCTCTGCATTCTTCTAGCCTCAAGACCTCTCTGAGGAACAAGTATTGGAGAATGAGCTCTGATTCTCCCTAGTAACATAGGAAAAAGGTATGAGACCTTTTTTATTTGTTTCTTAATGGCATCGCATTCTTTCCCCTTGACATTTTAATGTTTGACGGTACAATGGACATGGGTGTCGTATATGAATCCTGTTTCTGTCCCTCGCTAGCAAAATATCAAGATTCTTTTTGCCTAACTTCCTGCTTTTAAAAGACTGTAGCATCTTCCACTATCTTTCAGGTTCAGCAACCACCACCCCTTCCCACTCCTCGCTTCCATCCTACTGTTTTAATGTGGTCCAGCAGGCAGGTAGCAGTGTAGTGCATGTGCGTACACAGTGAGTGGGAGAAGCCATGGTGAGATACCACCACTCATAGAGCCCTCCCAAAGAGAAGTTTAAGTTGTCCTGTGGGAGGAGGCTCTGTAGGCCAAAAAAAAATTGTGACAGTACGCTGTTGTTATCTCAAGTTGCACAATTGGATGCGACAATAATATATGTTTCTTTTCCTAAAGAGAAGAGAAACAAAAACAGATAGACAACTTTTTAAGTTTTAACTTTTTCCCCCTCAAGACAAGAGTTTAAATGAACAGAGTACGTGGTGGACAAAAGCATGAAGCTCCATTGCCTATAATCCATTTCCAACACCTGCTATTAATTTAGATCGCAGTACAAAGATTCAAAAGTTCGGTTCCTCACGGGAGGAGAGTACTTGAATCGATTTGTGGCAGTCTCTGACAACCAGAGGGAGATCAGAGCCAGCACCGGCTTCTCAGCTGGCCATAAGCAGTGAAAATGCATGGGCCGGGCTTCAGAGTCATCTGTGACTTGCTCTACGGGAAAGGCTTACTGCACCACCCTGCGCATTGGCCATCCACACATGCCAGTATGTGTGCGATGCATGACAAGAATCATTGAGCTACCTTATATGCACGGATGATCAATTCATGCAGTCGGTGCACACTTGCTGTCCCAAAAAACGGTACAGCAAGACTTTTCTCTTGCCCTACGTCATCTCCCTATGAAATGAAGTTGGTGGAGCCTTACTCTTGCCTCATAGGATAAAATAATTATTGCAACAAAATTCAAGTGTGATTAATGTAAAAGCAATGAAAAAACAGCGAATCAAGCTTTGTTTTGCAGCCGAGCTATGATTTAAGGCAACTCATCTAATTTCAAGAATTCGAGATTCTCGGTCATGCATGCATACATGCATACTCCTGTTATTTATGAACATTGCGAATTAAATATATTGTGATTACATATAAGTTATTTAATTAACTCTTACATGGAGTTTGATGGAGCAGAGAGGGAAACCAAGCCTGGCACTATTTTAACTCATTATTAATCAGTTTGAGCTGAATTAGTGCTGAGCTTCAAGCCAAGCCGCCCACAAGCTGCTCAAAAACAGCTTGCACTCATTTGACAGCCCTAAATGAAATAAAAAAAATAAGTATAATTCATTTCATTAAGTATAATTTACTTTAGACCAGAGAGGGCTTATCCTTCATGTTTCAGAGCTGACGAATTTCTTGGGCCCAATTTGGATGAATGCATTCATTTGACTTGGATCATGTCAACTCGGTCTAATCGATCGCAGCGCAAGGCAAATAAATAATGGAGTCCAAACAGCCCAGGCCCAATATATGGGCTTGTTTCATGCCCAACTTAACCCAAGGTCGTCGTCAACACTAGTTAGCCCCTTAGTCGTACCCAACATAGGAGGGGGCCACCCTGGTCCATTTCCAACATGAGAATTGGTTCCATGGTCCAAGGAAGTAATAAATCTATCTATTTTAACTAAATGAATGGGTGGCATTAATATCCATCCCCTCCATCTCGATGCTTTGAATTATTCCATTGCTAGCTCTATTATATGGTATTCAGAGCACATGTTTGATTTCGACCACCAGGTCCACCGTATCTCGAGTCCCGGTCAGTCCAGAATTTGACTCATTGACTCATTCTCTCTTGGATCACGCAGTGAAGAACATGGTTCTTTCCTTACTTAGGCAGCTAAGTTAAGAAGATTTAATTAGAATTTTAGGTCGGTCATGAGGAATCAAGGGGCTGGCTAGTCTATTGTGGTGAGCTCAACTCAAATTTAGAGCCTTTTGCAAGGTATATGCTTGTAAAATTTTTTTTTTTTTTCTTGACTGGAATCGGATTCCAAGTAGAAGTCAATCGATTTAGTAAGCTAGTTCGGCCTAGCTTGGAACCATAGCAGGGTGCATTGTTTCAAAAAGAAGATGCCCGAGACTATAACATCGGCAACCCAACCAGCTGCTCCTCTACACCATCTGAAGTCAAAAAGATCAATAAAGGTAGAGACGCAACATTAGAAGTTCCCTGCTTTCTTGCCCCACGGACCACCTCTTATCCTCTATACCTTATGCCGTTGGCCTACCAAAGAGGATACCTATAGATCTCAGCCCTACCTACGGTGGGACAAAGAGATTCCGTTCACGGCCCTCATTGGACCAACCCTTTCCGGCAAGAGAAAGCCTTCTGGGCCCATTTTATGGTGGTCCAATAGCAACCTAGTCAAGTGGAATATCATACAATAATAACAACAACAATAACAATAAAGTCTTAATTTCAAACTAATTAGGATCGAATGCATGAATTCTTTTTTTTTATTCAGCTCTATTTTAAATTATATTTTTTATAAAATGTAAAAATTTTAAGTCTTTCTTTATCGCTTTCTCCTCATGTATTTTTTAATCTACCTCTATCTCTACCTCTTTTTTTCTCCGCATATATGCATCTCTAGGTTTACGTTGCATATATCCAAACCATTTAAGTCATCATTCCTTTAATGTATTTTCGATTAGAGCTATTTCTATTATTTTACGAATGATTTTATTTTTAATTTTATCTTTCTTATATTATCACACATAACATCCATCTTAACATTCTCATTTCTACCACACTCATCTTATATATGTGTATTTTTCTAACTGCCTAACATTATGTGCTATAAAGCATAGATGGACTTATGACGATCCTATAAAACTTTTTCTTCAACTTGATAGATACTCTAGATCACATAATATCCCAATTACACTTCTCTATTTTATCCAACTTACTTTAATTTATGGACAACATCATTCTCAATCTCTTCTTTCTTATAATTGATCCTATATACTAAAATAATATATTTTTAATAACTTCATTATCCTTAATTTATACTCTATATTCAACTTCACTTTTAACTATACTAAAATCACATTCTATGTATTTTATTTTTTCCCTACTTAACCTAAAACATTTAAATTCTAATGTATTTTGTCATATTATTAACTTATGATTAACTTTAGCCTTAATTTTATCTATTAGTACTATATCATCTGCAAAAAATATGCACCATAAAATATCATCTTGGATATGTCTAATAAGCTTATCTAGAATTAAAGCAAAAGAATATAGAGTAAGAGCATATCTCTGATGTAAGCCTATTATAATAGAAAATTCGCTACTATTACTATCAATAGTTTTTACACTACTAAATGCTCCATCATACATATTCATTTCTTATCTAATATCCATCATAAGATTTTTCTAGGAATCCTATCATACGTTCTTTCTAAATTAATAAAATCCATATGAAGATCTGTTTCTTTGCTCTATATATCTCATTAATCTTCTAAGAAGAAAAATAACTTTTATGGTTGACCTTCTTGACATAAAACTAAATTGATTCTTTGACTCATGAAAAAAAAAAGCACATCTTAACCTATATTCAATTACTCTCTCCAAAAGTTTCATTGTATGACTTATGGATTTGATATCATGATAATTAGAGCAGTTTTAAATATCTCATTTATTCTTATAAATTGGTACTATAATGCTCTTCTTTTATTTATTAGATTTTTTTAATTTCTAAAATCTTATTAAATAAATTTATCATCTACTTTATTCTAACATCACCTAAATATTTTTACTTCTATATAAATCTTATTAGGTCCTACAGTTTTTTCTATTTTTATTTTTTATAGCCTAATTTATTTAGATATCTTAATTCTACGAGCGTACATCATAACTTTACCCTCAATGAAGTTGATAGGGCATCCTAAGTTAAGAATATTATTTTTATTTAATAATTTATTAAAATAACTTCTTCATATTTATTTGATCTCTTTCTTTTTAACCAAAACTTTTCGATCTTAATGCATTTAATATGAAATATATCTCTAATTTTTCTGTCTCTTACTCTTACAAATTTTATATACGTCTTTCTTTCCATCTTTAGTTTCTAACTTGTGATATAATTCCTCATATGTCTTATATCTAGTTTTTATACCCTTTTTTAACTTCTTTCTTAACCATCTTATAGTTTTATTTGCTTCTCTACTCTTATATTAGGTACCATTTTATAATACTATCTTTTATTCTATAACTTTATTTTTTAGGCTTTTATATACAGTAATTCTTACTCCATGTTTATTCTTATTTTGCTTGTATACCAAAGTTTAAATCATCAATCTTTTTATTTTTTATACCTATCCACTTGATCTCCTTTAAGCAAGCTACATTAATTCTCCTTCTAGTTATTATATATTAGTTTAATTAAATTTCTTGTTAATGATCCTATATTCTAAGTTGTTAAACATATATTATTATTATTATTATAGGCTAATTTTTTTGTCCATATTTTTTTATGAAGATATGAAAACCCTTATTTATTTTCGTCATATATGGATGATGATGTGATACGTCACTTTCGAAAATTGCTCTAGCTATCCTTACCATTTTCACTACATCCATGGTTCGATGTAGCATGTCACTTTTGAGAAATGCTTTAACTTTATCATTTTTTTTATTGGATTCATGCTGACCGTCAACTTACTATAACCCTTCTTTTTTATTTAGGCTTGAAATTGGCTATGAATGAAAAACTCATACATAGATAAAGTTAATCAAATGAAATATTTGAAAAAAATTGTCTAATTATGATAAGATATCGGAGATCATTGAGCCACCGATCAACTATTAAAATGTAAACATCACCGATGCATATTATTCCAATCCATTTGAATTACACTTTGTTATTGATGATCTTTAAACAATATTAGATCCCTCACAAAGTAAACACATGTTAATTATATTCTCATTCTCTTGATCCGAGAAGCTCTAACATTATGAAATCACTAGGAATTTAGGTCAATTTTAGCCTAAGTAACTCTAACTCTAGAGTTTCCTTTCTACCATTTGATCATCGCCATCGATAGATATTTGAGTATGAAAGCCTTATAGTGATGATATGCTTAGTATAGACTCATTTGACAAATTTATTTATTATCAAGAAAGTATTATCCTTGCTGCAACTCCATCTAGAAAGATGGTGTTGTAGAGAAAGTAAAAAATATTACTCTAGTTGGCCCTTCATAATAAGCTATATGCAAGAGACAACTTAGTAAAAAAATGATAATCAATGAGCTTTGTATATGTACTATGTGAAAGTAGTCACTATTAATTTCTTATTCATTAATTTTAGAATTTCTAACCAATGTACATGCATTTAGCAGATTGCATTGCAGTATTATTAAGGTTTAATCAGCATGAAGAAAAAAAAATGCAGGCCACAAGGAAAAAAAAAAGTTGAATTTCTCTGACCAAGTTTTATACGGCTTGGACTGGCATCTCCTACGCCATTCATATCCTTGGTGCCCACTGTCTCTTCATCGAGGGCGACTCTCTTACTGTTATTCGATGGCTCAGACAGAACTCCTGTGATCACTTGCCAATTAATCCTTTGATCCAAGACATCTGGTTGACCCTTCAGGAGACACTCAAAATCTAAATTAGATATATCTACCGAAAAATCAACTCAGCGACTGACTGGATTGCTACCTTAATGGCCTATCACTTCGAAATCTGAAGCTGGAAGCAGGAAGACCATTGCCCTTTTGTACTTTGCTCCTTTGATCCAAAATATCTTGTTGACCCTTCAGGAGGCACTCAAAATTCAAATTAGACATGTCAATCGAAAAATCAACTCAGCAGCTGACTGGATTGCTGCCTCCATGGCCTATCACTTCGAATTCTAAAGCTGGAAGCAGAAAGACCCTTTGCCCTTTTGTACTTAAGCAAATTCTATTTTCTAACATATCCGACTTGATTCATGCCAGAATGATATGATTACCCGTCTGTAACAAAAAAAAAAAAAAAAAAATTAAAACCAATCAAGTATAGCATATGTGAAATATAAAAAACTTAAAAAAAATTTCTTGAAAAAGTTTATCTTCATCGTCAATCATTCATAAGGTCATAGTCAACTTATTTTATGGTGCAATCCGTGCCTAAAAAAAAAAATTTAAAAAAAATTATGATTTTTTTTCCATTGCTTTCTTTTTTTAAGCAGGATCTCTCGTGTTGCAACTTTTTTTTAAAACTTTTTTATCTTATCTTTCTTGTAACTTTTTATCATTTCAATAAAAGCTTTCTTGTGAGGAAGTTCCCTTCCCTCGTGATTCTATCGGTCATTTTTGGCCCAAGCTTGCTGAAGCCTAAATGTTCCAACCTATACACTCTGATCGATGCGCTCTATTCTATCTTATCATTTTTGGTGTCATACCACCCTGGAAGCGAGTTCTCACTTACATCACTTGGTCTTTTCACGCGCAAAAGAAGACTCCAGCTGTATGATGATGATGATCATCATCATCTGATTCAAAGTGAATGAGGCATTGGAGGTGCCGAAATATATATATTTATTAACATGATCGTAGTGGAGTCGAGAAAACTTACCGTCAGCCCATCATATCAATAGATATGGTAAGGTATTACATTCTGCCTGTCAACTTTTCATGCACTAAAGGGGGGAGTTGAGTGCTTCCAAGATTGCATGCCCTAATTATTGATTAAGTAATGCGAATGGAGAAAAATGGATGCTTCCATGATGACAAATGGACCTCCAGAAAGCTTTGGAAACCGCATTGAAATCTCTTTCATAAAGGTGAAAGGCAATGCCACACCACACACACTGAAATGAGTCAGATGGGTTGCCTCCCATTAGCCCACCATGATGACAATATAATTCTGTCTGTTTGCACCAGAAGAGATCTTGTGGGATATTTGCATGATCGAAGATGGCCAGATAATGGCACGTGAGATCGAGGAAACGACAAGAAATCTCCTATGAAAAGTATAAATGTGTATCCTTTCGTGTTCTCATTTGTGTTGGTCATGGAAACAAGGATGGAGTGATGGAAATTTAATTGGAGCTTTGGCCTACATGCAGGGGACTTCCAGATCTCAACTTCCAACTTTGAGGATTCTCTCGCATGATGGCTTCTGTGGAATGGAATGAGAGCTGAAGCATTTGGCACGAGAGTGATGTCAGCTAGCATATATATATATATATATATTCTGAATAAACCTAGTAGTGGGATTCTTATAAGTCAACCTTCTAAGGAGGCCGCATCATGCATCCATGTAGAAGCATTCAGCAAAATTAAAAATTGAAATAACTTTTTTTGCATTAAGTAATTAAAGAAAAAAGAAAAAAAGAAAAAAAACAGAACTCATGATTATTTAGCTCAACATCTTATGGGTGATTAACAATAAATGGCATGTTGACAATTAGTTCTGAGACCTATATATATATATCTTAGAGATGCACTGCAGCTGGTAGACTTTCTTCTTGGATTTGTATTAAGGATCATCCATGCAATATATGTTTGCACTGGTGGATTCAGGGGATACTTTTATTTAATAAGCCTACAGCCATGAAAGTTTATCTAGCTAGCTAGGCTCTAGGCACGTATTTCTTGGATAGATTAGAAAGGTGGCCATTAAATTCTCCTGCTAGCTTGTAGGGATTGCATTTATGGATTAGAGAACCACCTACCTAAAATTCTATCGGTGTGCTGTGCAAGCAAGCATCCAAATGGTTGTTGATCGTTTTCTATCATGTTTGACTTTTGAGGATCAGAGGCACGGGTTCTGTGTTCCGAGGCATGATCCAAGAATCAAGGGGTCCATATATATAGGACTTTGTTGTCTCTACTCGCGGACCGTGTGGGGGAAACTTTTAAGCTCTCTCAGACTGCGAATTCTGATCACATGAGATTGAAGAAGATAAAACGGTAGTTGTTTAATCTTATATATGTTTGTCGACTCGTACTAGGCTAGTGATCGTCCATTTTGTACCAAAAAAAAAAATCTTAAATATGTTTGTCTCCACGATCAGAATTAGTGTAGAAATTATGGTAAACAATTTCATGTTATGTTTAGAAATGGTCTTGTTGGTTTGGGGAACATGTGTCACTATGCATGCAATGTTTGCTTGTCACTGAAAAGGTGCTAGGATTCTTGCATTCACATGAAGTGTCAAATGTCCGCGTCACCCCATTCATTAATTGCCACCAAAATAAATCAAGGAAAAAAAAAAAAAATTGGATGGTTCCGTCTTATAATCCAGTGTGCCGTTCCATTATATGGCTCATCCCTCTCCCAATCCATGCGCCCATTTGCACTAAATTGTGTAGACCCCATGGCTCAATTTGGCTCCCATGAGTGGCTGAGCTTGGAAACAATGAACCATCACAATGGCTACAAAAAGCTGGCCGCATAAAAAGCTAGGCCGAGATCCCCTAAATCAACTGATCACTTAGCCCTTCCCACCACTATCGTTACCTCCCCACCCTCTCACCAAGCGTAAACACTACTTCACTATAGAGAATCTTAGAGTACTTGTCTCCAAATCCTCTTTCTCTCTCTCTCTCTCTCTTTCCACTATCTCTTTAAACTCATATATATATATATCGTTCTCTTGGTCAATCCATTGTCCTTGAAACTGGAGGCCATGACGGAGTCCATAGAGATCCCGGAGTGCTACTACCCAAGGGAGCCCAGCTTGGTGAAGCCAAGCAGCAACACGCCAAGACACATCCTCTACCTCTCCAACCTTGATGATCAGAAGTTTTTGAGGTTCTCGATCAAGTATTTATACTTGTATAGGAGATCAGTGGAAGTCGAGGTCTTGAAGGAGTCCCTGTCTAAGGTTTTGGAGGAGTACTACCCTTTAGCAGGGAGACTAAGGGCCGCTGAGGAGGATGGGGAGAAGCTGGAGGTGGACTGCAACGGGGAGGGGGCTCTCTTTGCTGAGGGCTATGTGGATCTCACTGTGGAAGAATTTCTAGAAGGTTCTAAAAGGCCCAATAAGTCTTGGAGGAAGCTCTTGTACAGGGTGGAGGCTCAGAGCTTTGTCAGCGTTCCTCCACTCGTTGTTCAGGTGACCTTTTTCTCCAAGCCGCCTCCTCCTCTTCTTTTCTTTCTTCTTATTGTTCTGCTCCTTTCTTTGCCTCAAAATATAAATAGATATATATATATATATATGACATCATTTGTCTATGCTAAATGTTCTGTCCATCAGCAATCCTGCTAACTATATTTATCTCTGTTTTATTTGTAGCTTTTTTTTAACAAAATAAAATGGTTCTCCATTTTTCCATCCTACATATATGTATATTTTGTTTTATCCTTTTTTTTTTTTTTTTTTATTTCACCTCAAGCTGCGGGGAGTTTATGTTTTATCTGATCTTTTTCCTGTTTAGAATCCATGCTAGAAAAGTTTGGTTTGATCTAAAATGCTGCTAGACATATGGAATAGATCGTGTATTCATGGTTTTCTTAGTTTTCTACTTGTTTTTATTTTCATTTTCTTTTTTCTGTTCTTAGATTTGCTTTTCTCTCTGAACCAGTATGCATCCTTAAAAATTGCCCAGTGATTCGTGATGGCTAAGGGTGACGAACCATTTAACTTTTTGGAGGGCATGCCGTATTTCCTTTTTCCTATTCTTCTCTCCCTAACTACTTTTTTTTTTAATTTATTTTTTGTCTATGTTTATGCTCTGTGCCCCTCGGTATCTTTTCCTCCATTCTTTTAAGACCCATATCAAGCTGAGATCTGCTTTTCTGAAGCACATTCAATGCTCTTTGCTTCCCCTCTTTTTTTATCACTTTGTTCTTTTAAAACATATATTATTAGTACAATCCTCTGTTCCTCTGAAGAAATCTACAGTTTCACTAACATTCATGTCAGACTGTATTCCATGATTTAGTCCACCAAGGGATATCTCAATTGTGGTGATCCCTAAATCTTGTTCCACTGCAGGTGGATGCTCCTCTCCTTTCCGTCGATTTGCCTTGTCCTTTTGCTTCATCCAGCTTTGTTTGCCTCATGTGCTCGATTGTTGCTCTCAGGAAAATAGTATTACATATTGTCTAAGAAAGAAAAATCATATTTTGATTCTTGATCTAATTGCTTGGAACGCAATTACTGGACCTTTTCAAACTAAAGTTGTTCTATGTATTCGCATATTTGTAGGCTGTAATCAAGGGGATTCTGAAAAGGAAATAAACCGATTCTAAAGAAACCTGCTGTTTAGATGGTACTCTGTTCAGTAATGATGTAATCGTTGCTAGCTGTTCCCTTCAAGACAATGACTCCTATATATGCTTTTCCACGATGAGTTATCATGTTGGAGTTAGTTCCACCACCACTGTCTCTAATGGTGGCCTACTACCATTTGGGCTTGTTATCTCAGTGAACACCTGGACTAAAGATCATCTTGAAACTGTCCCCCCCCGTGTGCTGTCGAAGCTAGTGCTCTCGATCACCAACCACCATGTCAAACCCAAATTTAGAATTTCCACCATTGATTTTTTCTCTCTCTCTCTTTATAAAATGATAGAATCCTAGCTAGATCTCTCGATATCAGATAGATAGGTGATATAATACGTAGCACAGCAATTAAGCTAGCTACAGTACGTAGTAGTACTGCTGCAAGAAAGAATTAAGTAGCGATCGAAAACTAACTACTAATCACTACTCTTCTTCTTAATTTTCCCTTTCTTGCGCTGTGATCTGATCAGGTGACTCATTTGAGCTGCGGTGGGATGATCCTGAGCACCTCCATCAACCACTGCCTCTGCGACGGCTTCGGCTCGGCTCAGTTCCTCCATGCATGGGGCCATCTCACAGCGAAACCAAACAGTACCAGTCTCCCCGTCGCTCCCTTCCACGGCCGCCACATGCTGAAGCCTCGAACGCCGCCCTGCGTCCCCTTCTTCCACCCTGAATTCCAAACCCCTCCTCCTGCTGCTGCCCACGAGCCCACCTCGGGCCTTCTCGCCCAACTCCTCCTATCGCAGCCCTTGGTCCCCGTCTCCATCACCTTCACTGCCTCGCAAATCCTTCACCTCAAGAAGCAATGCGTCCCGTCCATCAAATGCACCTCCTTCGAAGTCCTAGCCTCGCACGTCTGGCGCGCCTGGATCAAGTCTCTGGACCCGCCGCCCGCCCTCCGCGTCAAGCTCCTCTTCTCCGTCAACGTGCGCGAGAGGCTGAAGCCCCGGCTCCCCCAAGGCTTCTACGGCAATGGTTTCGTGCTGGGGTGCGCCGAGGCTTCGGTCGACCGACTGGTTACGTCCAACGCACACTACGGTGTGAGATTGGTGCAAGAGGCCAAGGCGAGCCTGGACGACGAGTACGTGAGGTCCACGATCGATCTATTGGAGGAGAGAAGGGGAAAGCCGGACCTCTCATCGACGTTGGTCATCTCGCAGTGGTCGAAGCTTGGACTGGAGGACTTGGACTTTGGGGAAGGGAGGCCTCTCCACATGGGCCCTCTCGCTAGCGAGATATATTGCCTGTTCCTCCCTGTGGTCGGCGACCTGCATGCCTTCACCATGCTGGTCTCGGTCCCTCAGAGCGTCGCCGGCCGGTTCGAACAGGGCTGCCTCACCTCACTCAAGGGTAGTGTTGGCGAAAGGGAAGAGAAAGAAGGCGGAGGCTATTAATTAATTATTAGCTGAACGTCGTCGTCGTCGTCGTCGTCGTCGTCGTGTTGCACTGTTGTGTTGTGTTGTGTTTTGGTTCTTCTTTTCTAGCTTAGCTTCTTCTTCTTCTTCTTCTTAATTAATTATTAATTAGCCGCCCTTTAATTCCTTTCCCTCGCTCTATATTTGAAATCTAGTTAGTTACCGTTAATGTAGGCGTGAAACTCAGAACCCAGCTGATGATATATGGAGGTCGATCGGATCGATCGATCCAGGCATATATATATATATACTACTTAATTAATATTATAGGCTATATATGTAAAAGGAAGGGGCCCGGTCTGTAACGGTAACCTTATACAAATTCATCATTTGCATCTCTTATTCATCCTTATTATTTAATTAATTATGATCTCTCTCTCTCTCTCTCTCTATATATATATATATATATATATATATATATATGATTTATGAATCACTTATTATATTTTTTAGTCGTTTTAAAAGATAGCTAAATTAAGAAGGATTGTGTTTCATGGTCGAAATTAATAAGCTGGACTAAACACTTTGATACGTAGTAGATCGAATTGGATATATATCAACGCAAAGTGAGAAAAGATTTCTCTTTTTTATCATTAATTTATTTTATTTTAATTAAAATTTTCTTTTAAAGAATATTATGAGAGCAATTGCAACATATTGATCTAAGAGCTAGCTAGGACGTGCTTTATTTGCCATGATTATCAGCAACATTTATTTGGCAACATGCATGTTTTCTTTGAGACATATAATATGGGCTCGATCTACTGTATTTGGTAATTATAAGAGCCAGCATATGGATGATGATGAGCTAGATCTATTATATGAAACTCATATATATATATATATATATATCATCCTGAATACACTATATTAATTACATTATTTTCCGGATGCATGTATGTAAATTTGTACGTATCCATTCTTGTTTAGAGTCACGTGCCCGATCTTATATCCTTAGCTGTGATGCATTCTGCGGATGGACAATTCAAATGGACCAGAGTTTTAAACTTTCTTGAGGACTTTAATGCATGCATGCATGCATCTGAAATGAAAAATCTCCTGTCGTTTTGTCGTTCGATTTCGATGGTTTTAGCAACCAAACAGGAACCATGGAAATTTCAAAGCCGTTATATATTTATTCCCTTGGGTTCAAGTAAATGTCTCTATCTCGTTAGTCGTTCTTGAAACTTCCCTTTTTTTTTTTTTTTTTTTTTGATACCATTGCATGTTCTGAGGTCACCGTTAGTCGGCCTCGTACATCCCAAGGGGCCCAAATCCATCGGTAGAATTTCTTATAAATTGCAATTGACAAAGGGATGGTCATAAGGGTCACTGTTTTTCTTGTATAATTTATAAAAAATATTACAAGCTTGGATGTAACCTGTTGGAATATTTTATTTTCTTTGAAAACTAGGGCAGTTTTTCAAACCTCACGAGCCATCCTAATTTTCAGAAGCCATGTAGACGATTTCTTGGCTATATTTTATGCACATAAGCTTAAGCTCCTCACCCGCTTAGAGTAGGTGGGATTTTTAAAAAAAAAATCCTAAAAGAAGTAAAAGAAAGGCTTTTTTTTAAAAAAAAATCATTACTTTTTTTAAAAAAAAAACATTATCACTGAATTAGATTCATAAGACGATCTCCAAAGTTGCCGCAAGGCCTTTCTTTTAGTGTAGCGTGATACCTACCTTATAATAATTTATATATTTAAATTTTAAACATCTAATTATTTTTTACAATTTTTTATTGAATAATACTAATAATTTTTAAAAAAATTATAGTATTTTAAAAATTATAAAAAATATATTAATCATTTAATATTTTTAATAAATTAATTATCAATCGTTACTCATTACATTTTAAGATAAAAAATAATATTTTTTAGCCGTCACTATGTTGCGGCTAGAATGATACCGTTTGAAGATAATGAAGAATAATAAAATTTTAAATTTTAAATTAAATTTCAAAGATTGCTTTCGTTTTTCTGAACGTTCATCTTCTTATTTCATCGATTTTATTGTAGTCACCATCCCTTTCTTTTCCTTTTTGATTTTTTTCTTTTTTTTCATCGATAGCTCTTTCTACCAAATTCTCAACGACTTTTTTCGTTGAATGATGGGGATAAGGATGATAATAGCTTGCATCAACGAAAGATTTTATGATAAAAAAATATATCATAATAAAATTTTTATCTTTTTGTACGTTGCTAGACAGGAAAGATTTTATAGGCATCTTGATAACAACTTCGATAAGCGACAAAATTTGTTATTAAACTTGAAATCAAATCTCAAGATTTTTGAAGAATAAAAGTCTTAATTCGTTATCTACTAACAAGCTAAGAATTAAAGTCTATGAATAGAAAGACGCCATATGAATTACGAAAATGCCTATTATACTTGTGTATAGCATCGTTTGTATTATAGCTAATTTAATATTTAATTTAATATTTTAATATAATAATAATGATGATGTAAAGTGTAAACAAAGTAATCATCATCGTCCTCAAAACGAGCACTCCATATATATATATTTTAAATCAGAGCGGGCACTCCAACTCTTAAATTTTGCTTTGGATAAAGGGTCTTAAAAAAATGAAAAAAAAAAAAAAAAGAATGAATGGATTTGGATGTCGTCAAACAGTTATTATTTGTAATATATTCTGGTCTCCAATCTCCATGCGATATGATCTTTGGGTGACGCGCGCATGCTCAAGGTTTCATTGTCTTATTTATTGCGGAGGACTTATTGTCTGTGCGTCCGGTCAACGAAAAGATTCGAGATCAAGTGACGTGGCCTCAAAAGAGACGTGCCCATCGGAAGTACATTAATTTCTATCTTTTTCGGCCTGAGGAGAGGGGCCTGGACCAAACTCCATTCCAACGAAAGATTTATTCTTTATATATATATATATATCTCTTTGCCAGCTGGTTTCACCGTGGAACAGTGCGTCCGCCATTTGCGGGCTTGTTTTTGTCACCGTGGAACATTGCGTCCGCCATTTGCGGGCTTGTTTTGTGACTAGATTTTTAGAGATCATGGCATCTTATTTTAAGACGTAAGAGGTATCCTTCAACACCGTTTCACGGTAGATCTTAATGTCAGCAGCAATCGGTCTTTACACGCTAGCAAATGAAGTCGATCTTCGTTCCAAAAGCCATAGCATTCTCACTTATGAAAGAGACGAAGCAAGAAAGCAATGCATAAAGGCTCACCAAGTTTTTCTTCGAGAAAGATTCTCCAGCAGCTAACCCAATTCAAAAAAAAAAAAAAAAGCGCCCCATAGCCTTTTTTACGAACATTTACACCTAACGATTTCTAATTCCTCAATATAATTCCTCGATAGTAAAATTCTACGTTAAATAAAAAATTTATTATATTTTTATTTTTATTTTTTAAAATTTTATAATTTTAATCTATTATCAAATTAATTAAGCTAGCATATAAACTTAGAATGTTACAAATGATATCAGAATCAATCTTAATGTACAGAAGTTGATAAATTTTGACATTACAAATGGTATCAAAATTGGTATAAAAGTGCGAAAGTTAGGCTGTCTTTGAAATAGAAAAATCTCCCTTATTCCCAAAGGATGCGTTTGGATACCCTATTCTCGGCTAGAATAGGGTCTTATACCCGCTTATTCCCCCAAACAACCGGATTTTTTTCAGTGGGCCCCATCGTTCTGATTATTCCGGGCACCTACCCTATTCTCGTTTCCTATTCCTGAGGACCCCGTGGAATAGGAAACCGATCGTGCAGACTATCCCCAGGCTAAGAGTGGAATTTTGGAAAGTATTTGGCATTCACATCTGCGCCTGTCATTTCTCACCAACCCCCTTCTGCCCGAGGGTTTCATTCCTTTGCTCCTCTCCTCGACGAAAACCTAGCACCGAAGGTAGGGTTTCTCTCTTTTTTCTTCTGCGGGTCTCCGAGGCTGTCGATCATCGGTGATTTCTAGGATCGGTTGTCTGTGCTGTCGATCGAATGCTGAGAATCGGAGATTGAGGGTTGTAGGAGCTTCAATAGAGGAATTTACTCCCGATTTCGTGCCATCTTTTCAAGGAAGAGAAAATTTCTATATTCAGGGCATTACCGTTGAAGATTCAAAGATTACGGGTCATATGTAAGTCCCTAACCTTTTGATTTCTTTTGCTTTGTATGTTTTCCCAATTTCTCTCTTAAATCATCCACGTTTCTCTCTTGATTTCATAGTAATGTTCATAGATTTAGTAGATTTTGAAAAAAGTTGTGTTTGTTTCCATACATTGTTTTTGTCAATGGATACTTAGACTTTGTTGGAGCTATTGTGTATGTGGAAGACAGGCTACGACCACCATCTTCTTCCTCCAAAAAAGGGTAATCAAGGTAACTGGATTTGTTGTCTGCTCTTTGACTCTGATCTTCTTCCTTTCAATCTTTTTAGAAGCCGCCGGACTGTTCTGACACTGATATCTGTGGCCCGGCTTCGATCTTCCTATCGCTCTTCCTCTGACTGTTGAAGTAAGCGTTGCCTCTTGTTTCATTTCTGTTGTTAATCTCTGTTATCCCGATTTCCTTGCTATTACATGTGTGCTCTTCCAATATTATTTGGTGGAAGTGCTTTTCGTTTACAACCTGCAGCTTCTAGTTAATTGTTTGTTGGGCTTTTTAAAAAAATCGAGAAGTAATATATAGAAAATTGAATCTTTTGTTCTATTGAGGATTATTAGGTTCAGATGCTCCACATATATGCTTACTTATTTACTTTCTTATAAAATGTAAGTAAAGTATATGATGAGGGCTACTACTAGTGATTATTTACTTTTGCATGTTGACCATCAAGACAACTACTATTTGTTGGCGCACTTCTTGTACTTCATTACTACCACGATGTCACATATTTCCTGCCATCACCCTACTATTGCCGGTAAGTGCATATTTGGCATCCAGGATCAAAGTATTAATATGGTTTATTCTAAGGTTTGCCATCCCGATGCGGAAGTCCATATTGGTATCACATCGGTACAGTGCCAGTATGTCCAATATGCATGGATTGGTTTAGTGTACTGAAACTTGGTATGCGATAGTTTCGAGTCTCAATTTGGTGCTGATACAATATGGTACGTGCTATTGAATGGTATGCATCGGGTATGGCGTACCATGGTTTAATCACTGTCTTCATGCAAATCATTATTACTCATTATTACTTATTTACAGTTTGCTCTAACTTAAGTGGTCCCTCCAACATGAAGGCATACAGATTATATGTTTTCTCTATGTTTTATCCCACTACTAATAATGTCATGACAAAACATGGATAATGACTCCTTCAATAATACTTTCATCGTGCAAGCGTTAATTTTTTTGATAAGTAAACATCTCAAAATTTTCATTGCTAGACTTCATTTTAAATCTTGCCATGCTGTTCATGTATCATAGCTTATTGTTTAACTCTTTAATAAATGAAATCTATGAAAATTAATGCATGTCAATTCGTATTGCATTAATATCTACCATGTCCACTTATTCCGTTGCAATTCATACTGTCAAATGACCATCCACTCTGGCCCTATAGATTAACCATGCCTAAATCAAAAAAGGCCAGTGAATCAACATAAGCAAGAGAAGGATCAAGTCGTCCAAGAGCACCTAATTGGACAGATGCTCTTGATATGATCATGCTAGGCTTGATGAGGCAAGAGAACGACGAAGGTAACTGTCACAACGGTACCTTCTCCCAGGATACTTGGAGGAAGATGACAAATTTGTTCAACGAAAGGACTAACATGTCCTTTAGTTTTAGAAACCTGAAAAATCGTTTGAAAGTTTTAAAGAAGACCTTCAACTTGTACTATAACCTAGCTAATCGATAAGGTTGGGGATGGTATCCTGCTCTAAATCTTCCCACGTGTGGTGATGAGCATATGTGGGAGGAGGTCATCTCGGTGAGTGTATAGTTTTTGTTGATGAATCATAGTTCAAATGCTTCTGATAACATTATAATACTAAATTTATCAAATTACACTTCAGGTTAACAAGGACTATGCTCGGATTAAGGGTAAGTCATTTCCTTCTTACGACGACATTGATATTCTTTTTTCAAGGCATACAGCTACCGGTAGATGGGGGGATACATCTGCTATTCCGGAGGGCATATCCGACAATGATACTTCGGACGATGAGATGGATTGGATCAACTTGGAGGACATAGAATTTGGGCATCCATCACAAAAACGTGGTGGAGTATCATGTTCATTAGCCGGTCCATTTGATCAACGATTCGTGGATGTATCCCCATCGAGCCCAACTACTTTTGCCTCGACCCTACCCACGGACTGTTCTGGAGAAGGAGGTTTGTCAACTAGCAGTAGGAAAGAGGAAAAGGTCATCCTCCATAACTCCTACAGCATGTAAGATTAGGTGCACAACTGATGCAGCTGATGTCTTACAAGAGTTGGTGGATCAAGGTCAAAGAAGATTGGAAATTGCTAATGAGATGCTCAGGAGAGATCAGCTTGCTCAACCCACAGTGTACTCTATTGATGAATGCATGCGGAAGCTAGAGAGTATCCCTGGGATTACACCTGAATGCATTCTTGCTGTAGGGAACAGTTTGAAAATTGAGATTAATAGGTGGTTCCTAATGCATTATGAAGGTCCACTACTTGAAGCTTGGCTTAAAAGACAAATGGCTGATTTCTACCGTATACCACCTTCAGTGGCAGCCCCATCTGGAAGTTATGCTCCTGTGCCTAATATCTTTATGCCTCCAATGCATGCTGCCCATCAAGGTGGCCCATCTGTCTTCGTGCCTCCTCCCTTGCATGCTGCCTCTCTAGGTGGACATAGTCCATTCATGCAACCACTATTCAGACCAAGCAGTGACGATAGCATCTTCCATGGTCAGACCCATTCTTCATTTGGTAGTGCGGAAGAAACTCTCTGTACCACATCTGCATCTTCGACTCAGCAAAGTGAATTTGGTTACTTTCATCGGTGGCTGTAACATATACCAATATTGAAGTTGACACTGAATTATATATCTTGCTACAGTTGTTTCTACATATGCCAGACCTTCAATTAGAGTTTTACTTTAACCTTGATGAATGTGTAATGTTGTTGTAAATATGGACATGTTTGCTAGATATGTTTATGCATGTTAGTGTAGTCTATGGCTTCTAATGGTTCTTTCAAATCTCAGATATGCATATAGAGGTCTCATGAACTACTATCTTTTTGTAATAGATGGATACCTTCCATGATCTTGTGGTATTTCTAATAGATGAAGACAACTACTGGCAGGATGTCATAACTATGCTGATAAGTAATGGCATCATTGATTTATCAAATTACAACGTTATTTCAAAGAGGCCATGCCGAACGCAACCATTCTCTGGTCATGAACTCATATCAGATATTTTGAGTGGACATCCAGATAGAGGTTATGACCACTTTAGGATGACAAACACTATGTTCTTCAAGCTAGAAGAATTGCTTCTTTCGCATAGGTTGGTTAGTAGCACCCGCAATGTTACGGTAAAGGAGCAACTTGCGATTTTTCTTAACGGCATAGGTCATGGTGTCACCAATAGAGTGCTGGCTGAAACTTTTCAGCACTTCGGGAAGACAATATCCATATACTTTAACACTATACTGAAAGCAATTTGTTCACTTAAGCAAGATTTCATCGCTCAGCCCGGTCAGAATGCCGGTGTGCATCCACGGATCCGTGAGAAAGTATGTTTACCTGATTTGACCTTATTAATAGGGCAGGGTATTATGTGATTTGAGTTTCATATTGGTTTCCTTGTAATGCAGGAAATCAAGCTGCTTAATCTTGAGGTTCAGTAATGTCTTCTTCGAGGTATTATGTAGTTTTCGTGGGCCGTAGACGAGGAATCTATGGAACCTGGCCTGAGTGTCATCGTGAGGTAACTGGGTTTAAGCATGCCTTGTACAAGAAGTTTAAATCTAGAGAAGAGGCAATTCATGCATTTCAGAATTATCGACATCCTCTTGATATGGAATATCAGCTAGGACAAGGGGAGGTACATATGGTCAGGAGTAATGGTGGATCTTTAAAAACCTTTACATTGTTTTCGTATCCTTTATTGTAGGCTTTTTGCTTGGCTGTCAGTGTTGCAAGTTATCGTTGATGCTTTGAGATGTTCAGGTTTACTATATCTTGTTCCTATCCTTGTAGCATGACTTGTAACGCTTCCTCTTAGCTTAGAGGTTCTATTTTGGAAACTATTTCCTGCTTTTGTAATGACTACTATGTTACATCTCCTATCATCTATTTGTATCATCATTTTGCTGTGAGTATATATGGCAGTCGTGCACTTGATTGATGTAACACTATATGATATTGTTGTAATGACTAGTATTTCGCTGCATTAGAGATATAACCTTACGCTCTTCTTGGGGTTGTAGTGGCAATGATATTGAAGTGTCGTCTGTGATGACATGACTTGGAGGGCATTTATAAATGCAACCGTTGTGACGTATCACAGCTCGGTGCTCTATCAAAGGTGAGGGCGATGATGTTAGGCATACACATAGCATTTCCTGAATTGGATGCATGAAAAATGTGACCGTCAGGAAATAGGTGCTGACAATGCCTTCCTGAGTCAACTCTATCAATGTTCCTATATCTTCATATTGGATTATGTGGGTAGGTAGCCTGAACAATGACGAAATTGGATTTAGAATTAATCGTTCATTAATGAGTCGGCAGCTATGTCGTAATATAGAAAATTAAATCTCCCAATTTTTTATGCCTTTTAGTTAATTGATCTATCTCTTGCAAAATGATCTTCAAATTTTTCGGGGAACTGCTTTCATGATGAACTCGTTCTGACTATTCCATCGTAGATGATATTTTCTGATTTTTAGTTGGACAATAGGGCAGCATACCTTGTGCTGTCATTATAATGTGATTTTCGAATATATTTTATGTCCTAATTTGCCTCTTGTTTGAAAGCTGCATGTTATGGATGATTAATTTGGAATATAACAATGGAGGTCAGCATTCAATCCTATGAAAATAGATACGATTGGCTGCCCTGTATATTACAAACATTGTGTCATATCAGCAATTCCATGCTGAGATCCAAATGGTGTATTGACTATATCTATGTATTATTTCAAATTGCGTTCACTGATATTTGTGGCTGCAGCAGTTGAACATCTCCGGCACTCTTTATGGTATCAACATTCTGACGAAATTGCAGATAGATGCTAATCATTTGATATTCATATTGGAATATGTCTTGTTGTATAGCTCCAACATTATGCTTTTAGCTTGACTAATTTGCTAAACAAGTAGGCTGAGTTTGAGCCAAATTCCAAATTGAACACGAGCTGCTCTTGAGCAGCTCTGATGTTTGGTAGCTCTTGTTTTCAAAGTGTATCTGGAGTTTTACTTGCAATTTTTGACATGGTACGATGATTAAAGAAGGATAAATTGTTTTATATTCATGTTTTGTCATTGTTTTCCTCTTAGAATTTTTGTGTGGTTTTAGAAACTCCGAATCTTCTTGAGGTTGGGTTCATGGATCAAATCGGTAGTCTACAAAAACTGGAGAAGAGATAGCAAGATGGGACTGGCTTGAAAGCAAGAGATTAATTGTGTACTTTAGATGGTCACATATCCTAAAACACAGCAAGATTGAAACACAGTCATGGTGCAAATTTTAAACGGAAACTCATGTAAGATTTATTGGTCAAAAGCATTGCATCTTGTAAATCATGTGTAAGTTGAAGCATCAGTTAGTGAAGTAATGCACTCTTAAAAGATTGGGAAAGATTTACTGAAAGGTTGACAATGAAGTGCAGGTTTATATGATAACGGATGGCTAGATGTAGAAGATCAATAGAGGAAAGTTGGAATAGCTGATGTTAATGCATGTATTGGTATGTTTGGTAGAGAATGCATGACTGTCCTTAATTTTATTAACAGTAGAATAATTTACAATCAGAATGAATGACTGTCCTTAATTTTATTTCCTATCACTTGTGCTCACCTTCTCTCTCGTCTTTGCCCAAATTGTTGTTTGGGACATTATTTTTTTTTTTCTTTTTGGTATCAAAACATCTAGCAAGTTAACTTAGTTTGGCCTTCTTACATCCATTGTTGGAGATGTGGTTCAGTGTGTTGTTTTTATCAGTGAGTGCAATTGACTAGTTGGAGCATAGCATTGTTCTGTCTGTTTAATCATGATTAGTTGTAATTTTAACCATCCTTATTCTAATTAGCTCTCAGATGCACATACGCAGTAACGGTTTGTAGGACTGTGGATATATACTTCAATTTGTTAGCGAGAATCAATTGGGATCCATTTTGGAACCAGGAAAGCCATCGGTAGTGGACAAAGCTGCTATCTTTAGTAATGTTGTCGGCATGGTGACTCAGTTTCACAATGAATAACAGAAGCTGAAAGATTCAAATGACAGTCTTCAGGAGAAGAGCAAAGAATTGAAAGAAGATTGTAATTTATCTTTCATCTACTTCACTGTATCCACGATCAATGTGTTTGAACCTATCAATTGTATGAGAAAGCTGTGCAGGAATTTTTTTATAAAAAATAATACTAATATTTTTACATCCATTGTACTGAACGGACATGGAATTTGTTGATTGTATTATAGATTCTTTTACTACATTTGTGTTTCATAGCTTGAATTCTTTTTTCTGGGAGTGATCTCTTTTTCGTGATATGCATCTAAATAGGCTGTTAAGGGATGTTCATGCTTAATTACCATTATTATTAAAGCTTGGGATTTACATCAAGTGTCATCAACTGAGGACCTGTCTTTAAGATTGGTTTGTTCCTTTTTCAATTTCTAATTTGGTTTGAATGATCATGTGATTTGTGATGCTATATTATTTTCCCATAGACAACTTTAATATGACTGACTGACTGTTGAGTTTTGTGATCAAGGTTCATCTGTAGGCAGCATCTACTGGCAGACTATGATTTTGCAAACAGGATGAGCTATCGACATCGTGATGCTCGCCTTGTACTCTTTTATTAAAATCAAATATATTGTTTCTTTGATTGGAAATATATAAACTGGTTTCCGATTATCAAATTTGTAGATTCATTCCCAAATATTTATTTCTAAACTATTTAAGTTATCGCATTGTACCTTAAGCTCGAAGGCCCCTTCGATGTTCAAAACCATGCAAGGTACATGAATATTTTAAAAAAATATTCTACATGTTGGTGTAATTATTAAGATTAGTATAGATACCAATTTCTTACAATTTTTATTATAAATTTATAATTAATTTAATTTAATTTAAATAGTAATAAAATTTTAGAAACTTAATTTGATGAATTTTAAAAAATTTATTGATTTACCGTTAATAAATTGTTATAATTTCATAATTATTTCATTTTATTTTTAAAATAATTTTTTTTCATTTTAATTTACTAATAACAAATAATTTATTAATATTAATGTGATAAAAATTTAATTGATGAAGTATTTTTTCTTCTATTCGGTCAAGAGGTATTTTTGGAATTTCAAAAAGAATCTTCATCTATTCCTACTGAAATATAGGTTTTCCATGTTATCCAAACACCATTTGGAATAACACTGCATTAATTGCACTGGAATAAATGGAATACCAAACTTTCATCCAAACAGAAATCTGGAATAACAAAGGGAATAGGCTATTCCTAGAGAATTCGTATTCCTATTCCTGGAATAACTTTTTGACATCCAAACGCAGCCAAAAGCTATAACTTCAAAGGATAAGTACGAAAAAGGTTAAACAGAATGGATAACCCATGTTTATCCTCTGAACTTATTTCCTAGGGAACTTAGAAATAGCAGAAGCTATCCTTTGATGGCAAAATTATTATTTAAAAAATATGATTATTCCTTCAGCTATCTCCTAGATAAATTCTATCATGTACACTTATCCAGGGATAGTATTTTGAGAATCAAACGCTACCTTAGTGAATATAAGGAAAAGACTATCCATAGAACGATGATAGAGTTCCATCATAGCATGAAATAACCCTTGCAACATCAACTATTCAACTCTAAGTAGTGTTTGAAATAGGGGATAACAGGGGATATCCCATGAATATCCCTTCTTATTCCCAAAAGCCATAACTATAAAGGTAGTGTTTGATAGCCCAAAAGCTATCCCTGGATAAATGTACGGGATAGCATTTATCCAGAGGATAGCTGAGGGAATAAGCATTTTTTTTAAATTACAAGTCTGCCATCAAGGGATAACTTTAGTTGTTCCTGAGTTCCCTAGGAAATAAGTTTAGGGATAACCCATGGTTAACCATGGTTAACCATGGGTTATCCCCTCTGGTTAAATTTTTTCAGATCTATCCTCTCTAGCTATAGCATTTGAGAATAAGAAGGGATATCCAGGAGATATCCTTCCTTATTCCCCATATCAAACACTGCCTAAGGGATAGCTGGGAATAAAGTTAACCAAAGGGATAATTCATGGTTAACCATGAGATATTCTCTCAATTTATTCCTAAAATACAGGAATAACTGGTTATCCCTCCAAATAAGAGTAAAAAAAAGTTATCCTATGGATTTACCTTTTTGCATTTGATATGATCAATTGGATAGCCAAGGGATATCTCTAGGGATAGCCAGGGGACAAACTCTATCACGTACACTTATCCATGGATAATATTTTTTCTATCAAACACTTAAATGAATTCTGATCAACTTGTGACGTATGAGAAAGATGTTGCATTACATATTAAAAAAATTATAATACCTTAATAATAACTTTACATTAGATGAAAAAGAAAGTACTATATGTTTATAAATTTAGTTCATCTGCTACCAATCAATTTTTACTTGAGTTTTTTGATGATATAATTTTGATCCACTATCGAGTTAATTGGCTCGGTAAATGAGTCTAGGATATTACATGATAAGAATTAGATGCTGTTTGCATCTGAAATTCGATGAAAACTTCTTTTGTCAGAATTTCGTTAACATGCATCATGATCTAATGAATTTAAGTGCATGGCGTGTTATTGCCATGTAAGCTTGTGGAATCGGACCGTATTAACAAATATTGCATGTGAACCCATGAGACAAGATAGCATTAGCAGTGTTGGCCAAAACTAATCAATAGAATTGGACAATTAATGCAAGTAATCAGTACCTGAGTCATCATTCGTACAAGACATACACGGCCAACTTATACAGGACGCACTGAATTTAGAATATCATTACTAGTTTGGGTACAGTAATTATTATGGGTTATCACCCAACGCTGCCACCTTACTTAATTATCCAACATAATTGTGCTAATTTAACTTAGCAATTAAATTTATTAATTATTTGTACCTGCATGAGATGATCCCATTGGATGATTGATTGAATTGTCCATACGCGAACATGATAGGGACCTCTAAGAATGGTCTCTGAATGGCGACAAATGAATTAATAATTCAGTCTGGACGATTAGGCCTTGAGATGTTGAACAAAAAAAATCCAATTGCTTGGTCAAAATTGAATCGTTCAGAGGGGCTTGATGTAAACTTCCTTGCAAGTGTTGAGATGAAAACACGGGTTTCATTGACAAACCGTAGTTTCATGTCACACCATTCGGAGTAGTCACCAAAATATCTTTCTTTCTTTCTTACCATCAGTTAACAGCGGACATAGAAATGCCAATAAGCTAAGCTGAATCTAGTTGTTTGGAAGCTACATTCTCGGCCTCAATCCTTGAAATAATATCATTATAAAAATTTTTTAGAAGAAAAAAAAAGAAGAAGAAAGAGCTATCATATTCATATATATATATATATATATATATATATATATGAAAAGATTTGTTGAGGACAGTGGGATGGTTTGGGTATCTTATCGTCAGCCCCACTTGTAAGGTTATGCCTCATGTTCCTTTATCTCGCATCTTTTCATAATTTATGTCATCAGGTTCACAACCAAAGAAAAGATAGACCACGAAATCATAATAAAATGATCCATCACCCATAAGGAAACAACACCTGTGATTTAATCAGACAAGTTGCTAAGAAAGGACAGCTTTGCTAAAGGCATGGCTGCCTCTTGTCTAGCTAAGTGCTCTAGGTGATCTTGTTTGGGATTTCTAATTGTTTATCTTGCCCGAAAGTTGGGTGCAGGTGGAGCTCTTGCTTTTCAAAAGCATTGTTTCCTTTCATCTCTCTCTCTCTCTCTCTCTCTCTCTCTCTCTCTCTCTCCCCGCATGAGTTTTCGTTGCATTGCGTAGTTAGGCAATGCAATTGGTTGTCTCCAACCTTCATCTCTTCAACGTTATCGAATTTAATTACTGCTCCTCTATAGTGCATGAATAGATGTACAGCTCTTTTCCTTCTACATTTCTGCTTTTCTAAAAAATAAATATATTTTTATACATATACAAACTAATGCGAGATAAAAAAATTTCTGTATAAATTAGCTAACATGAACAGACAAATAGGGCTCACTTTGGGATCACAATTGATCCTCCTCTTTGGTTGATCCTCGGTCCGCGCTAAATATCTCAACTATCAAATTACTGAATCACGAAGATCTTGAAACTCCTTTCCCAAATAATCATCCATAAGTGGAAACAGGAGCCTGATATGGCTCCCCTTCGTTATAATTTACGGGATCACAAATCCCCTTAATAAGGTATACGTCGATTTGGCCTTATTACTTTTCAACTTCCACAACAACCCTTCGAAAATCAGGAAATAGCTTGTCAGATTCTCTCCCTTTAAATATCAGGCCCCAAGAGCCCTAAAAGGAGAGGAACCTCTCTGTGAGAACTTCAACGCCCTCTTCATTCTCCTCTTAAGAAAACCTTCTCCTCATATCTGAAGCTAAATATTCCACTGATTTGGGTATTGAAGGGTCTTCCGCAGAAACCATCCACCTCCATCCCTGCGCGAGGACTGTTTTACAGATATGCAAGGACGAAAGAAAGCCACGTAGATCCTGACGTGCATCGTCTCCAAGCCAGAGAATAAAAATTCGAAGCAACAGATTGGCACTAGAGGAAAGGCCTCAAGTCCCTCAAGAGGAGAACATTATTCAAAATGGTGAATTGCAAGAGGGTAGTCGTAGATGCCCCCAATCAGGCCGCCTCTCCGAGGCCTGATCTCTCACAGAATACAACATCTTTACCACCATCCCAGCCTGACGCTCCGCCACCATCTGCGACTCTTGTCACGCAGAACCAATTCAGCAAGTACAAACATTAGCGTAGCTGATGCAGGGACTCCAAGAAATTCCTCTCCTGACTTCACCCAATTAGCAACCACTCGATGGAGCAGCTGCACCGGTTCAACCGACAGCCCCTCCACCCAACCAGTTGAAGAATACAAGCCTCCCGCAGCACCCTGGCCAAGGGGTAGAAGAAGTGGAGCCTATTCCACCGAAAGCTGGAGACAGGGGCTTCCCTCGGCCTCGTCAGTTCTGTTCCCTGCCTCCAATATCTTCTCACCATGGTTCAATGCCCAAATGTCGATCTCCCTGCCTAGCCTCTCCGATCGTCCGGATGGAGGTGTTTGAGCGAAATATCCAGAAAATGCACATGGAATTAGATGCTGTGAAGCATGCCTCCATGCTAGATTCTTGAGCGGAGCAAGATCTATCCATCACCAGAAAGGTTATGGATGAGATTGTCCCACCGCACATCAAGCTCCCTGCCATCGAGCCATACAATGGGACGATAAACCTGGATGACTATCTGAGCAGTTTCGGTCAATCATGCTATTCCATGAAACCTCATATGCGATATTGTGTCGGGCCTTACCCTAAACTCTTAGGGGACCCACCAGAGTATGATTCGGCACATTAAAGCCGAACTCTATCGACTCATTTGACGAGCTTGGCCGGTCCTTCACTAGCCAAATCGTCAATAACCATCACTATCGGCGAAGGTCAGATTCTCTATCCGAACTGAAACAACGAGAGGGGAAATCCTTAAAAAGTTTCTTGAGTCATTTTAATACGACCATGTTGGAGGTTGACCATCTCAATCATGAGGTGGCCTTATCCGTCTTAGCGGGCAAAGTATTAAAGGAGGGAGACTTCTACTTGGCTCTAGAAGTAAACTATCCCCGGAGCCTTTCTAACATGATAACCTTGGCAGACAAATACGCTAGGATGGAAGAATCCAAGAGATCAGCACAAGCTAAACAAACAAAGAGGAAGGAAAAAAATAACTCGGACAATCTCCGAGTATATTATCAATAAAGTATATATGAACCGATCTACCTCGCTTGTTGTAATAAACTTCACCTTTTAATTTAAGCATTTATTCTCTGAATAACCATATTTTCCAAGATGATGAAAGGCAGGTCTCATCTAATTGCTAACCCTATGAATCCAATTCCTTCGAGCCTCGACATTATCGATCAGAGTTCTCTGAAACTCGGCAGGGCCAACACTTTGATTTTTTGAACCTCGGCATGGTCGATCGAAGTTCTTTGAAACTTGGCAGGGCCAAGTACAAACTCCTCTGAGCCTCGTCATGATCGAGCAGAATTCTCTGAAACTTGGCAGGGCCAAATAAAAACTCCTCTGAGCTTCGGCATGGTCGATCGAAGTTTTTTGAAAATTGACAGGGCCAAGTAAAAACTTCTTCGAGCCTCGGCATGGCTGATCGAAGTTCTCTGAAACTTTGCAGGGCTAAGTAAAAACTCCTTCAAACCTTGACATTGTCAATCGAAGTTCTTTGAAACTTGGTAGGAACAAGTACAAACTCCATCGAGCCTTGGCATGGACGATCAGAGTTCTCTGAAACTTCATAGGGCCAAGTACAAACTCTTTCGAGCCTTGGCATGGCTGATCGGAGTTCTCTGAAACTTGACAAGGCCAATAAAAACTTCTCTAAGCCTCGATATGGCCGATCGAAGTTCTCTGAAACTTGGTAGGGCCAAGTACAAACTCCTCCGAGCCTCGGCATGGCCGATCAGAGTTCTTTGAAACTTGGTAGGGTCAAGTACAAACTCCTTCGAGCCTTGGCATGGTCGATCGAAGTTCTCTAAAACTTGGCAGGGCCAAGTAAAAACTCCTCCGAGCCTCGGCACGGCCGATCGGAGTTATCTGAAACTTGGCAAGGCCAAGTAAAAACTTCTCCGACCCACAGCATGGCCGATTGGAGTTCTTTGAAACTTGGCAGGGCCAAGTAAAAACTCCTTCGAACCTCGGCATGGCCGATCGAAGTTCTTTGAAACTTGGCAGGGCCAAGCACAACTCCTCCGAGCCTCGGCATGGTCGATCATAGTTCTCTAAAACTTGGTAGAGCTAGGTACAAACTCCTCCGAGCCTTAGCATGGCCGATCAAAGAGCTCTGAAACTTGGCAGGGCCAAGCACTTTGATTTTTCAAACCTCGGCATCACCAATTAGAGTTATCTGAAACTTGGCAGGGCCATGTACAAACTCCTCCGAGCCTCAGCATAGCCGATCGGAGTTCTTTGAAACTTGGTAGGGCCAAGTAAAAACTCCTTTGAGCCTTGGCATGGCCGATCGGAGTTCTTTGAAACTTGGCAGGGCCAAGTACAAACTCCTTCAAGCCTTAGTATAGCCGATCAGAGTTCTCTAAAACTCGGCAGGACCAAGCACTTTGATTCTTCGAACCTCGGTAGGGCCAAGCACTTTATTTCTCTGAACCTCGGTAAGGCCGAGTACTTAATCTCTCTGAAACTCAGCAAGACCGAGTACATTTCGGCAGCTCAGCATTTATAGTATCATCATGCCGTGACTCTACAAATTTGATCTTCGCCAATAAAATTTAACCACCAGGACTTTACCCCCTAAGCCCGAACGTAAACTTCGGACTAGGGAGTGGAGAGCAAGTGATGCGGGATAAAAAGGTCTACATAAATTGGCTGACGTGGGCAGATGAACCGGGCCCACTTTGGGATCACAGCCAACCCTCCTCTTTGATCAATCCTTGGCCTGCACCGAATATCTCGGCTATCAAATCACTGAATCACGAAGATCTTCGAATTCCTTTCTGAAATGGTCATCCATATGTAAAAACAGGAGCCTGATACGGCTCCCCTTTTTATAATTTGCATGATCACGAATCTTCCTGATAAGATATACACCGATTCGGCCTTATCACTTCTCAACTTCGACAATAGCCCTCTGAAAATCAGGTAACAGCTTGTCAGATTTTCTTCCTTCAAATATCGGGCCTCAAGAGCTCTAAAAGAAGAGGAACCTTTCTGTAGAACTCCAACCACCTCTTTATTCTCCTCTTAAAAAAACCTTTTCCTTATATCTGAAGCTATGAATCTTCCACTGACTTAGGCATCGAAGAATCTTCTGCAGGGATCATCCACCTCCATTCCTATACAAAAACTATTTTGCAGGTCTGCAAGGATAAAAAAAAGCCACTCAGATCTCGACGTGCACCGTCCCCAAGCCAAAGAACAAAAATCTGCAGCAACACAAACTAAAATGGAGAGGAAGAAAAGAATATTAATATATATATATATATATCTAAAAATATTATACTAGTGTATAGTAGTATGTAATTATTCAAACAAGTTTTCTTTGGAAGAAAATTGAGAACTATGCTCTTCATGCCAAGGAGCACTATCAAATAGTTTTATTTCTTATACTTTTGTGTTATTACAGTAATAGCATTATATGTTGTGATGTTGTGATTTTAATAACACATTGATCGGCTCTATCTCATTTGTGCGCTAATATTAATTATAATTTTTTTGGAATAATGCCATTGGAAAGTGGCTTGTTAGCTATTACAAATGATCTATATGATTGTTACAGACTCAGCTAGTTTTCTAATATATTTTTAAATATCTTCTCTCATTCATTTCATATACTAAATATGTCGATTAAAGTCACAAAATGGATTTGTGGGGATCAAAATGCCCAACATTTGCCATATTATTTTATCATACAAAGTCATGCTAAATAATAATAATGATAATGAAAGGCATACTTAGCCAAGCCTAGCTTGTTTTAAAGTTTTACTCAAGCAACTTAAACTAAAGTTTGCATAGGGGTGTTCCAACCCTAGAGTGGCTAGATAAGGCCCAAAATAACCTAATTCTTTTGGCTTGCTTTTGCTATCGATCATGCCAGCATTATAAACCTACTTGATTCGAATATTTTTCCAAGCATAACATTTAATAATGGAGAGAAAGATCCTCTTCAATCAGAGTACTCTGTTTGTTAAAATAGAATCCTATAAAATAAGGTTTATATGATTCATATTTCCACTGTTGAATTCTAACCACAGCAACTGAGGCCTCCAATCGTGCCAAGTTTGCAAAGCCCACTTCCGCTCTGTGGAAGCTGAGTCATCAAATTAACTTTGCCCTTAACCATGGATCTAGAAGATATGGTAGCCAATTATCATGGAAACTCCAGAGATTAAGACGACTAGTGACGCAGAAGTGGGTCTCTGTTACTCATGGTAGAAGTGGGTCTCTGTCGATTCTAAGGTTGGGAATTTTAGTGACTCAATCCCACAACAACTCAACAGGGGCCTAAGCTTAAGCCCGGCCCAGCCCAGCCCGGCCCGTTACGTAAATGGACTTCGTCCAGTGATGTGTTGGCTCGTGGTGCACAACTGCACAACCCATTTTGTTCGGCTCCATGTCAGGATCGCTAGGTAGGCCGAAAGCCTTGGTTTGCAATGAGAATTTACTCCACGCATAGACTAAATTCATTTGCTTGTTCACATAGTAAGTGCAAAAAGGAAGCTCTCGAGAGTCCCTCCCATGGAATGTCTCCCAAAGCCTGCCAAATCAATCAAGCACGAGAACAAAGGAGGATGGCATGTCTGTCATCTCATCCTGAAGACCACATACCGGGCATAAAGGAGAAATTCGCATACCCCTGCTATGGAGATGTAGGGAGAAACAATCTCCGAGGATATATTTTAAAATTTGATAACAATTATCAATGCGGAAACTTCAAGATTACATATTAATCTATCTAACATGCATCAAGATCATATCTTTGCCTTATACTATAGGATCGTTTGATCTAAATTATGCATATAAATTAAATAATCAAGATCATATCTTGATCCTCAAGATGAGAAGTCATACTACTTATCTTGAAGCCTTCCTTAAGATCTAGGGATCAAATCACTTACCTTAAGAACAGTAGGTAAATCCTTTGTGCTCTACAGCCGTTCAATCGTCCGGCCTCTAGTATCGTCCATGCGAAATCCCCGAATGATCGAATTCCCGGAGTGCTAGCTCGCGGAAAAATAACTTTGCTGATCTTGAATCCTCCCACTTGAATCTTCTTCCATGATCCACCACGCTTCCGCTAACACCAGAATCACTAGGATTTTCTATTCTAACTTTTTAGAATTTCAATCCACGGCATATCGTGTGTTGTGTTGTTCTGATCGATGATCTGGTGAAGAATGTCCTCTAATTTATAGGCTCAATGTAGCCTTTAGCCCATTGAATTCTAACACTTAGAATTCTGTCGTTCGGTGAAAACCAAAGAGACGCAGCGTTTGTGAAAACCAAAGAGACGTGGCGTTTGGCTAATTCCGACGTTCAGTGAAAACCAAAGAGATGTAAATTCTAACGCTTAGAATTCCATCGTTGGTTAACTCAAAGAAGCATATTAGTTCCACATGGATTCTAACACTTAGAATTCCAACGGAAATAGAGAAAATTAATATATTAAATTCTACGTGAGAATTTAATTAAGTAATCATATGAGACCCTTATACGAGGGGTTTGGGTTCGGGTTTTAGTTTAAGCTGATTTGAATTTATTAGACTGAACCTACATAGATCATGGTCCTAGCCCAAATCAAATTTGTCTAGTCCTGAATCTATTTAAATCCAAATCAAGTCTAATTTCAAATCAATATTTGAAATTGATTAGTCCTTCTAATAGACTTAAACCAAATTGAATCT
This sequence comes from Calamus simplicifolius, assembly GCA_900491605.1. NCBI lineage: Eukaryota > Viridiplantae > Streptophyta > Magnoliopsida > Arecales > Arecaceae > Calamus > Calamus simplicifolius. The sequence goes on along the minus strand of UESW01004742.1, from coordinate 447,617 downwards.
TATTCAATTGTATTTAACCCAATTGAGATAATTCAATCAATCAATTGACTAATTAAATCATATACGATTCTCAATCATTGATCAGCAAATAGATCATCCTAGGAAACTTCTATGCATGTGACTCTCTAGGTTCGAACCTAAGACGGTAGCATAGGAACAAATTTCTATACTAATCGATGTGCTTATCTAGCAATGGAACCCGACGTCTGGATAGGTCGAAGAGTTGCCGAGCAAACTCCAAGAACCCTAAGAAACAGTTACTGTATAATTCATCCTTTTGACCACAAATGCTAAGGATGGCTTAAAAGCCTGTCAACGCTAAACAGTAAATCCATAAAGTGATTTCAACTTTAGTGATCATGTGACTTTCACATGAAGTGCCTTGGCCAAGGTCTTGCTAAATTGAAAACAAGCATTTCTTCTTTTAACGGGATAGGTCAAATTTCATCTTGATCCACAACTGACTACGACAAGTACTTAATTGCACCCAGTAACCTTTCGTAGTTGGATTAGAAATCCAGATGGTCCGGCACCTAAGTACAATGAGTTGCTTGCAAGTCACCGGTTGTGATCTTCAGGTCTAAAGGATACTTATACCCATATCTTCTCAGATTAACTCTTGACAGCAGAGTATCCGAAAATGAGTCACGTTCGGTGAAATGTACTCCTACACTTTCACCTGTATGTCATACCAGTGTCTCTACACTCCTTGGTTAAAAGGACAACCAACAAATATAATATACAACGTCCTATAATTGATAGTACTATGGCCCTTTTATAGTATATCATTTGATCGCGAACTCTTTTGAGGACCTTCAAAGATAAATCCTCCTTTATCATGAAGGAAGATCCTGAGGGCTTCATTACTATTAGGAGTTTTAAGAAGATGTTCTTGTAATGAATAAACTACCAAATAACTTTTATTAATATATCAATTTATATATAATTTATATTAGCACAATCATCAAATGATTGGCTTTAGGATACAATTCCCAACAAACTCCCACTTAGACTAAAGCCACTCATTACAGTATCTAATACCCATCTTCAACTTATAGTATTCAAACTCCTTGATGCTGAATGTTTTAGTAAATGGGTCGCCTAGGTTTTTCTTTCCGTCAATCTTTTGAAGATTTATGTTACCTCGTTCTATAATCTCTCGAATAAGATGAAACCGACGCAGTATGTGCTTGGTGTGCTGATGTGCTCGTTGTACAACACAACTGGTCCATCTATAGAAGATGCCACTCCAAGCTCGAAGATAAACTTTCACAGCCACACAGCTTCTTTCGCGGCATCTGATGCAGCGATATACTCTACCTCACACATTGAATCTGCCACTATATATTGCTTGAAACTTTTCCAGCAAACAGCTCCACCATTTAGGATAAATATGAAACCCAATACACTTTTGCTATCATTATGATCTGATTGGAAACTGGAATTAGTATATCCAACAAATTTCAAATCAGACTCTCCATAGACTAACCACTGGTCCTTAGTATTTCTCAAATACTTAACGATTGTCTTAACAACTTGCCAGTATTTTTCTCCTGGATCAGATTGGTATCTACTCACTACTCCTAGTGAGTATGTCACATCTGGTCTTGTACATGTCATAGTGTACATAATCGATCCCGCTACCGAAGCATATAAAATTCGACTCATACGTTCTCTTTCATTAGGAGTTGTCGGATAATCCTTCTTAGAAAGATAAATTCCATGGCCTGTCGGAAGATAGCCTTTCTTGGAATTCTCCATGCTAAACCTCTTTAGCACGGTGTTAATGTACGTAGATTGGGATAAACCAAGCATCCTCTTAGATCTATCTCTATAGATCTTCATCCCTAGGATGTATGATGCTTCTCCCAGATCTTTCATGGAGAATTATGATGATAACCATGTTTTTATTCCTTATAATGCAGGGACATCATTTCCGATTAAGAGAATATCATCCACATATAATACAAGAAATATAATAATGGAACCGTTAGCCCATTTATAAATGCAAGGTTCTTCTTTATTATTAACAAAGCCATAAGATTTAATCACATTATCAAATCGTATGTTTCAACTCCTAGATGCTTGCTTAAGTCATAAATGGATTTCTATAGCCTGCATACTTTAGACTCGTTTTCAGATATAAAACCTTCAGGTTGTATCATATACACATGTTCTTCTAAATTACCATTTAGAAAAGCGGTTTTAACATCCATGTTGAGAAATTATTGAAACATAATTGCCCCAACTTTTTGATTTTGATGATTTCCAAAAGCCATGAGTACCTTAAAGAATACAATGAGTTATTTATCAAAACCTTGAGCTTATTCAAATTGAAAGGAATGGACTCTCAATGGTTAAATTTAATGAGCTTTGAATCCTTTAGAAAAAGGAGTTTCAAGCTCTATGCTTAAAGATTTCAAAAAGGAATTTTACACATTATAATTCAATCTATGAATTTTGAAACATGTCTTGAATCCATGCTTAATGTCATATTTAATATATTCAAGTCACATTTATATTTTAAATTTATCTGGGACAAATTTCAAAGTCAATCAGAAAAATATCTGATTTTTGATACGTTCCGGAGCCGACTCTAGAGTTTCAGAGTCGACTCCTGTAAGCCACAGAGTTTTCTGATTTTCTCGAGTCGACCCTTGGTTTTCAAGAGTCGACCCCTGACTCTTTCGAGCCGACTCCTGTCTGTGCGAGCCGACTCCGCTCAACAACAGAAACATGTTTTTTGAGCACTTCTCGAGTCGACTCCCCATTTTCCTCGAGTCGACTCCCGATTTTCTGGAGCCGACACTTTAGTTTTCGCGAGTCGACCCTCTAATGTTTAAAATGTTTCTATTTTTAGTAATCGACTTCGAGCCGACTCCCACAAAGCTCGAGTCGACTCCGCAAATCTGGGCGCGATTTTTAACGATGACACATCAGCCCAACGGTAAGATTTTCAAATAACGGCTATTTTTCTTTGTCTCTAACGGATATATTTTTGCAGAATCTATAAATAGAGGAGCTCTTTTCAAATCAAAAATGGAGAGAAAATCAAAAAGAGAGAAAAGAATATCTTTCAAAAAGAGGGAAAAACAGAGCTTTCATTGGAAAATCTTTTAGCTCAAAATAGAGTGATTCAAAAGGAGTGAAATCAAAGAGAAGATTCGTCTGCTCCATCTCATCAATCCACAAAGTCAAAAGAAAATCCAAAGCATTTCAAAGATCAAATCAAGGATTTTCAAAAGGAGAAAAAGCTTCATCTCAACTCCAAAGTTTTCAACGGTCAAGAATCTTGCTGAGGCCTGATTCAACACTTCAAGAGGAGTTAAAGAGAAGAAGAAGAAAGCCAAAGCCACTACCATCTGCAATAATCAGGCTTTTCTAACTCTTTATTTTTACTTCATTTGTATATTTGCTCAAGGGGAGCTTTTATTAACACTTTATTCTATTGTTTGCTGATTCAATCAGTGGATTGAATCAGTGGAGGTTATTATACCTCGTTGCAAGCCGGAGTGCTTGTGTTGGGTTAGTTGTGAGCCCGTGAAAAACAACGTGTAGGGTTTTGTGCTGGTAAGCCCGAGTTAAAACCAGCTGGGTTCGTTGTGCACCCGGAAAACAACAAGTTTGAGTTGTGAGCTTGTAAAACAACTCGGCTGTAATCTAGAGAGATTATAGTGTGGACCCAAGTGAATCTTGGGAGTGGACGTAGGTGTTGGATTACACCGAACCACTATAAAATCTTTGTGTTTGCCGTGCTTTTTCTCTCTCTATCTCTCTTTATTTGCTTGTGTATTTAAGTTGCCTCTCACTTGCACATTTTCTAAAATCAAAAATTTAAAAAGCTTAAATTTTTAAGAACCCAATTCCCCCCCCCCCTCTTGGGTTGCCATCTGGGCCAACAATTGGTATCAGAGCAAGTGCTCATTTAGAATTTGATCTCACGATCAAGAGCTAAAGATCCAAATGGCAACACAAGTGGTTCATGTTTTGCTGAAGGTCATTCTACGAATAGACCTCCTTTATTTAATGGAACCAACTATTCATATTGGAAAGCTAGAATGAGATATTCATTCAAGCTTCTGACTATGAATTGTGGGGTGTATAATAATGGACCTAGTACACCCACACACCTTATTGATGGCACTATTGTTCCTAAGCCCGAAAGGGATTGGAATGATAATGATAGGAGAATGGCACAGCTAATGCTAAAGCCATGAATGTTTTATATTGTTCCTTAGATGCAAATGAATTCAACCGAATCTCAACATGTAATTCCGCAAAAGAAATTTGGGATAGATTAGAGGTTACCCATGAAGGAACAAACCAAGTAAAGAATCAAAAATAAATATTTTGGTTCATAAATATGAATTATTTAGCATGGAACAAACTGAAACCATCACATGCATGTTCACTAGATTCACTGATATTGTGAATGGTTTGAAAAGTCTTGGTATACTAACTCTGACTTGTTCGCAAAATTCTTAGGTCACTTCCAAGATCTTGGGAAGCAAAGTGACAGCAATCCAAGAAGCCAAAGACCTCAACATCCTACCTTGGAGGAGCTTCTGGATCCTATGACCCATGAGCTTCAATGAAGCAGCATGTTGAGGAGGAGTCAAAAAGAAGAAGACCATGCCCTCAAAGCTGCAAAAGGAAGAAGCAGCAGCGATGATGAAGATGATGATGATGATGAGACAACCCTCCTTGCAAAAATTCAAGAAATTTATGAAAGAAGAACCCTTCACAAAAAGATTTGGAAAATGGAAGGAGAAAAAGAAAAGGAAAGAAAAGGAAAAGGAAAAGAGAAAGAGCCCTTAGTATGTTATGAATGTAAAAACCAGGGCACTTTAGATATGACTGTCCTTTACTTAAGAAGGCCTACAAGAAAAAGAAAAAGGCCTACATGGCAACTTGGACTGATAGTGAAGATCTTCTTCCGAAGAAGAAGAACAAAAAGAAGTTGCAAATATTTGCTTCATGGGACGACAACGACAATGAGGTAAGTTCGAAAACCAATGATGAATTTACATTTGATGAAATGTTTGAGCTTTCAATGAACTTATGATTGATTTTAAATTTTGAAAAAGAATATAAGTTTTTGAAAAATGAAAATTACTTTAAAAGAAAAATGAATTAAGAAGTTAAGAACTTAACTAATGAAAAAGAAGAACTTAAAGAAAGAGATAATCTTAATCAAGAAAAGATTTGAAATCTGAAACTAAAAACTCAACAAAAGATTTAAAAGATCAATAGAAACTTTAGCTTTAGAAAAAGAACAGCAAGTTAAAGAAAATGACTCTCTTAAGAAAGATGTTAAAAAATATAAAGACATTGTTGAGAAATTCACCTTAAGTTCAACTAAACTTAACATGATTTAGATAGTCAAAAAGCTGTTTTTGACAAAGCTGGTTTAGGATATAACACATTTAGGAAACAAAAATTTTTAAAATATTTTTGTAAAAGCCAACCAAAGTAATATAACTTGTTTTAAATGTAATGAAAAAGGTCATAAATCTTTGAATGCAAAACATTAAAAATAAAAACAAGTTAAATGTTAAAGAAAGAAAATATGGGTTCCGAAAGGAACAATTTTTGTTGCTACTAACCATGAAGGACCCAAGAAAGCTTGGGTACCTAAACATAAAGTTTGATTATGTTGCAGGAATGTCTTGTAGCCAAAAGATCAAAGAAAAGTGGTATCTTGATAGTGGCTGCTCAAGACATATGACGGGTGACAAAGATGAATTCATCACCCTGAAGAAAAGAAAGGTGGAGTTGTTACGTTTGGCGATAATGGTAAAGGTCAAATTATGGGCCTTGGTAAAGTTCGCATAACTCCATCACATTATTGAAATGTACTTTATGTTGATGGTTTAAAGCATAATTTAATTAGTATAAGCCAATTATGTGATAAAACTTTAAGTTTCATTTAAATCTTCTATATGCACTGTACTAATTCCATTGATAATAGCATTGTTTTTACTGGTTATAGACATGGCAATGTATACTTAGTTGACTTAGACAAATTATCTGAGTAATCATTGCTTAATTGCTGATAATGCTAATATAAATGAATTGGTTGGTTGTGGCATCGTAGATTAGGTCATGCAAGCACACACCTTATTTCAAAACTAATTAAAATGGATTTAGTTAAAGGTTTACCTAAACTAGATTTTGAAAATAACAAAATATGTGATGCATGTCAATTTGGAAAACAAACTAGAAGTTCTTTCAAATCTAAAAATTGTTTCAACTTCTAGGCCTTAGAGCTACTTCACATGGACCTTTTGGACCAACTAGAACCACAAGTCTAGGAGGAAAGAAATATGGTCTTAGTGATTGTAGATGATTATTCTAGATATACTTGGGTAATGTTTTTAGCTCACAAAGATGAGACTTTCTCGATATTTCTGAAATTCTTCAAGAAAGTCACAAATGAGAAAAACACTACCATAGTGTCTCTAAGAAGTGATCATGGAACTGAATTTGAAAATCACTTATTTGAAAGTTTTTGCTGAAAATGGAATTAATCATAATTTTTCAGCCCCTAGGACTCCACAACAAAATGGTGTAGTTGAAAGAAAAATAGGACCTTAGAAGACATGGCCCGTACCATGCTATGTGAAAGCAACTACCAAAGTACTTTTGGGCGGAAGCTATTAACACAGCATGTTACATCTTAAATAGAGCTTTAATAAGACCAATATTAAAGAAAACACCTTATGAATTATGGAATGAAAGAAAACCAAATATAAAATACTTTCATGCATTTGGATGTAAATGTTTCATTCATAATAATGGTAAAAACAACTTAGGAAAATTTGATGCTAAATCTGATGAAGGAATTTTTTAGGATATTCAACAACTAGTAAAGCATATAGAGTATTTAACAAGAAAACCTTAGTAGTTGAAGAATCCATTCATGTAGTTTTTGATGAATCTTTAGCAACTAGTTCTGAAAAGATTGATGATGAGGAAGATACAAACATAATTGAAAAAGATCTTGAAAAACTTAATATTGAAGTATCTTCAGATCATGACAAGAAGCTAAAGATAATGATTCACATAAGGACGATGATGTCAATATTGATCATAATGATATAGATCTTCCAAGAGATTGGAGATATGCTTATAGTCATCCAAGGAATTGATTATAGGTGATCCATCTCAAGGAATAAGAACTAGATCATATATGAGAAATATTAGTAATCATCTTGCATTTGTATCACAAATTGAACCTAAAACTATTGAAGAAGCTGAAAAAGATAATATTGGATGTTAGCAATGCAAGAAGAATTAAATCAATTTACTAGAAATAATGTATGGACTTAGTTGAAAGACCTAAAAATCATTCAGTATAGGATCAAAATGGATTTTTAGAAATAAACTAGATGAAAATGGCATAGTAATTAGAAACAAAGCTAGATTAGTTGCAAAAGGATATAATCAAGAAGAAGGTATTGATTTTGATGAAACCTTTGCACCTGTAGCTAGATTAGAAGCCATTAGGCTATTACTTGCATTTGCATGTCATATGAATTTAACTTATTTCAAATGGATGTTAAAAGCGCATTTTTAAATGGATTTATAAATGAAGAAGTTTATGTAGAACAACCACCAGGTTTTGAAGATCACGAATTTTCAAATCACGTTTTTAAATTGCACAAAGCTTTATATGGTTTGAAACAAGCACCTAGAGCTTGGTATGATAGGTTAAGTAAATTCTTAATTGAAAATGATTTTTAAGAGGAAATGTTGATAAAACTTGTTTTTGAAAAGAAAAAGTAAAGATTTACTTGTAGTACAAATATACGTGATGACATTATTTTGGTGCTACTAACGATTCTCTTTGTCAAGAATTTGCAAAGTTGATGCAGGGAGAATTCGAGATGAGCATGATGGGAGAACTCAACTTCTTCCTTGGACTCCAAATCAAACAAGCAAAGAGGGAATCTTTATCAACCAAACCAAATACACAAGAGAACTACTCAAAAAGTTTGGTATGGAATCAATGAAACCCCTCGGAACTCCAATGAGTCCTTCATGCAAGCTGGACAAAGATGAAGAAGGTAAAAAGTTGATCAAAAATATTATCGAGGTATTATCGGATCCCTTCTTTATTTAACAGCAAGTAGACCAGATATTATTTTCAGTATGTTTATGTGCTAGATTTCAATCTGAACCTAAAGAATCACATTTAATAGCTGTTAAAAGAATTTTAAGATATCTAAATGGAACAAAAATGTAGGTTTATGGTATTCTAGAGACTCACATTAAACCTAATTGCATATTCAGATTCTGATTATGCTGGATGTAAATTAGATAGAAAAAGCACAAGTGGTGCATGCCATTTCTTAGGAAGTAACTTAATCACATGGTTTAGCAAAAAGCAAAATTCAGTTGCATTATCAACTACTGAAGCTGAATATGTAGCAGCTGGAAGTTGCTGTGCGCAAATCCTATGGATTAAGCGACAACTTGAAGACTATGGTATCACACTTGATAAAACACCCATAAGATGTGATAACACTAGTGCAATCAATTTAACTAAAAATCCAATTCAACACTCAAGAACAAAACACATAGAAATTAGATATCATTTTATAAGAGAACATGTAGCTAATGATGAAATTTGTTTAGATTATGTAAACACTGAAGAACAATTAGCTGACATCTTTACAAAACCTTTAAGCGAAGAAAGATTTTGTTATCTTAGAGGAGAGTTAGGAATTTGTACCCTTTTGAATAAATTTTGAAACCTCTAAGGAAATATATCCAGAGTTCTTTCAATTTCTCAAAATCTTAAGGAAATTTTATCTAGAACTCATATCAATTTGATCTCTCAAAATCCATGATTTTTAATCATACTCAAAGATCAAATTCCGGACTCATTTCGGATTCTCTGAATCTTAATCTTTTTTCTCTGAAATTGTCTAGGAGCCGACTCGAACAGTATCGGAGTCGACTCGAGTTTCTGCTGAAACTCAGGAGTCGACCCCTTCTCTGAGCGAGTCAACTCGAGATCGTGTCCGTGCTCTGTGACTAGTCGGGAGCCGACTCCACACTTTGCGCGAGTCGACTCGACGTGGTCCCAGTCTGATTATTTAGGGCACGAGTCGACCCCACGGACATTTCATTCATCTCAAATCATTCCAAACTCTCTCCAAAGCTTTCCCAAACCTTCCAAAACTCCAAAAACCTCTGTTTGTTAACTCCATTGAGATCTATGGCACCCAAAACCCGTGGAGCTAGCAGTTGTGGCGCCGGATTGAAGAGGAAGCGGACCGTTCGACGACCCGTCCGCGAGCCATCTCCGGAGTCATCCTCTACCCCTTCTCCGAGTGATTCTCCTGCTCCAGCTACCACTCTTTAGGTAGATCATCTTGCCAGTAGAGTTATCACAACAGGAAGAAAGGTTGAATTTGAATTGTTTGAGAATGAAGGCTTTATAATAGGTAGACAACTGATTGAGATGGGATTTGAGAATATGTGTTCATTGGACTGTCCCACGTACCCTACTCTCGTTAAGGAGTTTTACAAGAATCTGACCAGAGGAGATGATGGTTTAGTGAGTGTAGTAAGAGGCATTGGTCTGAACATCACTTCCACTATTCTATCTAGATTGTTGAATTTACCCTTGTCTGGACCATCCACCTTTGCCCCAGAAGATAGATCTTCAGCCCTCACTAGACTATTGAACAGAAATTTTGAAGGATTTGAAGAAGTATTTGCTAGTCAATTGCCTTTGGAATTAAGATTACTTCACAACATCTGCAGCAGAATTTTGTTTCCCAAGACCGGCAGATTCGACTATGTATCTGAGAGAGATATTTTTATTATGGATGCTGTTGTTTCTGGGAAGCCCATTAATCTACCTCGGATGATCATATGGTACATTGCAGATTGTGGTGGGAAAAAGAAATCAAGTTTGCCCTATGGCATGGTTCTAACTAAGTTATTTCAAAGCCAAGGGATTGTATTTGGTGATAGTGAGCCGAAAAAGGAACTAAGGCATACTGATTTTACTCTTTGGCTACTATACATCGAATGGGGTTTGTTAAGAGGAATGGAAATTGGGAGAGAAAGAATGTTACAGAGGACAGAGCTATAGATGCTGAGGCCCCCAGACCTTCTATGAGACATTCATCACCTGACCTCCTCAGTGCTCGTCTGTTCCAGATTCTGTTCCAGCTCCTGCTCCTGATTCTACCCCTGCTCCTGCTATTGCTCCTGCTCAGTCTTCAACTCTATCATCTGGTAGCTTTTCTGATATACAGTTAGATCAGCTTAGATCATTATTCAAATCTGAGATAAGTGAGCATGAAAATAGACTGAAAGAAGAATTTGATGAAAAGTTTATGAATTTAAAAGAAGCCTTATATTCACTTAGTGATCGGGTTGCATCGATTGAGTCTACTCTCAGTTCATCTACCAGCTCCTTAAGTGAAGACTTAAAGAATATCTTTGGAGAACTTAAGGATATCTGCAGTGACTCAGAGACCTATTCCCGGTGCAACGCCGAGCTTCAGGATAAAATTACATCTGCTTGTACTTTTGTTGATAATAAGCTCAAAGATTATGTTAGACTTCAATGTGAAGGAATGAAGCAGATTGTTGATCACTTGAATAGAATTACTAGAAGAAACTTTTAATTTTTTATGTAATCTCTTTTTGATGTAATCAAGTTTACTTTCAATGCAATGAGCAAGTTTACATTTTTATGTATTATCATTTTGAAGTAATGAGAAAGTTTGATGCATTACTTATGTCTATTTCAATTGTAAGTATCCTTGAATACTTTGAATGATTATCCTCAATTGATAAGTTAAATAGAGAAAGATAAAGAATTTTATTGATATTGAACTTCCTAACCTTTTTGTTGATTAGAAAAAAGGGGGAGAGATTTTATTCAATCGTATATGCCTTCAATTCAATCAAAGTTTAATTTTGAAAGAGGGAGAGCATAAGGGGAAGAGATAAATTGAATTTCATAAAGAAAATGCTTAAGTTTCTGAATTTAAAAAATTTTGAATGATTTATAAAATTAAGGTTCATAGGGGGAGCTACCTCATTGAGGGGGAGCCTTTCCATGAACACAATAGTTGATTTTGGAATCACAAATTTTTTAATTTTATAATGCATATACTCAATGTTTTTGTCATCATCAAAAAGGGGGAGATTGTTGAGAAATTATTGAAACATAATTGCCCCAACTTTATTGATTTTGATGATTTCCAAAAGCCATGAGTACCTTAAAGAATACAATGAGTCTATTTATCAAAAACCTTGAGCTTATTCAAATTGAAAGGAATGGACTCTCAATGGTTAAATTTAATGAGCTTTGAATCCTTTAGAAAAAGGAGTTTCAAGCTCTATGCTTAAAAGATTTCAAAAAGGAATTCTTACACATTATAATTCAATCTATGAATTTTTGAAACATGTCTTGAATCCATGCTTAATGTCATATTTAATATATTCAAGTCATATTTATATTTTAAATTTATTCTGGGACGAATTTCAAAGTCAATCAGAAAAATATCTGACTTTTGATACGTTCTGGAGCCGACTCTAGAGTTTCAGAGTTGACTCCTGTAAGCCAGTTTTCTGATTTTCTCAAGTCGACCCTTGGTTTTCAAGAGTCGACCCCTGACTCTTTGCGAGCCGACTCCTGTCTGTGCGAGCTGACTCCGCTCAAACAACAGAAACCATATTTTTTGAGCACTTCTCGAGTCAACTCCCCATTTTCCTCGAGTCGACTCTCGATTTTCTGGAGCCGACACTTTAGTTTTTCACGAGTCGACCCTCTAATGTTTAAAATGTTTCTATTTTTAGTAATCGACTTCGAGCCGACTCCCACAAAGCTCGAGTCGACTCCGCAAAATCTGGGCGCGATTTTTAACGATGACACATCAGCCCCAACGGTAAGATTTTCAAATAACGGCTATTTTTTTTGTCTCTAACGGATATATTTTTGCAGAATCTATAAATAGAGGAGCTCTTTTCAAATCAAAATATGGAGAGAAAATCAAAAAGAGAGAAAAGAATATCTTTCAAAAGAGAGAAAAATAGAGCTTTCATAGGAAAATCTTTTAGCTCAAAATAGAGTGATTCAAAAGGAGTGAAATCAAAGAGAAAGATTCGTCTGCTCCATCTCATCAATCCACAAGAGTCAAAAGAAAATCCATAAGCGTTTCAAAGATCAAATCGAAGGATTTTCAAAAGGAGAAAAAGCTTCATCTCAACTTCAAAGTTTTCAACGGTCAAGAATCTTGCTGAGGCCTGATTCAACACTTCAAGAGGAGTTAAAGAGAGAAGGAAGAAAGCCAAAGCCACTACCATCTGCAATACTATCAGGCTTTTCTAACTCTTTATTTTATACTTCATTTGTATATTTCCTCAAGGGAAGCTTTTCATTACTTAAACACTGTTATTCTAATTGTTTGCTGATTCAATCAGTGGATTGAATCAGTGGAGGTTATTATACCTCGTTGCAAGCCGGAGTGCTTGTGTTGGGTTAGTTGTGCCGTGAAAAACAACGTGTAGGGTTTTGTGCTGGTAAGCCCGAGTTAAAACCAGCTGGGTTCGTTGTTCACCCGGAAAAACAACAAGTTTGAGTTGTGAGCTTGAAAAACAACTCGGCTGTAATCTAGAGAGATTATAGTGTGGTCCCAAGGGATTCTTGGGAGTGGACGTAGGTGTTGATTGCACCGAACCACTATAAAATTATCTTGTGTTTGTCGTGCTATATTTTTTCTCTCTCTATCTCTCTTTATTATTTGCTTGTGTATTGATTAAAGTTAGCCTCTCACTTGCACATTTTGCTAACTAATCAACTAAAGTTAAAAAGACTTAAATTTTTAAGAACCCAATTCCCCCCCCCCCCCCCCTCTTGGGTTGCCATATGGGCCAACAATCCATTTGCCAAATCTCATAATCGAAGTGTGCTGCTATAGCCAGCATAATCCGAATGGATTTTAGCATTGCCACAAGAGAAAACATTTTGTCATAGTCAATACCATAATATTGACGATACCCCTTGGCAACCAGACGTGCTTTGTAGGTCTCTACCTTTCCATCTGTGCCTCTTTTCCGCTTGAAAACCCACTTACACCCTATAGATTTTATCCCTTTGGGTGGGTCAACTAATGTCCATACATTATTGTTCTTCATGGAATCAAGTTCGGATTTTATGGCATCAAGCCATTTATCAGAGTTAATCCTTTGCATAACATCCATATAGGTGATCAGATCCTCGTTGTTCTCATCGAGCTCAATAGGATCCTCGTTCTGGACCAAGAAACCTAAGTATCTATTCGGTTGATATGGTACTCTACCAGATCGCCTTAATGGTGCATCTAAAATGGGTTTTGAGTTTGATCTAATCAACTCATATTCTAAGGGTTCAATAGTTTGTGTTGTTCCTTCTACTTGATGAACTTCCTCAAGTTCAATATTAGAGCTATTTGTTCCTTTACTAAGGAACTCCTTTTCAAGAAAAACTACTCTATTACTAATGAACAACTTTTGTTCTTTAGTATTGTAGAAGTAATATCCTTTGGTTTCTTTCGGATAGCTAATAAAAAAATATTTGTCAGATTTGGGTTCAAGTTTGTCTGATTTTGCACGTTTCACATAAGTCGAACACCCCTAGACTCTCAGATAGGTGATAACTGGTTTATGTCCATACCACATCTCATGTGGAGTTTTAGAAACAGTCTTACTTGGAGCCTTATTGAGAATATGACAAGATGATTCTAATGCATATCCCCAAAATGATATTGGCAAGCTTGCAAAACTCATCATGGACCGAACCATGTCTAACAGAGTTTGATTCCTTCTTTCCGACACACCGTTATGCTACGGTGTTCTAGGAGAAGTCCATTGGGAGAGAATCTCATTCTCCCTTAAATATGTCACAAAGTCATTTGAAAGGTATTCGCCTCCTCGATCTGATCGAAGGGTTTTAATACATTTTCCTATTTGTTTTTCTATTTCTTTATGATATAGTTTGAACATTTCAAATGACTCAGATTTATGTCTCATAAGATAGATATAACCGAACCTAGAAAGGTCGTCTGTAAAAGTAATGAAGTAGTAATATCCACCTTTGGTACAAGTGCTCATTGGTCCACATACATCAGTATGTACTAGACCCAATAGCTCTTTGACTCTTTCACCTTTTCCAGAAATAGATGACTTGGTCATTTTACCAAGAAGACAGAATTCACAGGTAATTAATGATTCACAATCATCAACTCGAAGGATGCCCTCCTGGATTAATCTATTTAATTTGTTCTTGTTGATATGACCCAGCCAATGGTGCCAAAGATAAATATCTGACATCATTTATTTTAGGGCGCTTACTTGATTTGTACACTACATTCACAGGCTGTGATAATATATAAATGCCATTAGATAAATGCCCAGTCATTACAGTGACTCCATTCATAATGATATTCAAAGTAACATCTTTTATTGAAATTTCATAATGACTTTGGGTCAGAAGGCTTACAGAAATTACATTCAATAAAAATGTTGGGCAAAAATGATAATCATTTAGCACAATGACATTTCTATTGAAAACTATTTCAAGAACTCCTAATGCCAAAACTGGAACTAATCTTCCATCGCCGACATTAAGAAATCTTTCATTGTCTTCAAATCTTCTAGTGACATGTAGTCCCTGCAATGACTTGCAAATGTTAAAAGGACTTCCGGTATCCAATACCTAGGTCTGATTATCATATACAGAAAAATTACAAGGTGTTATCATATAAATACCTTGTTGAGCAATATCTTGCCCCTTTTTCTTCTTTGGCCTATTTTGATCAAGGGTGACAATGTAAAGAGGACAGTTCCTCTTCCAGTATCCTTGCATCTTGCAATGAAAGCATTCAGCTTGACTTTTATCAACTTTCTTCTTCTGCATCTGACCCTTTATAGATGTCCTAGCATGTTGCACCTTTTTCTTATTTTTTTTCTTCTTTCCTTTCCCAAAGGGTTGACGCCCTACCTTAAATCCTTCAACCACATTAACCAAACCCTTAGAGAGCTGGTAGTTGACTGTAGACTTTGTCATTCGAAAATGAGTAAGGAAAGGTCGAAAGAATGGAGGCAAGGAATTCAGGATCGCATCTCTTGGTAGATAAAAGCTTATCCCAACCTTGATTAACTAATAATTTTCCAATTTTAAAACCTTCCTGTTCTAAGAAGTTAAAATCGACTAACCTTCCATGAGCAAAATATTTAGAAGCAAGAAGGGAGTTGATCTAGGATGAAGAAGTAGAAGACTTCGGCGAAGATCAGCACAATCATCATCTCTTGCGATTGTCTTCTTCTTGGGAGCCATCAACTATCTTCAAGATGAATTGATTGTATGAATGGAGGAAGATTGATAGAAGGATTGATGGAATGAAGAGAGGATGAGAACAAGAGAAGGAGAGGAGAGGACAATCGGTTGAAATGAGGAAGAATGAGGGAGACAGCTTAAATAAAACAAAAGGTTTGGTGAAAAGGTTATATAGGGTGAGAGCTTGATGGTTAGCTGGCTAGGTGACTGTTTGGTTGCCTGATCGGTTAACTGCCATCAATAAAATGAAAAAGGTTTCAAATGGTCGGTTGGTGGATAAATTTATGGAAGTGTGATTTCATAAAGATGAAAAGACATGAAACTTGCAGCATACTCAAGCATTTAATTTGATAAGGTGTTCCTTTTAATTGATTTGATTATAACATGCCATATCAATTTAGTATTATATTAATTCATTAATTGATTCATTAAATGGTTGGATCAAACATTCCTAATTCTCTTCTGATTTCATAAAATTTTGTTTCATCAAGAGGCTTAGTGAAAATATCAGCAATTTGATTTTCAGTATTTAAAAATTCAATAACAACATTTCCATTATTTACATGATCTCTAATGAAATGATATCTAATTTCAATATGTTTTGTTCTGGAATGTTGAATAGGATTCTTGGTTAGACTGATTGCACTTGTATTATCACATTTTATAGGTATGGCTTTTGTTTAATACCATAATCTTCTAGTTGTTGCTTAATCCATAAGATTTGAGCACAGCAACTTCAGCTGCAACGTACTCAGCCTCGGCCGTAGATAGTGCTACTGAAGTTTGCTTTTGCTAAACCATGAAATTAAGTTAACACCTAGAAACTGGCAAGTTCTAGTGGTTGCTTTCCTATCTAATTTACATCCAGCAAAGTCTGAATCAGTGTATCCTATTAAGTCAATGCTAGATTGTTTGTCATACCAATATACCTAAATTTACTGTTCCATTTAAATATTTAAATATTCTTTTAACAGCAAGCAAGTGTGATTCTTTAGGATTGGCTTGATATCTTGCACACATGCAAACACTAAATAAGATATCTGGCCTACTAGCAGTTAAATATAATAATGATCCAATCATGCCTCTATATAATTTTAAATCAACAGACTTTTCAGAATTATAGGATTCAAGTTTACATGATGAGCTCATAGGGGTACCGATACTCTTGGATGTCTCCATGCCAAACTTTTTGATTTTTTTTTTTGTATAATTGGATTGGCTTATGAAGATTCCATCTTTGCTTTGTTTAATTTGTAGTCCGAGGAAGTAATTCAGCTCACCCATCATACTCATCTCGAACTCTCCCTGCATAAGCTTAGCAAAGTCCTTGCATAAAGAATCATTAGTGGCACCAAATATGATATCATCAACATAGATTTGAATAATTAATATATCTTTATTTATCTTTTAATAAATAAAGTTGTATCCATAGTTCCTCGAATGAAATCATTACTAATCAAGAATTTGCTTAATCTTTCATACCATACCCGGGGTGCTTGTTTCAAACCATACAAAGCTTTGTTTAATTTGAAAACGTGGTTTGGAAACAAGTGATTTTCAAAGCCGGGTGGTTGTTCCACAAAAACTTGTTCAGCAATGTATCCATTTAAGAAAGCGCTTTTAACATCCATTTGATACAATTTAAAATTCATATAACAAGCATAAGCAAGAAGTAATCTAATAGCTTCTAATCTAGCAACAGGGGCATAAGTTTCATCAAAATCAATTCCCTCTTCTTGATTATAACCCTTAGCTACTAATCTTGCCTTATTTCTAATTATATTACCATGTTCATCTAATTTGTTTCTATAAACCCATTTAGTTCCAATAATTTGATGATCATGAGGTCTTTCAATAAGAGTCCAAACATTATTTCTTTCAAATTGGTTAAGTTCCTCATGCATGGCATTAATCCAATCAACATCATTTTTAGCATCATCATAACATTTAGGTTCAATTTTAGATACAAATGCTAAGTTATTACAAGCATCTCTAAATGATGATCTAGTTCTAACTCCTTGAGAAGGATCACCAATAATTGATCTTTAGGGTGACTGAGAACATACCTCCAACCTCTTTCTAATTCATCATTACCTTGTGAGGCTTCAGGTAGGTCAGCGTTCGCTTCTTCATTTACCTCTTGTGTATCTGAGTCGTTCTTATCCTTCAGTGTGATGTCCTTGAATTGATCTTCAATGTCATCTGCATCATTTATACCTTTTCCCTTCCTTGATGGAAGATCATTAGATTCATCAAAGATAACATGAATTGATTCTTCAACTACTAAAGTCTTTTTGTTGAATATTCTAAAAGCTCTACTATGTAAAGAATATCCGAGAAAAATTCCTTCATCAGACTTAGCATCAAATTTATCAAGGTTTGATTTTCCATTATTTAATACAAAACATCGGCATCCAAAAACATGAAAGTAACTTATATTAGGTTTTCTTCCTTTCCAAAGTTCATATGGAGTCTTTTTCAAAACAGGTCTGATTAATGCACGATTTAAAACATAACATGCAGTGTTAATAGCTTCTGCCCAAAAATATTTTGGAAGATTGCTTTCACACAACATGGTACGCCATTTCCTCTAATGTTCTATTCTTTCTTTCAACTACTCCATTTTGTTGTGGTGTTCTTGGTGCAGAAAAATTATGTTCAATTCCATTTTCATTACAAAATTCTTCAAAAGATTTGTTTTCAAATTCTTTTCCATGATCACTTCGTATCGACAAACAGAAGAATTCTTTTCATTTGTAATTCTTTTAAATAATTTTTGAAATGCTGGAAATGCTTCGTCTTTACTAGATAGAAATAAAACCCATGTAAAGCGAGAGAAATCATCAATAACAACAAAACCGTATCTTTTTCCTCCTAGACTAGTTGTTCTTGTAGGACCGAATAAATCCATATGCAAGAGCTCCAAAGGTCTAGTGGTTGAAACTAAATTCTTTGATTTAAAAGATACTCGGTTTGTTTTCCAAATTGACAAGCATTACAAATCTTATCTTTTTCAAAAACAAGTTTTGGCAAACCATTACTAAATCCTTCTTAATTAATTTAGATAGTAAATCCATGCTTGCATGAGCTAGCCTACGATGCCATAACCAACTATTATCAGTTTTATTATTTGTAGCAACTAGGCAATCAATATTTTGATCATGCAAATCATTTAAATTAACAATGTATACATTACCATGCCTATGACCAACAAATTTCATGTTTTCATTAGCAGGATTTTTAACAATGCATAGAAGATGATTCAAATGTAACATTAAATCCTTTGTCACATAATTGACTAATGCTAAGTAAATTATGTTTCAATCCTTTCACAAGCAAAACATTATCAATATAAGCATGAGGTGTGATACCTATTTTTCCAATGCCAATTATTTTTCCTTGGCCATTATCACCGAAAGTAACAACACCTCCATCTTTTGCTTCAAAGTGATGAATTAGATTCATCACCGGTCATGTGTCTTGAACACCCGCTATCCAAGTACCATTGTCTTTTAATTGCTCGGGTTGCAAGACACACCTGCATACACAATTTTAATTTTTGTTTTAGGTACCCAAGCTTTCTTGGGTCCTTTAGGGTTAGTCAAGATGGTTCCTTTTGGAACCCATATTTTTCTTATCTTTTGTGTTTGACAAATATAAGCTTTGTGTCCTATTTTTCACATTTAAAACAAGTAATTTTAGTAGAATCATCAGCATGCTCATAAATATTTTTTTAAAATTTTTGTCTTTCAAAAGTATTGTATCCAAGACCAGCTCTATTGTAAACAGCTCTTTGACTATTTAAAATCATTTCTAATTTTTCTGAACTTAGACTAAATCTATCAATAATTGGTTTTAATTTATCCACTTCATTTTTCAAATCTTGGTTTTCCTTTAACAATGATTCATTATCCTTTGAAATTCTTTCCTTTTCAAGAGTAAGATTTTTTATTTCATTTTTCAATTCTTTGCTCTTTGAACTTAAATTTGCAAAATCATCAATAAGTTCATAAAATGCACATCATGTAAAGTCATCTAAAAAGTTAGGGCTTACCTCATCATTATCAGCCATGAAGCAAACATTTGCAACTTCAGTTTTCTCTTCATCTTCTGAACTTGTTGCTTCACTGTCGCTCCAAGTAGCCATCATTGCCTTCTTCTTTATTCTTTTAGATCCTTTCTTTAATAGTGGACAATCTGGTCTGATATGTCCAGGCTTCTTGTACTCATAGCATGTAGGAGGTTCACTCTTTTCCTTATCTTTGCTATGGTCTCCTTTGATAAATTATTTTTTTTTTTTCAAATTTCTTTCTCTTCATGAACCTTTTAAATTTCCTTGAAATAAGTGCCATTTCATCATCTTTTTCACTGTCACTTATGGTTTCTTCACTTTCATCTTCTTGAGTTGCACTCTTCAAAGCCATGGTCCTTTTCTTCTTTGATTCATCTTCATCGATATGTTGTCGTTGCTGAAGCTCATGAGTCATCAAAGAACCGACCAACTCTTCAAGTGATAAAGTGTTGAGATCTTTTGCTTCTTGAATTGCAGTGACTTTTGCTTCCCATATCCTAGGTAAAGATCTTAAGATTTTTCTAACAAGATCACTGTTAGCATAAGATTTTCCAAGACTTTTCAGTCCATTAATAATGTCAGTAAATCTTGTAAACATATCAGTAATATTTTCAGCATGATCCATCTTAAATAATTCATACTTATGAACAAGCATATTTATTTTGGATTCCTTGACTTGATTTGTACCCTCATGGGTGACTTCAAGTCTATCCCAAATTTCCTTAGCAGACATGCAAGTAGATATGCGATTAAACTCATTTGCATCAAGAGAGCAATAAAGAACATTCATAGCCTTAGCATTTAATTGAGCTAATTTCTTATCTTGCTCATCCCATTCAGATTCAGGTTTTGCAATATTAATATTTTCAATCATAATAGTGGGTGTGTGTGGTCCATTAATTATGATTCCCCATAAATCATAATCTAGTGCTTGAATGAAGATTTTCATTCGTGCTTTCCAATATGTGTAATTTGTTCCATTGAACAAAGGTGGTCTATTAGTTGATTGTCCTTCAGTCAACATAGAACTCATTGGGATACTACTGATCTTTGGCTCCAAGCTAATCAAAGCTATAGGAATCAAGAGCACTCTGCTCTGATACCACTTGTTGCCCAGATGTAGCAACCCAAGAGGGGGTGAATTGGGTTATTAAAAAATTAATTACTATGCACATATGTGCTTAAACCCTAATTTTAATTTGCAGCGGTGAAGTGGAGTGCACAGAATAATAACAATAGAGAGACAAACAACCACAACACACAGAAGTTTATAGTGGTTCGGTGCCAAACTCAGCACTACATCCACTCCCCAAAACCTTTGGGAATTCACTAATCGTATCACAACGATTACAACCTCTAGCCTTCCCCAGCTAGCCCTCTTGTTTATACGGCACAAGGCAGCCAAAAATCCCTAGCCAAACTAGGCTAGTCCTCTTGTTTCACGGCACAAGGAAGCCAAAAACCCCTAGCCAAACATAGGCTAGTCCTCTTGTTTTACGGCACAAGAAGCCAACAATAATCAAGGGTTAACACTAACCCTTTTACAAAATGATCATAGAATGATAAAGAGAAGCTCCTACAATGAGCAAATATTCAGGGTATACTTTATAACTTTTGAAGCAATAATTTCAGCAATAAATGAACGAGGTCGAAGTCTTGATTGCTTGAAATACTTCAATGATCTGGATGACTTTTTGGAGCAATGAATGAACTTAAATGCACAACAACTCCTTTATCAACCACTCAACAATAAAAGCTCTTTTCTTGGATTTCTTCCTCTTGTAATCTCTTTTTCAAAAATTATCATGGTGTGCTTCTAACACAGCTATTTATACTGATCCAACAAAAAAGATATCCGTTAGACACATTAGGAATAAATGGAAATAAAAATGGAAAGAAAATATAACCGTTGTAAGATGTTTCCCTTAAGCATTGAATGCAGATCTCCATTTGAGGAAGGAAGAATCATGAAGCCATTCAAAAAATCAAAAGTTAAATGTAGCTCAAAATAGCAATAGAGAGAGAGTAAGAGAGAAAAAGCAAACTCAAGAACTCAGACGGCGGTTGGCTGGAAATAAATCCAGGTAGCTGAAACTTGAATGCATTCGGCCAAGAGATAAGCAGGAAACCCCAGCTAGCTACTCAGTTAGCTCACAAGAGAGGGCACGGCAGAAAAAAGGCATCCAGAGGCAGCTCCTTAGGCAACTAAAATGATTGCTAGTTAGCTTTCCAGCTAACTAACAGCAAAAGTAAACGGCCTGAGAAAAAAATGCAGGGTACTTAGTTAGCTTAGCAGCTAACTAGGCAAGAGATAGTTAGCTCTTAGCTAACTAACAGGCAATTCAAACGGCAGATAGAAGAATTCATGCTTTGGTAGTTAGCTCCCCAGCTAACTAGAATTTGAAGGCTCATGGCTGCAGGAGTTACAGGAGAAGAGGAGTTAGCTCAATAGCTAACTAAAGGAGAGTCAGTTAGCTCACTGGCTAGCTGAGTTCAAAATAACAGAGAAACCATCCAAGCTAGTTAGCTAACTAGCTAACTTAGCAAAAAGGCAGCCAAATGCCAGAATAAAGCAGTTAACTCTCCAGCTAACTAACCAAAAGATAGCTAGCTCTCCAGTTAACTAAGAAAAGTGTTCAAATAGCCAGAGAGAGAGGAGTTAGCTCTTCAGCTAGCTAAATTTTCAAACCTCACAGCCAAAAGGTTACCTGTGAAAAATAGTTAGCTTAGCAGTTAGCTCCAAATCAAAACAGTTAGTTAAACAAGTTACGTTAGCTAGCTAGAGGATCCAGCAGCTAGCTAATCAGTTTAGCTAAAAAATAAAAGCAATCGGCCAGGAAAGTTAACATGCAACGGTAGCTAGCTAAAATGGATTCCAGTTAGCTCCAAGGCATCCCAAGCTAGCTAACCAGCTAGCTAAAATTAAAGGACATTCGGCCAGCAACAGTGACGAGCACTTTAGCTACCTGAAAGAGCTTCAGCTAGCTAAAATAAGCAACCGTTCGGCCAACTCACAGAGATAACTTACCAGTTAGCTAAATGTCGTGCCAGCTAACTAAATGGAATAACAAGTTAGCTAACCAGTTAACTCCTAAGCCAATAAAATTATCTAAGGAAAAGTAGAATGAAGCATTCTCTTACCAATCAATTTTTGCACGAAGATACTTACTTGCAAAGTGATCGAACTTCCCTGTATCAAGCTTAGAATTGCTTAATTATTTTGTAATCATCAAAATCAATCTGGGGTCAACAATCTCTCCCTTTTTGATGATGACAAAACCCTTAAGCATGAAAGAAGCAATTATAGGAAGTTAAATAAATAGACAGGAGTGTAATCAGAAAAACATTACTTACTCCCCCTGTCAATCTGAATAAGTGAACTCTTTTCTCCCCCTGAATATATGGAATTATTATTTTACTCCATTCCTTAATATATGCAATATTCTTCTTCCCCTTTTGTCATTAATCAAAAAGAAGTTTGAAGAGTTTTGCAATAGATTTAAGCATAACATATCAAGAAGATGTTACCATTCATTACATAATTAAAGCAGTCATTTAGATCATTACAAAATAGAGTAAAGACAATACAAATATTACATGTCATGATTTCAAGTCATAAAACATAGTCGTAAACATGCATTACATAAACAGTACTAAGCACGGTTACTACATAAGTCAAGTACAGTCACTTGTCGTCATCAAAGAAGAAATATGCACTTAAGAAACATTTGGCTTATTTGAAGATCTAGGCTTGTCGGAGGAAGGCTGTGTCGGCGGAGTCCAGAGGTGCGGATGAGAATAAGAAGCATCAGGTACAGAAGCGGCAGTAAGAGTGATGTAAGTCTCCACAAGTTGACTCAGCCTAGTGAGAGATGCAGTCCAATGGTAGACAACGTTTGTTGCATCTCGAGTCTGGGTCTCGTTGGATCTCATTTGGTATTCTACCCACTCTGCCTTAGTTTCAAAATTCTCAAGCTTACCTTTTAGGAAATTTATCTTTTTTAGGATCCGGTCCATGACAGATTCATTGTGATGAAAGACTCTTTCATTGAGAATGTTCACATCATGGACAAGTTGATTAAGAATAATTTTAAACTAAGAAATGTCTCAAAAATAGAAGAAATATGTGGTACAAGAGTCTGATCATTGATAGAAGAAGCACTGTCTCCAGAGCTTCGACTAGAAGTGGCAAGGGTCAATTCATTGATAATATGGCGAATTTGATCATCACTTAAACGAACCAAAGGAAAAGGAGCAGGAGCTTGGTTGTCATTACGATATGAAGGTCCATAAGCATTCATATTAGGTGGATCAGATAGAAAAGAATTTTGGTCAGCAGACATAGCAGCAAGGTACGGATTCGGTTGGTTGAAGTCAAAATTGAAGAAGTTCTGAGGAGAACAAGCGGATTGTATCATATTTGGTGGTGGCATACTAGACTGACTAGTTCTTGATCTAACCTTTAACCAAATACCATCCCGTTTGGCAAAGTCCATACGGTGCAGTGAATGTGCATTAAATATGTCAGAGTGACGTAATGCTATTGCAGTTTCTCCTTTAAGCTTTATATTGAAAAACTCAAATATAAGTGAGAAACATTCCGTAAGGCAATGCAACCTTAGATCTAGACAGGGATTCTTTCATTACGGTCATCATTAGTTGAGATAGATCAACAGGGTCTTCTATTAAGATGTCATACATTAAACATATGTCTTTATCATTTACAACATTAAATGAACCAGCACATGGAGCAAGGATTTTGGCGATGATACTATGGAATAATCTATTTTCTACAGATAACATGTTTGCATCTAGAGTTTCAATATTACTAGCTTCATTGTCATCAATATTAAGGATTAAACCTATTTTATATCCACGTTCACTAGAAGGATTTCTAAGAAACCATTAGATGGAGTATTTAAGGCACAACCTAACGTTTTACAGTCAAGGTCAATTTTAGTCTTTTTCACGAAGGAAGAGATAGTCCTACTACCAAAAGAGATATTTTCATAAAATTCCCTAATAAGCTCAGGATAAATAGGTCTCTTGGTAGATAAAAGCTTATCCCAACCTTGATTAACTAACAGTTTTCCAATTTTAAACCTTCATGTTCTAAGAAGTTAAAATCGACTAACCTTCCATGAGTGAAAAATTTAGAAGCAAGAAGGGAGTTGATCTGGGATGAAGAAGTAGAAGACTTCCGGCGAAGATCAGCACGATCGTCATCTCTTACGATTGTCTTCTTCTTGGGAGCCATCAGCTATCTTCAAGATGGATTGATTGTATGAATGGAGGAAGATTGATAGAATGAAGAGAGGATGAGAACAAGAAAAGGAGAGGAGAGGATGATCGGTTGGAATGAGGAAGAATAAGGGAGATGGCTTGAATGAAACAAAAGGTTTGGTGAAAAGGTTATATAGGGTGAGAGCTTGATGGTTAGCTGGCCAGGTGACTGTTTGGTTGCCTGATCGGTTAACTGCCATCAATAAAATGAAAAATATTTCAAATGGCCAATTGGTGGATAAATTTATGGAAGTGTGATTTCATAAAGATGAAAAGACATGAAACTTGCAGCATACTCAAACATTTAATTTGATAAGGTGTTCCTTTTAATTGATTTGTGTTGCCGAGATGTAGCAACCCAAGAGAGAGGTGAATTGGGTTATTAAAAAAATTGATTACTATGCAAGTATGTGCTTAAACCCTAATTTTGATTTGCAGCGGTGTAGTGGAGTGCACAGAATGATAACAGTAGAGAATCAAACAACCACAAACACACAGAAGTTTGTAGTGGTTCGGTGCCAAACTCAGCACCTACATCCACTCCCCAAAACCTTTGGGAATTCCACTAATCGTATCACAACAATTACAACCTCTAGCCAAACCATGCTAGCCCTCTTGTTTATACGGCACAAGATAGCCAAAAACCCCTAGCCATACCAGGCTAGTCCTCTTGTTTCACGGCACAAGGAAGCCAAATCCCCTAACCAAACCTAGGCTAGTCCTCTTGTTTCAAGGCACAAGGAAGCCAAAAATAATCAGGGTTAACACTAACCCTTTCACAAAAACGATCAAGGAATGATAAAGAGAAGCTCCCATAATGAGCAAATATTCAGAATATACTTTACAATTTTTGAAGCAATAAACTCAGCAATAAATGAACGAGATCGAAGTAGCTGAAGTCTTGATTGCTTGAAAAGCTTCAAAGATCCGGACGACTTTTTGGAGCAATGAATGAACTTGAATGCACAGCAACAACCACTCAACAATATGCAATATAAGCTCTTTTCTTGGATTTCTTTTTCTTTTAAACTCTCTTTTTCAGAATCGTCATGGTGTGCTTCAGATCCCACCTTTTTATAAATATCCAACAAGAAAAATATCCGTTAGATACATTAGGAACAAATGGAAATAAAAACGGAAAGAAAATATAATCGTTATAAATGTTTCCCTTAAGCATTAAATGCTGATCTCCATTTGAGGAAGGAAAAGCACTACAAAAATTCAAAAATCCAAAAGTTAAGTGTAGCTTAAAATAGCAATAGAGAAAGAGTAAGAGAGGAAAAGCAAACTCAAAAACTCAGGCGGTAGTTGACTAAAAAAATAACTCCAGGCAGCTGAAGACATCAATGCATTCGGTGAAGAGATAAGAAAGTAACCTCAGCTAGCTAGTCAGCTAGCTAACAAGAGAGGCCACAACAAATAAATCGTCCAGAGAAAGCACGTTAGTTAACTAAAATGGTTGCTAGTTAGCTCTCCAGCAACTAACAGCAAAAGCAAACGCCAGAAGAAAAAATGCAGAACTCTTAGTTAGCTCACCGGCTAACTAATCAATCGATAGTTAGCTCTCCATCTAACTAACAAGCAAATCAAAAATTCAGAAGAAAGAGCTGTGCATTGATAGTTAGCTCTCTAGCTAACTAAAATTTTAAAGCTCTCGGCTGCAGGAATAACAGGAGACGTGAAGTTAGCTCAACAGTTAGCTAAATGATAGCCAGTTAGCTCACTAGCTAACTAATTTCAAAAACAGCATAGAAACCGCCCAGCTTAGTTAGCTCTCCAGTTAACTAATGAAAAGATAGCTAGCTTTCCAGTTAGCTAAGCAGAGAAAACAAACGGCCAGAGAGAGAGAGTTAGCTCTTCAGCTAACTAAATTTTCAAACCTCAAGGCCACAAGCTCACCTGTGAAAAATAGTTAACTAACCAGTTAGCTCCAGGATAAAATAGTTAGCTAAGCAGTTAGCTAAAGGAACCACCAGCTAGCTAGAAGATCTGGCAGCTAGCTCAACAGTTAACTAGAATTTAAGACTATTCGGCCAGGTAACTGGAGTTAGCTAAAACGAATTCTAGTTAGCTAACAGGGCACCACAAGCTAGCTAACCAGCTAACTAGAATAAGAGGGTGTTCGGCCAACATACTGAGATGAGCAAATTAGTTAGCTGAAGGAACTCCAGCTAGCTAACAAGCTAGCTAACCAGCTAGCTAAAATACAAAAACGTTCGGCCAAGCACTGTGAATGTTTCCCAGTTAGCTGAAAGTCATGCCAGCAAGCTAAATGGAATAACAAGCTAGCTAACCAGTTAACTTCCAAAACCAATAAAATTTTCTAAGACAAAGTAGAGTGAAGTACTTTCTTACCGGTCAATTTTGCACGCAGATACTTACTTGTAAGGCGACCGAACTTCCCCGTATCAAGCTTAGAATTGCCTAATTGTTTTGTAATCATCAAAATCAATCTGGGGTCAACAATCTCCCCCTTTTTGATGATGACAAAACCTTTAAGCACAAAGCAAATATAGGAATACAGGAGTAATCAGCAAAACATTTAATTTCTCCCCTGTCAATCTGAATCAGTGAAATCTTTTTCTCCCCTTGAATATATGGAGTGATTCTTTACTCCATTCCTTAATGTATGCAATATTCTTCTCCCCCTTTTTGTCATTAATCAAAAAGAAGTTTGAAGAGTTTTGCAATAAATTTAAGCATAATATATCAAGGAGATGTGATCAAACATACATAATTTGAGCAGTCATTTAGATCATTACAAAATAGAGTATTACAAACATTACACACCATGGTCTCAAGTCATAAAATATAGTCATGCAAAACAACAGTACTAAGTACGGTCACAACATAAGTCAAACATAATCATTTGTCGTCATCAAAGAAGAAATATGCACTGAAGAAACATTTGGTTTGTTTGAAGATTCAGGCTTATCGGAGGAAGGCTGTGTTGGTGGAGTCCAAGGTGCGGATGAGAATAAGAAGCATCAGCGCAGAGGTGGCAGAAAGAGTGATGTAAGTCTTCATGAGTTGACTCAGCCTTCAGGATGCGGTCAATGTCAACAGCATTTGCTGCATCCCGGGTCTGGGTCTTGGTCCTCATTGGTGTGTCTACCCACTCAGCCTTAGTTTCAAAATTTCAAGCTTACCTTTTAGGAATTTCAATCTCTTTTAATCCAATCCATGACAGATTCGTTGTGATGAAAAACTCTTCCATTGAGCATGTTCACATCATGCACAAGTTGCTTCAAGAATAGTTTAAATGAGATAATGTTTCAAAACAGAAGAAATATGGGGAACGAGAGTCTGATCATTGACGGAAGAAGCACTATCACCAGTACTCCTATTTGAAAGTGCAATGGAAAGATCATGACAATTTGTTTGATTTGATCTTGACTAATAAAACGTAGGAAGGGGTGAATTTTGATTTTGATTGGATAAAAGTGGAAGATTCAATTGGGTGATCATTAAAAACGGGTTTGACTCATTCATAGCAGCAAAAATTGATTAGGTTGATTGAAGTCAAAATTAAAGAAATTTGGAGGAGAACAAGCAGGATTGATTAAGTTTGTAGGTTGAGATACTAGTTTTATCCAGTTCTGGTTCTAATCTTTCCAAATGCCATTACGTTTGGCATAGTCCATACGGTGTAGGGAGTGTGCATTAAAAATGTCAGTGTGACGTAATGCCACTAGTTTCTCCTTTGAGTTTCACATTGTGAAAAATTCAAATACGTAAGTGAGAAACATCCCGTATGGCAAGGCGGCTTTGGATCTACCTACAGCTTCTTTCATTAACCATCATTAATTCTGGAAAATCTAAAGGAGTTCCTTCTAATATGTCAACATTATCCTATGTCCCTATCAGTTATGGCATTAAATGAACCGGCACGAGGGGCAAATATCTTTGCAATAATACTGTGTAGCAATCTATTCTCAACATTCAACATGTTAGCATCAAGATTGTCTACATGAGCATTATCATCCTCTAAGCCCAATAGAAGCAATTTTAAAGTTCACTCGCTAGGAATTTTCAAGACACCATCGGATGGAATACCTAGGGCTGACCCTAGCACATTTTATCTAATTTTAACATTTTTAACAAGTGAAGAAATAGTTCCATCACCAAAACTAATATTTTCATAAAATTCATAAACAAGAGTAGGATAAATAGGTTTCCTAGTAGATAATAGGTCAGTCCAACCTTGAGAAGCTAGGAGATTTCCTATTTTAAATCCCTCTTTTTCTAAGAAACTGAAATCTACTAACCTTCCATTGGAAATAGATCGAGTGGTTAAAGAAGGAAATATAGATTGAGGAGGAAGAAGAATTTTTCCGAGGAAGATCCGTTGTGTCTTCTCTTGAGCGACCCTTCTTCTTTGGAGCCATCCTTTTCCTCTACAAGATGGATTGATTGAATGAATAGAGGAAAGAAAGGATTTTGGAATGAAGAGAGTGGAAGAAGAGAAAATTTTCTTGGTGGAGACGTGTGAGAATTTGGCCCTTATATAGGGAGGATCTTGAGGTTAGCTGTCAGGTGCCTGGATGGTTACCTGGTTAGTTAGCTGCCATGAATAAAATAAAAAGGTCAAATGGGTGGTTGGATGAATTTAAGGAAGTATAACTACCTAGCTAACTTCACTAAAGAAAAAGACTTAAAGCATTCATTCAAGCATTTAATGAGATTTAATTGATTTGATTTAAAAGATTTCAATCAATTTGATATCATACAAGTGTCACAAATGATTACTTAATTAATTAGATGGATCAATCATTCCAAGTTCCATTCTTATTTCATAAAATTTTGATTCATCTAAAGGTTTAGTAAAATATCTGCGAGTTGTTTTTCAGTGTTTACAAATTCCAATACAATGTTGCCATCATTAACATGATCTCTAATAAAATGATGTCGGATTTCTATATGTTTTGTTCTAGAGTGTTGAATAGGATTTTTAGTTAGACAAATTGCACTAGTGTTGTCACATTTTATTGGTATTCCCTTTTGTTTGATACCATAATCCTCTAGTTGCTGCTTAATCCAC
The DNA here is from genome assembly GCA_900491605.1 of Calamus simplicifolius. Taxonomy (NCBI): domain Eukaryota; kingdom Viridiplantae; phylum Streptophyta; class Magnoliopsida; order Arecales; family Arecaceae; genus Calamus; species Calamus simplicifolius. The sequence goes on along the minus strand of UESW01004742.1, from coordinate 417,872 downwards.
AAAATTTGAGCACAGCAACTTCCAGCTGCAATGTATTCGGCCTCGGCCGTAGACAATGCTACTGAAGTTTGCTTCTTGCTAAACCATGAGATTAAGTTAACACCTAGGAATTGGCAAGTTCCACTAGTTGATTTTCTGTCTAGTTTACATCCAGCAAAGTCTGAATCGGTGTATCCTATTAAGTCAATGCTAGATTGTCTGTCATACCAAAGTCCTAAGTTTTTAGTTCCATTTAAATATTTAAATATTCTTTTAACAGCAAGCAAGTGTGATTCTTTAGGATTAGCTTGATATCTGGCACACATGCAAACACTAAACAAGATATCAGGTCTACTGGCAGTTAAGTATAACAAAGATCCTATCATTCCTCTATAAAGTTTTAGATCTACAGATTTTTCAGAATTAAGCATCAATTCTACAAGATGAGCTCATAGGGGTACCGATACTTTAGATGTCTCCATGCCAAACTTTTTGATCATCTCCTTGATGTACTTGGATTGGCTTATGAAGATCCCGTCATTGCTTTGCTTGATTTGGAGTCCGAGAAAATAATTCAGTTCTCCCATCATACTCATCTCGAATTCTCCCTGCATAAGCTCAGCAAAATCTTTGCATAACGAGTCATTAGTGGCACCAAATATGATATCATCTACATAGATTTGAATAATTAAAATATCATCATTTTGTCTTTTAATAAATAAGGTTGTATCGACATTTCCTCGAATGAATTTATTACTAATCAAGAACTTGCTTAATCTTTCATACCAAGCCCGGGGAGCTTGCTTCAAACCATACAAAGCTTTGTTTAATTTAAATACGTGGTTTGGAAACAAGTGATTTTCAAAACCGGGTGGCTGTTCCACAAATACTTGTTCAGCAATATATCCATTTAAGAAAGCGCTTTTAACATCCATTTGATATAATTTAAAATTCATAAAACAAGCAACAGCAAGAAGTAATCTGATAGCTTCTAATCTAGCAACAGGGGCATATGTTTCATCAAAATCAATTCCTTCTTCTTGATTATAACCCTTAGCTACTAGTCTTGCTTTATTTCTTATTATGTTACCATGTTCATCTAACTTATTTCTGAAAACCCATTTTGTTCCAATAATTTGATAATCATTAGGTCTTTCAATAAGTGTCCAAACATTATTTCTTTCAAATTGATTAAGTTCTTCATGCATTGCATTTAACCAATCAATATCATTCTTAGCTTCATCATAACATTTAGGTTCAATTTTAGAAACAAATGCTAAGTTATTATATGTATCTCTAAATGTCGATCTTGTCCTAATTCCATGAGATATTTCACCAATAATTGATCTTTAGGGTGACTGTGAACATACCTCCATCCTCTTTCTAAGTCATCATTACCTTGTGAGGCTTCAGGTGGATTAGGATTGCTTTCTTCATTTACCTCTTGTGTATCTGATTCATCTTTGTCCTTCAAAGTGATGTCTTTGAGTTGATCTTCAATTTCATCTGCATCAACTATACCTTTTCTCTTCCTTAAGGGAAGATCATTAGTTTCATCAAATATCACATGAATAGATTCTTCAACTACCAATGTCTTTTTGTTAAAAACTCTAAAAGCTCTACTATGCAATGAATAACCAAGAAAAATCCCTTCGTCAGATTTAGCATCAAATTTATCAAGGTTTATTTTTCCGTTATTCAAAACAAAGCAGCGACATCCAAAGACATGAAAATAACCGATATTAGGTTTTCTTCCTTTCCAAAGTTCATAAGGAGTCTTTTTCAAAACAGGTCTAATTAATGCACGATTTAAAACATAACATGCAGTGTTAATTGCTTCAGCCCAAAAATATTTTGGAGATTGCTTTCACACAACATGGTACGAGCCATTTCTTCTAAAGTTCTGTTCTTTCTTTCTACTACTCCATTTTGTTGAGGTGTTCTGGGTGCAGAAAAATTATGTTCAATTCCATTTTCATTACAAAAATTTTCAAAATATTGATTTTCAAATTCTTTTCCATGATCACTTCGTATCGATAAAACAGAAGAATTTTTTCATTTGTAATTCTTTTAAATAATTTTTGAAATGATGGAAATGCTTCATCTTTACTGGCTAGAATAAAACCCATGTAAAACGAGAGAAATCATCAATTATGACAAAACCATATCTTTTTCCTCCTAGACTAGTTGTTCTTGTAGGACCGAATAAATCCATGTGCAAGAGTTCTAAAGGTCTAGTGGTTGAAATCACATTTTTCGATTTAAAAGATACTCGAGTTTGTTTTCCAAATTGACAAGCATCACAGATTTTATCTTTTTCAAAAACAAGTTTTGGCAAACCATTTACTAAATCCTTTTTGATTAGTTTAGATAATAAATCCATGCTTGCATGAGCTAGCCTACGATGCCATAACCAACTATTATCAGTTTTATTATTCATAGCAACTAGGCAATCAACATTTCTATCATTCAAATCATTTAAATCAACAATGTATACATTACCATGCCTATGACCAACAAATTTCATGTTATCATTAGTAGGATTTTTAACAATGCATAAAGATGATTCAAATGTAACTTTAAATCCTTTATCACATAATTGACTGATACTTAGTAAATTATGCTTTAAACCTTTCACAAGTAAGACATTGTCAATAAAAGTATGAGGTGTGATACCTATTTTTCCAATGCCAATAATTTTTCCTTGGCCATTATCACCAAAAGTAACAACACCTCCATCTTTTGCCTCTAAAGTGATGAATTGAGACTCATCACCCGTCATGTGTCTTGAACACCCGCTATCCAAGTACCATTGTCTTTTAGTTGCTCGGGTTGCAAGACACACCTGCATACACAATTTTAAGTTTTGCTCTTAGGTACCCAAGCTTTCTTGGGTCCTTTCGGGTTAGTTAAAATAGTTCCTTTTGGAACCCATATTTGTTTAACTTTTGTGTGTGACAAGTATATGCTTTGTGTCCAAATTTACCACATTTAAAGCAAGTAATTCTAGTTGAATCATCAGCATGCACATAAATATTTTTCAAAAATTTTTGTCTTTCAATAGGATTGTATCCAAGACCAGCTCTATTGTAAACAGCCCTTTGACTATTTAATATCATTTCTAACTTTTCTGAACTCAAAGTAAATTTATCAATAATAGGTTTTAATTTATTTACTTCATCTTTCAAATCTTGGTTTTCCTTTAGTAAAGAATCATTGTTATTTGAAATTCTTTCTTTTTCAAGAGTAAGTTCCTTAATTTCATTTCTCAAGTCTTTATTCTTTGAACTTAATTTAGCAAAATCATCTACAAGTTCATAAAAAGCACCATGCAATTCATCAAAAGTAAAGTCATCTAGAAAGCTAGGACTTACCTCATTTTCATCAGCCATGAAGCATACATTTGCAACTTCAGTCTTTTCTTCTTCTTCCGAACTTGTTGCTTCACTGTCACTCCATGTAGCCAACATAGCCTTCTTCTTTACTTTCTTAAAACCTTTCTTCAACAGTGGACATTCTGGTTTGATATGTCCAGGCTTCTTACACTCATAGCATATAGGAGGTTCACTCTTTTCCTTTCTTTGCTATGATCTCCTTTGTAAATTTTTTTTTTTCCAAATCTTTTTCTCTCATAAATTTCTTGAACTTTCTAGAGATGAGAGCCATATCATCATCTTTTTCACTCTCACTAGTTTCATCTTCACTTTCCTCATTTTGAACATTACCTTTCAATGCCATGGTCCTTCTCTTCTTTGAATCGTCTTCATCAATGTGTTGACGTTGTTGTAGTTCATGAGTCATCAAAGATCCGACCAATTCTTCAAGTGATAGATTGTTGAGGTCTTTAGCTTCTTGTATAGCTGTGACTTTTGCTTCCCATGATCTAGGCAAAGATCTCAAAATTTTTCTCACAAGATCACTGTTAGCATAAGATTACCCAAACTTTTTAAACCATTAATAATGTCGGTAAATCTAGTAAACATATCAGTGATATTTTCAGATGAATCCATTTTAAATAGTTCATACTTATGAACAAGCATATTAATTTTGGATTCCTTGACTTGGTTAGTACCCTCATGGGTAACTTCAAGTCTATCCCAAATCTCTTTAGCAGACATGCATGTAGATATACGATTAAACTCATTTGCATCAAGAGAACAATAAAGAACATTCATTGCTTTTGCATTTAATTGAGCTAATTTCTTATCTTGCTCATCCCATTCAGATTCAGGCTTTGCAATATCAATATTATCAATCTTAACAGTGGGTGTGTGAGGTCCATTAATTATGATTCCCCATAAATCATAATCAAGTGCTTGAATGAATATTTTCATTCGTGCTTTCCAATAAGTGTAATTTGTTCCATTGAACAAAGGTGGTCTATTAGTTGACTGTCCTTCGGTCAACATAGATCCCATTTGGATTACTACTGATCTTTAGCTCCAAGCTTATCAAAGCTATAGGAATCAAGAGCACGCTGCTCTGATACCACTTGTTGCCCAGATGTAGTAGCCCAAGAGGGGGGTGAATTGGGTTATTAAAAATTAATTGACTACGCAGATATGTGCTTAATCAAAAGTTAATTTGCAGCGGTGTAGTGGAGTGCACAGAATAGAAAATACACAGATCAATCAAACACAAACACAGCAGGGTTTATAGTGGTTCGGTGCCAAACTCGGCTCCTACATCCACTCCCCAAAAACCCTTGGGAATTCACTAATCGTATCACAACGATTACAACCCCTAGCCTTCCCCGGCTAGTCCTCTTGTTTTCACGGCACAAGGCAGCCAAATCCCCTAGCCTTCCCGGCTAGTCCTCTTGTTTTACTGGCACAAGGAAGCCAAAATCCCCTAGCCTTCCCGGCTAGTCCTCTTGTTTTACTGGTACAAGGAAAGCCAATCAAGAAACTAGGGTTATCTCTAACCCTAATACAAAATATCAAAGAATATAAAGAGAAGCTCTTACAATATGAGCAAATATTAGTATACTTTACAACTTTTGAAGCAATAACCAGCAATAAATGAACGAGGTCGAAGCAGCTGAAGATTTGAATGCTTTGCTTCAATGATTGGACGATTTTTGGAGCAATGAATGAACTTGAAGCACAGCAACTCCTTCTCAACCACTCAATAATAAAAGCTCTTTTCTTGATTTCTTCTCTCTTTGTATTCTTGATGTGTCAAAAATCGTCGTCAAGGTTTCTTCTGAACATCTCTATTTAAACCAATCAAAAAACTATCCGTTAGATTCATTGGAACAAAGAAAAGAAAAACGGGAAGAAATAAAACCGTTTGAAATATTTTCCCAAAGATGAAAGCAAACCCATTTGAGTGAAGGAAGAATCCTGTCCATTCAAAAAATCAAAAGTTAAATGTAGCTCAAAATAGCAATAGAGAGAGAGTAAGAGAGAAAAAGCAAACTCAAGAACTCAGACGGCAGTTGGCTGGAAATAAATCCAGATAGCTGAAAACTTGAATGCATTCGGCCAAGAGATAAGCAGGAAACCCCAGCTAGCTAGTCAGCTAGCTCACAAGAGAGGCCACGACAAAAAAAGGCATCCAGAGGCAGCTCCTTAGGCAACTAAAATGATTGCTAGTTAGCTTTCCAGCTAACTAACAGCAAAAGTAAACGGCCTGAGAAAAAAATGCAGGGTACTTAGTTAGCTTAGCAGCTAACTAGGCAAGAGATAGTTAGCTCTTTAGCTAACTAACAGGCAATTCAAACGGCAGATAGAAGAATTCATGCTTTGGTAGTTAGCTCCCCAGCTAACTAGAATTTGAAGGCTCACGGCTGCAGGAGTTACAGGAGAAGAGGAGTTAGCTCAATAGCTAACTAAAGGAGAGTCAGTTAGCTCACTGGCTAGCTGAGTTCAAAAATAACAGAGAAACCGTCCAAGCTAGTTAGCTAACTAGCTGATGAGGACATCAGTTCAGACCAGAGTTCGGGTCAGTCGAACCAGTCCTTGGATGTTCCTGTACCAGCAACCCAGAGTCAGCAGGCCACGTCAGGGAAGACCACACCAGATAATCTACGAAGGTCCAAGAGGTTGCAGAACAAACGGGCTTGAAATTTTATGTGTCGGACTGGGCCCAAACTTGGCTGGTCACATGGAAACGGACTGCTGATTCAAAGTCATTGCCGTTGGCCATGAGCTGCTGTGGATTTTGGCCATCCGGGCTCGTCTGATAGGAGTTTTGGGCCTGTTTTCGTTTTTAATGGCATAGTTGTAATTTTTCTGAACTTATGATGTTAGGGTTTTCTCTCTTATTTAAGTTGGTTTTGGGCGGCCGTCAGAGGCAGAGAAGAAAGACGCTGTTTTAGATTTCCTTTTTTTTCCTCTTGAATAAAGATGAATGTTTTCTTTTTTTTTCTGATTCAAAACAATTGAATTGAAAATTCAATTGCTCTTCCTTTAAATTTCGGATTGAGAGTGATCAAAATTCGAAATTTTCCCTTTTCTTGTCAAGATTCGAACCAAACCTGGACGAATTCTTTTCTCGCAGATTAGATCGTTCTTGAGTTGCAGGCGTTTTGAATATCGCCCTGCATCAACTTGGTATCAGAGCCTTGATCCATTCCTTCCATTACCGCCTTGATCCATTCCTTCCATTACCATCTTGATCCATTCCTTCCAAACCCAAATATCAACCCTAACCGAAATTTGATCCAATGGAGCAGAAGAACAATGATCAATCCCTGAGAGACGCCGTGAGAGATGCTATGCAAGACGCCATGCGAGACCAGCACCAGGTGATGCAACAGATGATGCAAACCATGCAGGCGATGATGGCGCGGCTGGAGGTGCAGAATCGTGCCCAACCCCTTCGCGTGGAGGAGCGTGATGAAATTGATGAAGGTAGGGAGAGGGGTTTCGAAAATCTGGAGGCACCACCAATTCGAAGAGGGCAACAGAGGCCTGATGTTGGACTTCCAAGGTATGTCGATCAACCTCCCTATTTCGAAAATCAGAATCGGTGGGAAGCAGGCTTCAGGGTCGAAATTCCAGAGTTTAAAGGAGGAATTAACCCAGACGAGTATGTAGATTGGACCCTTCAGGTCGATGATGTTTTTCGTCTGAAGGAGGTGCCCTTAGACAAGCAGGTACCGCTTGTCACAATTCGATTCAGAGATAGGGCTGCTGCTTGGTGGCATGCGCAGCACTATCGTAGATATATGGATGGGAGACCTCCATTAGCGTCATGGGCAGCGCTAAAGCAGGAGATGAACAGGGAGTTTTTGCCTCCGAACCATGAGCAGATTTTGTATTCGAAGTTGCATGGTTTGACGCAAGGTAGTCGGAGCGTCGAGGAGTACACAACTGAATTTTATCGATTGGTTGCACGAAATCGGTTGATTGAGGCTGAACCGAGATTGATAGCCATGTATCTTCATGGCTTGCGGCTGCCAATCCAAGATGCACTGGCTGTGCATCGAATTGATAGCGTAGGAGATGCGCATATGAGGGCTCAGGCAGTGGAAAAGAGCTTGATGAGAAACAGGGGGTTTCAGAGCAGAGGGGGTTTTACTACGGGCCAGAGTTCAGGGCAGAATTCAGGGGGCAAATTTATGCCTCCAGTAGCGAGGCCGCAGGCATCAGTACCTCCAAGACCAACAGGGTCGAGTGGAACCTCAGGTTCTCAGGCGAGAGTGGGCAGCAACAGGGCTAACATTCGGTGCCATCGGTGTCAGAATTTGGGGCACTATGCCAATGAATGCCCCAAGGCGCGAGCTCAGTTGTATATGGAGGATTATATGGAGGACGAAAATGGAGGAGAGTTCCCTGAGGATGAGGAATTTAATGATGAGCTGTGTGTTATTGATCCGGACCATATTCAAGGGGAGAGCTTGGTGATACGAAGAATGTGTCTGGCGCCGAGATCAGATGAGGATTGGCGTCGGCACGACATCTTCACAACGAAATGTTTTGTGGCTGGCAAAACATGTCGTGTTATCATAGACTCCGGCAGTTGGGAGAATGTGATAGCAGAGGAGGCTGTGAAGAAGCTGGGGTTGCAGACAGACCCTCACCCACATCCATATAAGCTCGGTTGGGTGAACCGAAATGCAGACATTCAGGTCAGCCGAAGGTGTAAGTTGTCACTGTGTTTTGGTCCTCATTTCGAGACAACTATTGAGGCGGATGTTGTTCCAATGGATGCTACTCACATCATACTGGGGCGTCCGTGGCAGTTTGATAACAGGGCAGTATACAACGGGTACACCCACAGTTATATGCTGCGTCCAGATGGGAGGAAAGTTATTTTGAAGCCGCTTCAGGAAGTGAGTGGACAGAATACAGTAATTTGTTTACCAAGCACAGAATTCGATGCGAGTTTGGATGGAGAGGATGTTTGTTTTGCTTTGGTGAGCAAGTCAGGAGACTTCGGCGTGGAAGAGGAGCAAAGGCCAAATATGATTCCTGAGGAGTTGGTGTCTATCTTGGAGGAATTCCGAGATGTTGTATCAAAGGAGCTACCGGCTGGATTACCACCTCTCCGAGATATTCAGCACGGCATTGACCTTATTCCGGGCTCAGTGTTGCCGAATAAGGCTCATTATCGGATGACACCGCACAGCATGAGGAATTGAGGAGGCAGGTCCAAGAACTTTTGGACAAGGGGTTCGTACGGGAGAGCATTAGCCCGTGCGCGGTGCCAGCCCTTTTGGTACCGAAGAAGGATGGTACGTGGCGCATGTGTGTCGACAGCCGCGGTTAACAAAATTACTGTGAAGTACAGGTTCCCGATACCGAGGTTGGACGACATGCTTGATCAGTTGAGTGGTGCTAAGGTCTTCACGAAGATTGATTTGAAGAGTGGGTACCATCAGATAAGGATGAAGCCTGGAGACGAATGGAAGACAGCCTTCAAGACTAAGGAAGGGCTGTATGAATGGTTGGTAATGCCATTCGGGTTGTCCAACGCGCCGAGCACGTTCATGCGCGTAATGAACCAGGTTTTACGTCCATTTCTTAGCTCATTTGTGGTTGTCTACTTTGATGATATTTTGATATACAGCAGGACAGCCGAAGAGCATGTGGGCCATGTGGCACAGGTTTTGTCAGTGTTACGTGAGAACCAGTTAGTTGCTAACCCAGAGAAGTGCATTTGGATGGTTGGGAGACTAATTTTTCTGGGGTACGTTGTGACTGGAGAGGGGATTCTCCCAGATAGGAATAAGGTGCATGCAATTGTGGAATGGCCAGTACCTTCAACCTTGACAGAATTGAGATCCTTTTTGGGTCTTGCAGGGTTTTATCGCAGGTTTGTCAAGGGGTATAGTGAGCTGGCTGCACCTTTAACGGAATTGTTGAAGGGAGCCAGATTCGGGTGGAATGATGCCGCACAGGAGGCATTTGATGGGCTGAAAGTCAGATTGACCGAAGCTCCTTTATTGGGTCTTCCTGATTTTGATAGAGTTTTTGAGGTGGATTGTGATGCTTCGAAGACTGGAATTGGGGCAGTGCTTAACCAGGAAGGAAGACCAGTCGCATACTTCAGTGAGAAGCTGGGAGGAGCTAAACTGGCTTATTCGGTTTATGATCTGGAATTGTACGCCATTGTGAGATCCTTGCAGCATTGGCGCCACTACTTGATTCAGCGGGAGTTTGTACTGTATTCAGACCATCAGGCGCTGAAGTTCTTACAGGGTCAGCATAAACTGAGTTCAAGGCATGCGAAGTGGGTGAGTGCCTTGCAGGAATACACTTTCAGCATCAAGCACAAGTCTGGTACGTTGAATAGAGTGGCTGATGCTTTGAGTAGGCGGAGCTTGTTGATTGGCGCTATGCATGTGTACACTCTCGGCTTTGAGAGTGTAAGGGAGGACATTCGTGTGGATGAGCACTTCAAGGGATTTTGGCCAAAATTGAGGCGGGGGAGCGAACTGATTTCGTTCTCCATGATGGATATTTGTTTCGAGGTAACTGCTTATGTGTTCCTGATACGTCTCTTCGTGTGTTGATCATCCAGGAACTGCATAACCAGGGTCACTTCGGAAGGGATAAAACAGCCTGGTTGATTCGGCAGCGGTTTTATTGGCCTGGTCTTGACCGAGATGTCAAGGCTTTTGTGAAGAGGTGCAGGTTGTGTCAAGAGTCGAAGGGGACAGACACGAACCAAGGTATGTACACGCCTTTACCTATCCCAGAGGCACCATGGCGAGATGTTTCTATGGACTTTGTTGTAGGATTGCCACGGACAGCAAGGGGACTGGATTCGATTATGGTGATTGTGGATCGGTTCAGTAAGGTGGCGTGTTTCTTGCCATGCAAAACCACTTTTGATGCGTCAAAGGTTGCTGACTTATATTTTGCTTCAGTGGTTCGACATTTTGGTATACCGGCATCCATAGTGTCAGACAGGGACAGCAAGTTTATGGGACACTTCTGGCGAGAGCTGTGGAAGAAGTTGGGCACAAAGTTGAAATTCAGCAGTCCTTATCATCCTCAGACGGATGGACAGACTGAAGTTGTCAACCGTAGCTTGGGTAATCTGTTGCGGGCAAATGTGCATGAATTCAGGAGCTGGGATTTGTGTTTGCCGAAGATTGAGTTTGAGTTCAACTCTTCAGTGAACCGTTCTACAGGGTTTGCTCCGTTTCAGATACTGTTTGGGTTCTTGCCAAGAGGTCCTTTGGATGTTCTGCCAGTTGAGTCGCCAGAGAAGATGAGTCAGAAGGTTGAAGATAGAGTGTCTGACTTGCAGGAGATACATGCGACTGTTAGAGCCAAATTGGAGCAGACTTACGCCAAATACAAGGCGAAAGCTGATCAGCAGCGTCGGCAACAGTCCTTTGAAGTGGGCGATTTGGTATGGGTTTACTTACCGAGGGAGCGGTATCCACAGGGAGCTTTAACGAAGCTCAAGCCGAAGAAGATAGGTCCATGCCAGGTATTGGAGAAATTTGGTGACAATGCCTATCGGGTTGAGTTACCAGATGATGTCTTCATTTCGGATGTGTTCAACATTCGGCATCTGACCCCTTATGCAGGAGAGAATTCGAGCTTGAGGTCAAGCTTTTCAGAGGAAGGGGAGAGTGATGAGGACATCAGTTCAGACCAGAGTTCGGGTCAGTCGAACCAGTCCTTGGATGTTCCTGTACCAGCAACCCAGAGTCAGCAGGCCACGTCAGGGAAGACCACACCAGATAATCTACGAAGGTCCAAGAGGTTGCAGAACAAACGGGCTTGAAATTTTATGTGTCGGACTGGGCCCAAACTTGGCTGGTCACATGGAAACGGACTGCTGATTCAAAGTCATTGCCTTGGCCATGAGCTGCTGTGGATTTTGGCCATCCGGGCTCGTCTGATAGGAGTTTTGGGCCTGTTTTCGTTTTTAATGGCATAGTTGTAATTTTTCTGAACTTATGATGTTAGGGTTTTCTCTCTTATTTAAGTTGGTTTTGGGCGGCCGTCAGAGGCAGAGAAGAAAGACGCTGTTTTAGATTTCCTTTTTTTTCTCTTGAATAAAGATGAATGTTTTCTTTTTTTTTTCTGATTCAAAACAATTGAATTGAAAATTCAATTGCTCTTCCTTTAAATTTCGGATTGTGAGTGATCAAAATTCGAAATTTTCCCCTTTTCTTGTCAAGATTCGAACCAAACCTGGACGAATTCTTTTCTCGCAGATTAGATCGTTCTTGAGTTGCAGGCGTTTTGAATATCGCCCTGCATCACTAGCTAACTTAGCAAAAGGCAGCCAAACGCCAGACTAAAGTAGCTAACTCTCCAGCTAACTAACCAAAAGATAGCTAGCTCTCCAGTTAACTAAGAAAAGTGTTCAAACGGCCAGAGAGAGAGGGAGTTAGCTCTTCAGCTAGCTAAATTTTCAAACCTCACGGCCAGAAGGTTACCTGTGAAAAATAGTTAGCTCAGCAGTTAGCTCCAAGTCAAAGCAGTTAGCTAAACAAGATACACCGGCTAGCTATAGGATCCAGCAGCTAGCTAATCAGTTTAGCTAAAAAAATAAAAGCAATCGGCTAGGAAAGTTAACAGGCAACGGTAGCTAGCTAAAATGGATTCCAGTTAGCTCCAAGGCATCCCAAGCTAGCTAACCAGCTAGCTAAAATTGGAGGACGTTCGGCCAGCATAGTGACGAGCAATTTAGCTACCTGAAAGAGCTCTAGCTAGCTAACAAGCTAGCTAACCAGCTAGCTAAAATAAGCAACCGTTCGGCCAACTCATAGAGATAACTTACCAGTTAGCTAAATGTCATGCCAGCTAACTAAATGGAATAACAAGTTAGCTAACCAGTTAACTCCTAAGCCAATAAAATTATCTAAGGCAAAATAGAATGAAGCAATCTCTTACCAATCAATTTTTGCACGAAGATACTTACTTGCAAGGCGACCGAACTTCCCTGTATCAAGCTTAGAATTGCTTAATTATTTTGTAATCATCAAAATCAATCTGGGGTCAACAAAGATGATCTTAAGTTTTCTAATCCAGCTATTGAAATTTAAACCATTCAACTTGTCACTATCCAATAGGGACCTTAATGATAAATTAGTGGCCATTTTCTGCATAAGGAAAAACTAAAGTTTAGTAGTATATAAATTGATTCAGTATAAATACTTGGACTTTAGTCTAAAAATTCTTCCATTATTTTGTTCAAATTGGTAGCCTATACACTCAAATTCGAAGAATTATTCTTAATTCTTTAGTGGGCACTAAGATCTACATAGATTACATACAGGCCCAAGTGAAGCTTGGCCAATCCATATGCATCTAAGAGTAGGTTCAAAACCAATTGTTTTCCCAAACAATTCTTAGTGTTCAGTTTGCCCCATGTACCTCTTCAGCAGGCATGGAGTGCCTCCACTGAAAGTTCTGGTTAGGTCCAACCATTAAATGATATAATCAGTGTAACCTATCAATAGGCAACCAAGCCCGAGTGAAGCTCGGCCCACCTGACTATCTATTTAATAGTTACGCTGACTTATCATATAATGAATGATAATTTCGATGGTTGACAAGCACCAGACATGGAGTGCCTCCAATGATTATCAAGACATCAGACTCATTATCACCCACCTTAATGGGAGGCTATGATCTAGTTATCATATAACTATTTCATTTTAAGAACATAATAATTTTAGAGGATTTAATAATTTAAAGATAAATTGACTAATCAAGTTCTCCCACTGAATCTATGAAATCGGTAGAATGAAACAAGATTAAGTCAGGTTAAGTGGCACCTAAATCAGTCAGACTGATTTCCCTACAGGCATGGGTCAACCCAAATCAGGTAAATGATCTGAATCATAAATGGTTCATCATATTGACCAGGTAAGTTAGATCGATGGGAGGGATATGCCATTAACTCGTTAAAGAGCATCAATACGAGTAGCTCCCAATTAAAAACCATTTGATCGTTGATCCTAGAGCAACTTACCAACTCACCTTGACATCATATGGTTAACCAATTTTGATTTGACCATCTAAGAGATTCATGCTCAACCACGGAGCCTAATCTACTTTCATTTGGTTTAATCAAAGACATGGACATGATCAACTACAACTATTGTTTGATTTAGAGCATCCTTAACCTAATTAATCAATTTAGATTTGATCAAATACTCTTATAGTCCATTTGATTTAAACCTTAGGGTCTAACCCTTTATGGATCTGATTTAGCTAACCCAAAAATTAAATATATCATGTGTCCATAACAGCCATATATATTTCGAATCATGCATCATTTCCATTATACAACTACTCATAATTCTTATATTTAGATCATATCTAAAAAGATTATGAATAAATATTTGACATTCAAATAAGACTCTCATAAATATTAGTCTATTTCATAACATTAACAACAAGCTATCATATCTCATATCTATATTTTTATACTAAACATGCAAATATCATGCTTTTATACAACATCAATATGTATCAAATATAAACATCTTTTAAGAATGAGTGTAATCTATGTTTTGATGCCAAGATCAATTTAAATTATCTTTTGACTAAGCATCAATAATAAAAGAACCATAACGTCACGGCAATATGTCACAAAATACCTCATTGAATGGGTAATTTAAATTTTTAATTCATCTGTGACCGAATAGCCTGGTGATCCATTTTAGCTTTGATTATAAAATTAATAGGAGCATTAATTTACATGCAATAAATTAGATCAAGATGAAACCATGACTCTGATACCATTTGTAGGGAGAAACAATCTCCGAGGCATGCATATTTTAAAATTTGATAACAATTATAAATGCAGAAACTTAAAGATTACATATTAATCTATCTAACATGCATCAAGATCATATCTTTGCCTTATACTATAGGATCGTTTGATCTAAATTATGCATATAAATTAAATAATCAAGATCATATCTTGATTTTCAAGATGAGAAGTCATACTACTTATCTTGAAGCCTTCCTTAAGATCTAGGGATCAAATCACTTACCTTAAGAATAGTAGATAAATCCTTTGTGCTCTACAGTCGTTCAATCGTTCGGCCTCTAGTATCGTCCATGCGAAGTCCCCGAATGATCAAATTCCCGAGAGTGCTAGCTTATAGAAAAATAACTTTGCTGATCTTGAATCTTCCCACTTGAATCTTCTTCTAAGATCCACCATGCTTCCGCTAACACCAGAATCATCAGGATTTTATATTCTAACTTTTTAGAATTTCAATCCATGACATATCGTGTGTTGTATTGTTCTGATCGATGATCTGGTGAAGAATGTCCTCTAATTTATAGGCTCAATGTAGCCTTTAGCCTATTGAATTCTAACACTTAGAATTCTGTCGTTCGGTGAAAACCAAAGAGACACCAAACCAAAGAGACGCAGCGTTTGGTTAATTCCGACGTTCGGTGAAAACCAAAGAGACGCGGCATTTGGTTAATTCCGACGTTCGGTAAAAACCAAAGAGATGTGAATTCTAACACTTAGAATTTCATTATTGGTTAACTCAAAGAAGCACATTAATTCCACATGAATTCTAACACTTAGAATTCCAACGGAAATGAAGAAAATTAATATATTAAATTCTACGTGAGAATTTAATCAAGTTATCATGTGAGACCCTTATGCGAGGGGTTTGGGTTCGGATTTTAGTTTAAGCTGATTTGAATTTATTGGACTGAACCTACATAGATCATGGTCCTAGCCCAAATCAAATTTGTCTAGTCCTGAATCTATTTAAATCCAAATCAAGTCTAATTTCAAATCAATATTGAAATTGATTAGTCCTTCTAATAGACTTAAACTAAATTGAATCTTATTCAATTGTATTTAACCCAATTGAGATAATTCAATCAATCAAATTGATTAATTAAATCATATACGATTCTCAATCGTTGATCAATAAATAGATCATCCTAGGAAACTTCTATGCATGTGACTCTCTATGTTCGAACCTAAGCCGGTAGCATAGGAACAACTTTTTATACTAATTGATGTGCCCGTCTAGCAATGGAACCCGATGTCGGATAGGTCGAAGAGTTGCCGAGCAAACTCCAAGAACCCTAAGAAACAGTTACCGTATAATTCATCCTTTTGACCACAAATGCTAAGGATGGCTTAAGAGCCTGTCAACTCTAAACAGTAAATCCATAAAGTGATTTCAACTTTAGTGATCATGTGACTTTCACATGAAGTGCCTTGGCCAAGGTCTTGCTAAATTGAAACACAAGCATTTCTCCTTTTAACGGGATAGGTCAAATTCTATCTTGATCCACAACTGACTACCACAAGTACTTGACTGCACCCAGTAACCTTTCGTAGTTGGATTAGAAATCCAGATGATCCGGCACCTAAGTACAATGAGTTGCTTGCAAGTCATCGGTTGTGATCTTCATGTCTAAAGGATGCTTATACCCATATCTTCTCAGATTAACTCTTGACAGCAGAGTATCCGAAAATGAGTCACGTTCGGTGAAATGTACTCCTACACTTTCACCTGTATGTCATACCAGTGTCTCTACACTCCTTGGTTAAGAGGACAACCAATAAATATGATATACAACGTCCTATAATTGATAGTACTATGGTACTTTCATAGTATATCATTTGGTCGCGAACTCTTTTGAGGACCTTTAAAGATAAATCCTCCTTTATCATGAAGGAAGATCCTGAGGGCTTCATTACTATTAGGAGTTTTAAGAAGATGTTCTTGTAATGAATAAACTGCCAAATAACTTTTATTAATATATCAATTTATATGTAATTTACATTAGCACAATCATCAAATGATTGGCTTTAGGATACAATTCCCAACGGGAGAGTCATGCAAGTTGGAAGGCGATCCCAGGCAAGCTTCCATAAAAAGATTTGAACCCTCGGGTGGACATGAAGCCGTCAAATCCAAGCTGCATCAATCGTACGCTCAGAATCAGGCCTAAAAATCTGAACAAGATCACGGATCAGAGCACAGGGTAAGCATGAAGTCCTCCAAATCCTGATATCCAGGGCATGGTCTCTCGTGATAGGAATAGAAAAGATCCTGCATGCAAGATCAAACCCAAAAAGGCGAGTGATACTGGAGGTCTGCCACTTCGAGGAGCTATGGTCAATGAGATCACTGACAATCCTCAAACTATAGATATCAGTGCTGAAGAAGAAAAGCCACCTAGATAGAGGCAGATCAGAGATCCATGCATCGTGGAGAATATCAGCAGAGGAGCCATCCCCAATCATCTAATGAATATCAGTCATAATAGCTGGAGCATGACGACAGACCTCCCTCCACATAGCAGAACACCCCCGGACTGGCTGGAGATCTCTCACCTGATCTGAGCGACAATACTTAGCCCTCATCAGAGAACTCCACAAAGAATCAAGATCCAGTAATAACCGAGCGGCATGTCTAGCTAACAGGGCCTTCCTCCTCACAATGAGTAACTGAATCCCCAAACCACCCTCAGAGATAGAAAGGCAAACAGTCTCCTAGTTATGCTTCCTTTCATTCACATGCTTATGTGTATATATGGCATCTAATTATGTGAGCATGTTCTTCAGCTCTCTTAAGAGTTAGTATCAACCATTATAAAAGAGGCTTCCTCTTCCTCTTTATAAGAAATGCTAAAATCAAGGAAGCAATCATGGTGTAATTCGATCAAACTTCACTTAATTTTGCTTTTTAATATAGCCCAGTCTGTACCCTAATTGATATCCAACAGACTTGAATTTTGATAATTAACAAAAACATCAATAAAAGGTTTGCAAATTTTCTTGGTTAAATTATATAAAAATAATCAAACAACACAATAACGTACAACTAAGATCTTATTGATCAAAATTTGATAAAAATAAATAAATCTATTTCCTACACTCAGTACCAAGGCTTTCAAATTTTAAATTTAAAATTTTAAAAATAAGGTGGAGATGGAAAGCTGCCAACACCCCATACCCTAAGAAATATCTGGAATATAAGAACTTGCCGCGCAATAAACATGCAAGATATTCAATGATAGAAGCAATCATATATATATATATATATATATATATATATATATATATATATAAAGAAATTAGAACCAATATTTATAGAGAATAAAATAAAATTCTTATTACAATATAAATAAAATAAGTGTTCTAACTACTAGCCGGAATAGATAACTCATATGATGACTAGATTAAGCTGATAGGTATTACTTTTACCTAAATCCCTATTCCTACATTTCATGGGCTCTAAAAAACAACAAAAGATGATTTAATGAGTTCATACTCAGCAAATATAACTAAATTAAACTTATAATTTAGGAGATTAATACTTGTAAAATTTTTAAAAATAAAATATGTCTTAATTGTGAACCTACGTTTCTTAAGAAAACTTATGATTTCAGAAGTATTCATAAACTAGTTTCTATCATATATTATTTTTATTTTAAACTCTTATGTCATCAAGGTATATATGTCTTTACTTGTTAAAGTTTACATATCATTTTATTATCATGTCATAATCTTTAATTATTATTCTAAATTTGCATATCATCTTATTATGAATACATTATGTTACGATCTATGATCATATATATCTCTATGATAGGACTAAAGCATCATATTTAACCTTGTGAATAAGAGTGTCTCCTTCAAATATTTTTCCTATAGAGATGAATTTCGGTATCAGTTATAAAGTCATTAAGTCATATTATAGTGGATTAAGGACGATAGATTTTATCATCGTATTTTTATTTCCTCTCAATTGTTTCATTATTCAATTATTCCTTAGGTAATAGTAAATATGTATATTAGTTTATTATCATTATAATTTTTACTTTTATATTATTTATTTATTTATTATTATTATTACTATCGTCGTCATCATCATCATTTTATTTTAATTAGATTATTATGTACAAATTGATCAATAAGCAATGGGCATTAAGATTTAATATTTATAGCACATAATAAAGCAATAAGATTTTATCGCTCAAAAATGGATATAATAGGATGATAATTATCAATATTTAATTAACAATGCAAAATTAAACATTAACAATATTTAGAAATTAAATAAATATATTAACAATTAAATAATTTACTAAAATTGTTAACTTATAATTGATCTACTTATCTCACTCATTGATCTACAAAAGATCAAGTCAACTTGGTTGCTAGTTACTTACATTATTATATTTAATCTTTTTAATTCTTACAACTAAATCATGATGATTAATTTTAAATTCCTATCGAGCCTAAGTTTAGACCTAGCACTCAACACACTTAGCCTTGGTTGGACCAAATCTTGAGTTAAAAACTAATATTCTTAGATCTTAACCTAGCTTAGGATCTAAACTTACCTTGAATCACTTGGTTTAAATTAAGGATTGTTTACAAATGCTAACACAAAATCAACCCTACTCATAACTAGTTTGGATTTAAAACGGCCTATTGACAAAATCCCAATTCATTTAGGCCAATTACTATGCTCACAATAAGCTAAACCGAAATAGGTGAGAGCCTAAATCATCCTTGTTCAATAGATGATTCATATTCACAAAAGAAAAACCTTCTTTTTCTTCTTAGAACCTGATGTGGCTGGTAAAAGCCACGTGAAGATTAACAACCATAAGCTATCTGATGGCGGGGACGGCTATAGAAGCGGTCCCTAGGCGGTCCAAGGCGGTTCCTAGGCACCTCCGACTACAGAAGCGGTCCCCAGGCGGCCCAAGTCGGTTCCTAGGTGGCTCGGACTGTAGAAGCGGTCCCTAGGCAGCCCGAGGCGGTTCCTAGGTGGCTCCAGCTATAGAAGCGTCCCTAGACGGCCCGAGATGGTTCTTAGGCGGCCCGAGATAGTTCCTAGACGGCCCCAGCTATAGAAGCGGTCCTTAGGCAGCCCAAGACGGTTCCTAAATGTCCCCATCTACAGAAGCGGTCCCTAGACGGCCCGAGACGGTTCCTAGGCACCCTCGGCTATAGTAGCGGTTCCTAGGAGGCCCTAGATGGTTCCTAGGCGCCCTCGGTTACAGAAGCGGTCCTTAGGCGGCCCGAGGTGATTCCTAGGCGGCTCCGGCTATAAAAGCGTTCCCTAGACGGCCCAAGGTGATTCCTAGGCAGCCCCAGCTTCTGAACGGTATCGGTGCCCCTTTTGTCTTATTTTCATGGTTCATTCCAGCTTTTCAAACAAGCCTTTGCATGGCCAAAGCTGAGCTCATCCACTATCTTTGATCCCTGTCAGTTAATAAGACAGGAACCTTCAGTTCCAGCATGAGCCCCAAAAAGTAGCGGCTCATCAGACGACATTAATGACTCTGACTATATAAGGCCCCAAAAGTTATGACTCATCAGACATCATTAATGGCCTTGGTCAGATGGAGCTCCAAAAGTCAGTACATCATGAAATCACAAACTTTCAAGCCATTGAAGCCCAAAAAGTCATTAGAGAGATTTAATGACTCTTGCTAAATAAGCCTCAAAAGGTGATTACCTGTTGTAAAGTATCAATCACCCTAAATCAAAAGATATGGATTTAGTCCAGCCAGCTCTGACATTCTATCTGTAAAGGTATTAACTCATCATGAGATTGCAATCTTAGCGAACAAGCCATGCAAACTCAAGAGACTACTAAAACAGGTAAGAGGATGACATAAGGAGGGGACTCAACCAATTCTCAGATCTATCTCTTTCAAACTTTTTCAAGCTTGCAGCTATGATCTTGATCATTAACTTGAGCATTAGAGGATCCCTGCTGGAATATTCGATCCCTGAAACTTCTTGCAGATCTTGAAGATGATGTAAAGCTCTTTCAACTGGTTCATGGTGCATCAGTTGACGCTCAAAGATGTCAGCTCAAGATGATCAGGCATCATCAAATTGGCATGCCAGGAAGGGGGACGGATGAACGATGGGCCATTAAAGGAAAGATTACTCTATAATACTGAGTGATAAGTTCGCCCTTCCTTAAGTACCAATGGAGGTAATACATGCTCAAGAGGCTTCTTCTAGCTCCGCTGGGGGGCATCCCCATTATGTCGAGCAATCAGAGACCAACTTTCCTACCCCTTCATCACCACTGATCTTAGCTACCCCCAAGAGCAGCTGGCTAATCTTACTCAGCAGGTCCAAGCTCTCATCGGGATAGTCCATGAGCTGTAGGAGCAGTGACCAGCGGCTACTCAACAGCAGGCTGGACCTCCCGTGCCATCCATAACTGTTGCACCAGCTAGTCAATAGTCTACTTAAACAAGACCCTTTCAGAAGGAGCGTCGTCATCGCCAAGCTCTATCCAGGCATCATCATCAGTAAACCTTCAAGAGGGCTCGATCTTCCACCCTTCACTCCGGCAGCTATAAGCAACGATGGGGGAAGGAACCCAAAGGCTCATATTATTATTAGCCTCATTACTCTCCTTCTTCATCATCTGAATCAGTAGGCAAGGACCTTAATGACCGGATAGAGAGGCGTCTAGAGGAGCAGGACCGACGCTTGAAGAAGCTTAACCAGAGGCTTAATAACTAACTGGGGGTGGAATATGATACTCGCCTCCCTTACTTGCCAAATTATGGAGGAACCTATACCTCACCGGTTCCGTCTTCCCCAGTTGGATCCTTATGACGGTACCACGGATTCCCTGGATCACTTAAAGATTATAAATCTCTCATGCAAGTTCAAGGAGCAACAGACGCCCTCCTATGTATCGCATTTTTTGCTACTCTCCGAAAAGCTACGCGTATCTGATATTTTTGTCTACTTCTGCGCAATATTGACTCCTTTCGATAGTTGAAGAAAGCCTTCTTGGCACAGTTTGATGCCTGTCGAAAGATCCATCGAGTGGCTGACAGTCTATTCTTCATTTAGAAGAAAGAAGAAGAACTATTAAAAGACTTCATAGCCCAATTCAAAGTAGCGGCCCTCGAGATGTATCACCTAGATGATGTTGTGGCCACCCTGGCCTTGAAGCGAGGACTTCATCCCTCTTGTTTCACTTATTCTTTAGACAAAAAGCCCACTAGTTCCTATGTCAAACTCCTAGATTGTGCACATAAGTATATTCATGCCGATGAAGCTGATTTTCCTCGGAGGAATGCTGATAGGGGAGCTGGCAAGAAGCCGATTCGTGAAGAGCTGAGCAGACTCCCTCCAAAGAAGCCTAAACCTACGCACCAACCAGACAATTGGCACCGGAACCTGACCCCAGAAGAAGAAAGCTATACACCTCTCTTTGCTCCTAGATCTCACATCCTCATGGAGATTAAAAGTGAGCCTTATCTCCAGCGCCCTCTCCCGCTGAGGATAAATGCTGCTCGCGATAGGAGTCGCTACTGCCACTTCTATAGGGACTATGGCCATGATACTGAAGAGTGCCGCAACTTGAAGCATGCTATTGAAGAGCTTATTCGAAGGGGCTTTCTTGAAAAAGTTCATCCATAAGGGAGGACCTCCGGCCATCCTGACTCTGATGGGGCTCCCATCTGTTCAGGCCAACATTGACAATACTCCAACAGAACGGATGGTGGGTATGCTTTGATGAAGAGTGACTTCGTCCTCTAAAAGACCAAGGAAGAATGAGGGAGTAGAAGATGTAAACCCATTTTTTGAAAGGGAGTTAGAGGGGAGGGGCAACTTAAATGATGATAGCGTAGTCGTCTCTATGACGATCGCTAAACATCCTGTAAAAATAATACTTGTAGATAGTGGGAGTTCAGCAGACATACTTACTTATGATACTTTTGTTCGGATGGGTCTATCTTCTGATTCTTTACAACCAGTGATCACACCTCTAGTCGGCTTTACAGGAGACTCGGTCAGAGTTGAAGGTGAGATCACCTTATCGATCATGGTGGGATCATCACCATGCCAAAGTATGGTCCTAATAAGGTTTCTAATGGCCCGAGTACCATTGGTGTACAATGCCTACTCGGTCGGCCTAGTTTGAACCTGTTGGATGCAGTGATATCCACTAGGCGTTTACTCGTGAGGTTCTCTACCAATTGAGGGATCAACGAGATGCGTGAGAAGCAAAATCTTGCATAGTTATGCTATCACATGGCTCCCAGCCCTCAAAAGATGGCGGCTCCATCGACCTCGATATTGTTTAACCCCAGTGAGTCTGAAAGAAGAGCAGAGTTAGCTGAGCGCTTACTATCTTATCCACCGGGGGATGATCCTATAAAAGTTACGCAAATTGACAAGCTTCTTCCTCTGGAAATGAAGAATCAACTTCTCACTTTCTTATGGATAAATTTGGATATCTTTGCATGGTCAGTATCAGACATGCTTGGCATCCCTCTAGAGGTGATAACTCATAAACTTAATATTGATGCAAAGTATCGCCCGTCCGTCAGAAGAAAAGAAGTTTTGGCCTTGAGCGGCTAAGAGCCATAGATAAAGAGGTCAACAAGTTGCTCGCTGCCAGCCACATTCGAGAGGCTCAATATCCAAATTGGCTAGCCAACGTGGTCATGGTCCAAAAGGTAAGTGAAAGCTAGCAGATCTGCATCGATTTCACTGATCTCAATAAAGCATATCCCAATGATAGTTTTTCTTTACCATGAATCGATCAGCTGGTGGACTCCACATCTGGCCATGAACTCCTCAATTTCATGGATGCCTTCTCCAGGTATAATAAAATAAGGATGGATCCGATGGATGAAGAAAACACTTCTTTCATCACTGAGAAGGGCATCTACTGCTATAAGGTAATACCTTTTGGGCTGAAAAATACTGGAGCCACCTATCAGAGGTTAATGAATAAGCTCTTTAAAGATCAGATTAGGTCCAACATGGAGGTGTATGTGGATGATATGCTGCCTAAGAGCACCTGCATCACCAACCATATTACTGACATGGAGGAGACATTTAATAATCTTCGGAGCCATCAGATTAAGCTCAACCCTCGTAAATGTGCCTTCAGTGTCATTGCCGAAAAATTTCTGGGTTTTTTAGTGATCCAGCGGGGGATTGAAGCAAATCCAAAGAAGATTCAAGCCATCCTTAGCATGAGGCAGCCAGCCAGTAAGAAGGAAGTGCAATGACTCACTGGAAGAGTAGCCGCTCTAAGCTGATTCCTATCTAGATCAGCTGAGAGATGCTTGCCCTTCTTTAAAGCTCTACGTAAGATTGATGGCTTTGAGTGGACGGATGGCTGCCAGAGAGCCTTTGAGAAATTAAAGGAATTATTATCTATACCACCATTACTATCGAAGCCTAAGGAAGAAGAAAAGCTCTTCCTCTATCTTGCCACCTTCTCAGAGGCAGTTAGTTTCGTTCTGGTCCGACTCGATCCCGACGGAGCGCAAAAACCTATTTATTATACTAGCAAAGTGCTTCATGATGCAGAAGTCAGATATTCTAGAATTGAAAAAATTATATTTGCTTTGATCGTCTTTTCCCAGTGTTTTCGACCATATTTTTAAGCCCATCTGATTGTGGTGCTCATGGACCAGCCTTTTAGAGCTATTCTGGCTCGTCCTGACACCTCTGGTCGCTTGGCTAAGTGGGCCATCAAACTAAAAGAATTCGATCTTTCATTCTAATCCCGGTCTACCCTTAAGTCCTAGGTATTGGGGGACTTCCTAGTAGAGTGTACCTAGATAGAGGAGCAAATTGAAGACATCCCTATAAAGTGCCCAGACGCTGAGGAAGATTCAACATAAGCCTGGATTCTCCATGTCGATGGTGCCTCTAACTCTCAAGGAAGTAGAGCTGGTCTTATCCTAACAAATCCGAAGGGCATCGTATTAGAGTATGCTCTTCAATTCCTTTTCAAGGCTACGAACAATCAAGTTGAATATGAGGCCTTGCTAGCCAGAATCAAGCTTGCCCAAGAACTCGAAGTAAAATGCCTCAGGGCTTTCACTGACTCTTAGCTCGTCTCCGGGCATATCACTGGAAAGTATGAGGCTCGAAACCCTATCATATCTTGATATCTGAATAAGGTCAAGTTGCTAACCTCCTTATTGGTTTACTTCACTATTAGCTACATTCCTAAAGGCAATAATGCCAGAGCTAGCACATTATCGCGGTTAGCCACCTCGGCGGATGATAGTTTGGGAAGGACGGATGTCGAACAATTGAAAAGCCCAAGTATCGACTCAACGGAGGAGATTGTACCGATTATGCAAGAACCAATCTGGATGGATGCTTACATTCATTACCTTACTGATGGTACTCTCTCCATGATCCCATAGAAGCCAGACTACTTAAGTGAAGGTCTACCAAGTTTGTGTTGTTGAATGGGCACTTGTACAAGAAGTTCTTCTCTCATCCCTTTCTCAAATGTGTTGGCCCGGTAGACGCTAATTACATTCTCAAGGAGATCCATGAAGGCATATGCAGAAATTATATGGGGGGCAGATCTCTGGTGCACAAAGCCCTTCGCTATGGATATTACTGGCTCACTATGCGATAAGACGCCACCGAGCTAGTTCAGAAGTGCGACCATTGCCAATGGTATTCTAATATCTAGCGACAGCCAGCTTCTCAATTGAGCCCGCTTTCTGCTCCGTGGCCCTTCACTCAATGAAAAATAGATATTCTTGGACCGTTTCTCTCGACTTCAGGACAGCGAAGGTTTTTACTAGCTGCCATCGACTATTTTACCAAATGGGTTGAAGTCGAGGCGTTGGTCAAAATCATTGAGAGTAAGGTGAAGGCATTCTTTTGAAAATCTATCATCTGTCGGTTTGGTCTACCTCATACCATGATCACCGATAACGATCGCCAGTTCGATAATTCGGCATTCAAAGCCTTTTGCACCGAGCTAGGCATATGTCACCGATTCACTTTTGTTGGACATCCATAGACTAACGGGAAGGCAGAAGTTATGAATTGGACAATCCTTCGAGGACTCAGAACTTGATTGGATGAGCTTAAAGGCAGATGAATGAAGGAACTCCCAAGCGTATTGTGGGCATATCATACGACTCCTAGAGTCTCCACGAAAGAGACTCTTTTCAGCATCGTCTTCGGATCTAAAGCGGTTATCCCGATGGAGATTGGTCTTCCCAGTCCCAGAGTGGAGCTATATAAAAATGAAGACAAATATGATTAACTAAGGGCTAATCTCAACTTCATCGACGAAACCTAGGATCTTGCCCGACTCAGGATGGCCATATTTCGCCAATAAGTGGCAAAATATTATAATGCCCGGGTCAGTTCCAAGACTTTCTACCCCAGTGATCTAATCCTGATGAGAGCTGAGATATTTAAACCGGCTGAAGAAGGCAAGCTATCCCTAAATTGGGAGGGACCTTATCGGGTCACGAAAGCGCTTCATCAAGGAGCTTACAGACTTGAAAGGATAGATGGACAATCGATTCCAAATGTGAACAATCTTCGTCGATAATACCAATAGTGAGTGTACTTAGCCAATAATTATAAAAAGAGAGTTCTCGATCCTATTTCTCTATTCAAAATAAAAGTTTTAAAAAAGGACCTCGATGGTCCCGAGATCATAGACATCCTGGGCCGGAGTGAGAAACCTCCGATGGTTCAAGTCCTATGGTCTCGGCGGCCCCGAGTCAAACTTCTGAATCGGCACGAGAAACCCCCATGGTAGTTTTAAAAAGGACCTCGATGGTTCCAAAATTATAGACACCCCGGGTCAGCACGAGAAACCTCCAGTGTTTCAAGTCCTGTGGTCTCGGTGGCCCCAAGTTAAACTCTCGGGCTAGCACGAGAAACCCCCGTGGTAGTTTTCAAAAAGAACCTTGGCAGTCCCGAGATCATAGACATCCTGGGCCGGCACAAGAAACCTCCGATGGTTCAAGTCCTATGGTCTCGGTGGCCTCGAGTCAAACTCCTGGGCCGGTGCGAGAAACCTCCATGGTAGTTTTCAAAAGGACCTCGGTTGTCTCGAGATCATAGACACCCTGGGCTGGTGTGACAAACCTTTGGTGGTTCAAGTCCTATGGTCTCAACAGCCCTGAGTCAAACTCCCAGGCCGGTGCAAGAAACCCCTATAGTAGTTTTCAAAAGGACCTCGGCGGTCCCAAGATCATAGATACCCCAAACCGACGCAAGAAACCTTCGGTGGTTCAAATCTTGTGGTCTCGGCAGCCCTGAGTCAAACTTTCGGGTCGGTGCGAAAAACCCCTATGGTAGTTTTCAAAAGGACCTCGATGGTCCCGAGATCATAGACACCCCGGGCTAGCACGAGAAACCTCCAGTGGTTTAAGTCTTGTGGTTTCGGCAGCTCCAGTCAAACTCCCGGGCCGGCGCGAGAAACCCCCATGGTAGTTTTCAAAAGGACCTCGGCGGTTCCAAGATTATAGACACCCTGGGCCGGCGCAAGAAATCTCCAGCGGTTTAAGTCCTATGGTCTCGATGGCTCTAAGTCAAACTCCCGGGCCGGCGCGAGAAACCCTCGTGGTAGTTTTCAAAAGGACCTCGACGGTCCCAAGATCATAGACACCCCAGACTGATACGAGAAACCTTCAGTGGTTCAATTCCTGTGGTCTTGGCGGCCCCGAGTCAAACTCCCAGGCTGGCGCGAAAAACTCCCATGTTAGTTTTCAAAAGGACCTCGACGATCCCGAGATCATAGACATCCCGGGCCAACGCGAGAAACCTTCGGTGGTTTAAGTCCTGTAATCTCAGTGGCCCCGAGTCAAACTCTCGGGCCGGCACGAGAAACTCCCGGTGGTTTAGGTCCCGTGTCTCAGTGGCCCCGAGTCAAACTCCCAGACCGGCGCGAAAAATCCAAAGGATATGATGCCCTAAGGCGATGATCGATGCCAACGAGCACCCCGACAAAAACCTAAGATGCAAATACGAACCTAAACGCCCCTATGAAGACCACAGGTTAAGCTGTCCACTTTCTAAGCATATTTACGAAGACGGAGGCATATTTTGATTAAACTCAAAGGCCAAAAGCCAAAGTGTGATGGCTCAAAAGACCAAAGCACTGCTAACGGAGAAGTCGTAAAATTCGGGCCAGAAGTGTTGCTACTAAAGATGCCTTTTCATTAATTTCACCGTCATACAAAAAGACCAATGTTGGTCGGGTCACAAGATATTATAAAAAGAAGAAAGAAACTAAACCTAAGGCTCGGCGGGTCCTGGCCCGTCCTTGGCACCACCACTGTCCAGACCCTTATCTTCATCGTTAGGCTAAATGTCTTCAAGGCCACTTAATTTATAGGCTTAGGAGATTTTTTCCTTACACTTCTCAAAACCCTGAGCGTAGGCGTCGATGGCCGCCTCGCTGAGCTCGGCGGCAAAATCTGTGGAACTTTTATAGAGTTCCATGGACTCCTGAGCCTGGTGTTCGGCAGCGCTGACCTTCATTAAAGCTTCGACCTGGGCGGCTGCCACCTTCTCCATAGCTTGAGCCTCGATAGTGATCAACTTTTCCAAGACTTCCCAATCCTCTGCCTCGAAAGAAGCCAGCTCTTCCATGGTGGCCGGGGCTTCAGATTCAGCCGCATCCGCCCTATCCTCAGTATAATATGCTCTAAGGAGGGCATCCCCCAATTTCTCTTCTGTCGGCCTTAGCCTTGACATGGCTTTGGCCAGCTTGGCCTCGGCAACCTTGGCTTTCGTTTCAGCCTCCTCAGCTCGAACCTTGTGAGATCGGCCCTCCTCTTTGATGGCTTCCAGTGCGCCAGACACCGCCGCCTCCCAAGCCCTGACCTCAGATAGTTCCTGGGTCAACTCATCAACCTGGGCCTTAAGGGCAGTCAGCTCGGACTGGGCACACCTACGACTGCTGGAGCTTTTGGTGCAGGCATCCCGAAGGACAAAAATACTGTTAGATACCTGCGTGCATCAATAGTTAGAATATAGCCTATGTTCAATCAAAAGGGTAAAGATTAGCATACTTACATGGACGACAACGGTGAAGAGGGTATCAAGGGATTTCTTCAATGGCTAACGGCAAATCTTAACCTATAAATTGGAAAGAGTCGAGCAACTCAAAAGGCGCTCCGCCAAGCGGCCTCGATGCATCGCTGTGGCCCTGGATGGTCGGCTGAGAGGAACATCGTCGGGTGACACCCCCGCTTCCTCTGAAGTTTGGTGAGCGGCCCCCAGGGTGTCGCCGCTCTCACTTCTGGCATAGCCTCACCCTCGGGTTTGGCGGGGGGCGAGAGTCCTTCTCTCGATGGCTCTGCCTCAGCCTCAGTAGGAGGAACCCCTACCGTGGACCCTTCGATGGGGGGATCCTCCCTTCTTAGATCCCCCACCAGGGTGACCTCAGGAGCCATGGATGAAGCCACGAAGGGTCGGGGTGACCCGCCCTGCTCTGTCCGCAGAGGTTTCTTGGGCGCTGCTCCCGCTAGATCACTGGTGGCCTTCTTTCTTTTCTTAAGGCCCTCCGCGAGAAAGTCGGGGGAGAACCTCATCTCTGCACAAAGAGATAGAGTTAAAAAAAAAAGAGAGAGAAAGAAAGATATGCTACGGCTAGTAATCGGGGAAGGGGGTGCTCATCGGGTGCCGGTGATGGTGACACCGGCGCTACGAGGGCTTCGCGGAGGTTATCCTCCGATAGTAACACCACACAGGGGGGATGATGGAAGACATGAGGGCATTGAAAAGCTCTTGGTCTCTTTCTTCTATGACCAAGTTCTTATTAGAACCGATGTCAGGGAATCTCCAGGATGTCCTCACCCCCTCTACATGAACATAAAAGAATCAAGACTTCCATTCCTTAACCTTAGAGGGTAAGTCTAATTTGAGGGCTCTTTTAGGTCGGGAAGCAAAGCTCCACCACCCATTTTTCTTAGGATTTTGAAGCTTATACAAGGACCGGAATAGGGAGACTCGAGCAGGAGCACCATGAAAATAGCGGAGAACTATGAAAGCATAGATGATCCGGATGGAATTTGGAGTTAACTATGCCAAGACGAGATCATACATATCTAGAAGGTTCAAAAAGAAAGGGTGGAAAGGAAGACGAAGTCCACTCCTAAAAAATTCTTCATACAGAGCGACTCCACCGGACCGACCACAGGTTACCTTGTCACCATGCCAAGGCATGGACAGACACACACTATCGGGTATACTGTACTTCACCCTAAGGTTTCCTATGTCCCGATCCTTCATGGTAGAGCGTATCCCCTCTAGACCTATGGGTTCGGACTTGAAAATCGAAGGAGATGTCGAGCGAGATGATGAAGGCGATGCCCTAGAGGGTGGAGGAGAAGCCCTAGGTGTTGGAGATTAGGCCCTAGTCGAAGTCAGAGTAGCAGTCGCTGGGCGACCATGGATGGAGACGTTGCTGGGGGCTCAATGACGGGTTTGAAGGATTTCCTCCCTAGAAGGTTTGACCAATGGTTTTTTACCTTTTCTATCAGGGGGGTATCCATGAGGAAGAAAAGAAAAGACAGAAAGGCAAAAGAACCTGACCTTGAGTCGAAGGAATGGAAGCAAAAAGAACTCAGTATTCAGAGGGTGAAGAAAACATGGAGAAGATAATGAAGGTACTAGAAGATTGAGGAGATGGGCGAGATAGTATTAATCCTCAAATTTCGAAAGTCCCGCCCATTATAAAAAGTAGAGCTGCATGGGCAGGGCTATTGCCCAGGTGTCCATAGATTACAGAGGGGGTTCAATCTGTGCCCAATGATGGGACGCTGCCAGAGTAATCCAATTATGATGCCTCACTTTTCTTGCTGGTCATGAGGTGTTTTTCTCAATCTGCCCGCGGGCTGTGCTACACCCAATACTGTTCCTTGAATAGCAAAAGGACTTTGAGTAGACTCTACTTCTCCGGGAATACATGCCCACCTTCATTAGTGTACGGCGCATGAGATCCAACTAAATGGGAATTTTTTTTACGCTTCTTTCTCTTGGCGAGCGCTGCGCGTGTGAGCGCCAAGACTCAGAAGTGGGGGGATATGTGATGTGGCTGGTAAAAGCCATGAAGATTAACAGCCGGAAGCTACCTGACGACGGGGATGGCTACAGAAGCGGTTCCTAGGTGCCCTCGGCTACAGAAGCGATCCCTAGGCGGCCCCAGCTGTAGAAGCGGTCTCTAAGCAGCTCCGGCTACAGAAGCGGTCCCTAGACGGCCCAAGGCGGTTCCTAGGTGCCTCCGGCTATAGAAGTGGTCCCTAGGCAGCTCGAGGCGGTTCCTAGGCGGCCTCGGCTATACAAGCGGTTCCTAGGCAGCCCGAAGTGGTTCCTAGGCGGCCCCGGCTCCTGAACAGCATCGGCACCCCTTTTGTCTTATCTTCATGGTTCGTTCTAGTTTTCCGAACAAGCCTCTGCATGGGCAAAGCCGAGCTCATCCACTATCCTTGATTCCTGTCAGTTTAATAAGAGCATGAGCCCCGAAAAGTAGCGGCTCATCAGACGACATTAATGACTGACTATATAAGGCCCCAAAAATTATGACCCATCAGACAGCATTAATGACCCTGGTTAGATGGAGCTTCAAAAGTCAAATACATCATGAAGTCACAAACTTCCAAGCCAGTGAAGCCTAAAAAGTTATTAAGGAGATTTAATGACTTTGGCTAAATAAGTCTCAAAATGTGATTACCTGCTTAAAGTACCAATTATCTTTAATCAGAAGATGTGGATTTAGTCCAGCCAGCTTGACATTCTATTCGTAAAGGTATTAACTCATCATGAGATTCCAATCTTAGCAAACAAACCATGCAAACTCAAGAGACTAATAAAACAAATAAGAGAAGGACATAAAGGGGGGACTCAACCAATTCTCAGGTTTATATCTTTCAAACTTTCTCAAGCTTACAGTTGTGATCCTGATTACTAACTTGAGCGTCGGATGGTTCCTGCCGGAATATTCAGTCCCTGAGACTTCTTGCAAATCTTGAAGATGAAGTAAAGCTCTTTCAGCGAGTTCATGGTGCATCAGTTGATGCTTAAAGACGTGGGCATCATCAGGACCCAACCTCTAGCTCACTAATCTAAGAAAAGTTCGATGGCTGTGGGCCACCCCAACCTTAATCCTCATTAGCCTATCCTCTAGTAAGGATTCAATAGATCATAAGCATAAATTCATAACACTAGAAAAAATTCTTCTTTCTAAGAACGGAGTAGTTGGCCCCGTTTTCTCTCCAAATTCCACGATTGCCAACGCAAAAACATTTGTTTCCTTCGGTCACTTTTTCTTTTCAAACTTTGGCAATTGCCGGCAACCAATCCCACATCCCATCATTAAGAAAGGAACGGGTTTACATTTCCAGAGTAGCTATCGAAGTAGAGAAGGAAATCATAAAAAATACGGCCATAAATTCTTTAATTGTTTTATCCTGAAATATCATATATAGTCTTATAATCATTTTTAATCATCACCAGTTTTATTATAATTAATTTGTAAATTAAAAAATAAAAGGAAGGAAGAATAACTCTCAAGAGTAGAGTAGAGGGGATCAAATATGGAAAAGAAGATTATCTTTTTTTTGTTCTTCTTCTATTGATCTTCGCAGTCCGCTATTTCCAAAGATCCTAATCGATCCTCAATATAATAGCAAGAAAGAAAAGGGGTGTAGGATGATTTAAAATCATCCTATTTCAAAAGAATAATGAAATCTCAAAAGCTTAATTATGAAGGAGATAGCGCAACGGTTTTTTCCTCTTGGCTTGCCTTCAGGCGTTACGCCCATTCCTGTGGGCATTATTATACAAGGGGAATCAAAGCGGGAGCCCTGGTAGCTCTTCTCGTGCCGATGGTCGGTGACGGCAATGGCGAAGAAGTTCATGCGGGCGAAATAGAAATAGAAATAGAAAATGCAATGGGCCCTTGGGATCACATGATGGAGAATTATTTTCTTTTCTTAACACGTGGCACTCAAAAATCTATTATATATGTTATCTCTGTTGGCGCGCGCGCGAAGTCCATACATAACACTGTATCAAGTGTGTCGGAAACGCAGTCCATTCACACCCATGCGCGTCAAGCTTTTTTCGGTTAAAAAAACAAAAAAAAGAAAAGAAAGGTCAACCAGCTGGCTCATCATACGACAACTCCATAGGATAGATACTATCAAAAAATCTTTTAGCCTATGTTTTAATGAAGAAAAAAATAATAATAAAATAATAAATTTTATTTTGTTTGGATGAATAAAAAATAGAAAAAAATAAAAAAAATTAATGACGTACTCTATCTAAAAGTTTTTTCTTTAAAATTGAAAAGATTTCAGGGAGAAAACTAAAGGGTTTTTTTTTTTTTTTTTCAATATCAACTCTTTCAAAGAAAAAAAAAATCGATGCATTTTTTATTTGTAATAAGGGCATTATTGTTATTGTAAATTATCAACTTTTTTTTTTCTCTTTTTTTCCTTTTACTCATACAAATATAAGGAGAGAAAATATTTCTCTCCACTTTTTTTTTTTCTTTTCATTTTCTCTCCCTCCATTTTCTTTCCTCACTACTTTCTCTCTATCCAAACAGAGCATTAGATACGGTAATCTATCGGTGATTTAAAAAGATCCTGTTAGGTAACGAATTTTGAATAATAATCTATTTTGTAGTGATAATTCGAATTATCTCAAAAGCTTATCCATATGTTGAGAGATGTGATAACCTGATAATTTTTTTTGATAAAATTACAATTCTTTTCCTTCATTGCTCTTCGTGCCCAAGATTCCGAGCCATACCCTCTTCTACCGAGTTGGACCGCGATTTTCACCGTCCAGCAGCCCGACAACCATTTCAAATGCTACAAACTTTTTTTTAATTGATGACCTTCAACATCCTTAACGATGATTTCAAATATTATTTATAAATACATATTTTTAAAATATTATATATATATATATCAAATATATATTAATATATAAATTTTAATAAATTTAATTTATAAATATTTTAAAATTTTAATATTATATAATTAATAATATATTTATCATACCACACACAGCAAACAATATTATTGTAGTATTATATATATATATTAAAATAAATAATATTACTAGTAATTTAACAAGTGATAATTATCTAATAAATAATTTATATTACTATTCAAAATTATTTGACGATACATTAAACGTAATTTTATAAAAATAATAAATTTTTTACTATATGCAATAGTAAATATTAAACTAAAAAAATTCTTAAAAAAAAAAACAAATGCCATCCAGCTGTGTATCACATAGTGAATGAAATAAGTTGCGGGTAAATCATCGACGCGGTAGAAAATAGTTTTGGATCGAAAGAATTTTTTTCTTTCTCCCTCCTCCTTTTTCTCTCTCCAACAGTAACAGTCACTTTATTTATTTATCTCCTTAAAAAAAAAAAAGGAAAAATGCAATTTAAGCGTAGTTCTCTATTTAATAAGCATTATTTTATTTTATTTTATTTAAAACATGCGTCTTTCATTGTTTTTCAATGAGTCTGCTCTTATTTCTCTGAAAAGTTTAAAAGATAAGTATTATTTTTTAAATGATTGGTTAATCATACTAAATGAACATAGTAGTCGTGTGTAATAAATTGCACTTAAATTTTATTTTAATCTCTGAAAATTAGCCTCCGGGGGTTGCCGTTAAAAGCACCAGCTGTGGACGCCCGACGTCACTAATTCGCTGGCAGGACCCAGGCTGGCATTGGCTGGCGCGTTACAATGGCCAGGAGGCTAGATGGTACACGACTCCATGTGTCTGCGTGTCACGCATTGATTCGAACAGCAGCACCAAGTATGTTCGAATCAACGAAACTGCGGATCTTTGTTTTATTTTCGTCACGTGCCATATGTATCCGTGACCAGACCGATCAACACCGACGACTTCGGAAAGGCTACAATAAAGGGCCCGGCTAACCGATATTTATGTCCTTCTGGGGTTATGAGTCGAAACTAGTCCCTGAGTTTGAACATTAATCTCGGCAAAACTTTTTGCTGACATGACTTTTCTGTTCCGGATTTAGGGAACTAAAGGCGAAAAGTTTGCACCAAAGTTCGCAAATTATATGAAGATATATTTGACGAAGATCGCATTTTCATGTTTTCGGCCTCTACGATATTAATCTTTTATATTAGTAGATTTTTTTTACATTCGTCTTCGCCTCATGGCAATATTAATATTAGAGTTTTTTTTTTTTTTGTAATTACATAGTACTTAAGGGGTTATGTGAATAAAAATAAAAATCCGACGGTTGGCGTAGTCCTCTCTACCTATAGGATCGTTTTCCTGTTGGAAAAGGGCACATATTTTCTTTATTGTTTTTAAATCTCTCTTCGTTCTCGTTCTTGGAGGGTTCTTCTTCCGCTCGCTGTGATCTCCGCGTTCCTTCTGCCGGTCTCCGAAGGTAACTCCTCTCCATTTGCTTCCGAAATTTCTCGCATGCATATCGTCCTTTTACTCCTCAATCCTCTCTCGATGCCATTCCGTTGAATTTCCCCTTTTCTTATCCTGAAATCCTGTAATTTTCCTGCGCGTTGAACTTTTCCTTTGTCTGTTCTGTTGCAAAAAAGCTGAAATCCCATGAAGATCTTTGGATTTTTGTTCGTAGATTCGTTTCTTATGTGTTTCCGGACCTCTATGTTTGAGATTTCGTCATTATATATTGGTTTGATGCTGGTTGCAGCTGAGTTAGGGATTTTGTAGGAGCTGAGTTTTAGGGCTTTTGTGGTTGTGGAAAGGTTCTCATCTGGTTGATCGGTAATAGTTATTTCGTCTTTAGGGTCAATTTTTCGTTAAAAATCCATCATGAAAGAAACATAGCGTGGTCTGATGCGATGCATCCGGTTTTTGTTTGATATCATGACCTTTGCTAGTGGTATTATGAAGTATCTTGCACGTCTATGAGCTGTACTCGTTTGGTAATGAACGGTTTTCATAACGTCATGCAATATGGAGATTCATGTTCTTGATGCTTGCTATCGGTCCCTCTATAGATTGGAGTGCCGATGCTTGTCTGAAGAAAAAGAAGTCCTGAGCTCTCATTGTCATAATGACCACTCATGACTTCCTGAACTATGATTTGAATGACTGCGTATCCACATGTTGCTTCAAATTAAACTCATTAAACTCAATATATTGCATATACAAGCTGAGCATGTGTTTGGAGCAGTCAGTGAACATTATTGTGATTTTTTTTTAAAAAAAATGAATTGTTGAACCTGTTAGGTCTAATAATGAGCTATTCTGATGTCATGTTATCAAATTATTGTTCTATAATCAGAGTTCCTTATGACCTAATAGTGAGTTATTTTGTTGTCATGATATCAAAGTGTTGTTCTATAATCAGAGTTCCTTATGTTTCTAAGAAATCAGAGCTCTGAGAGTTACTAGTAATTAAAAAATTTAGTTTGTAGGGGTAATTTGAAGTTCAAAATTTTTGGTTATTTGATGCTCAAAATTAAGAGACTAAACTATAGTCCAAGTTTTGAGTGTTGCATGCATGCTGTATGTTCTTGGAGGAAAGGAATGCAAAGTGCAATTTTTGTTCTTTTTTGAAGTCATTGTTTGCGTCTATACATGCATACAAATATACAATTTTGTTGGGGAACTTTGCACATTGCTAAATCACACGATTGGCAATGGTGGCTGATACACTTGCAGCCATAGCCATTCCTAATGGACTGGTGACTTTTACATGCATATATGTAAAAAATTGTCTAATATTGTTTGTTCCTAGCAAACGACAAGCCATATATTCATCTGTTTGTGTGTCTGTGCTTGTAAAAAAACTGAATTGGCTTATTCATTTTTTTTCAGCTATACTAATTCTTCAAAGATTGGTGTTCACGTACTCCATGTAAAAATTATCTGCTGTTGCTTGCTTTTAAGAAAGTAAACTGTAGGTGTTGGTCTTGAATGTTCAATTGCTTCTCCGACTCAGTCTGCAAAAAGTAACATGTATTGGCTTTTTGTACATATCAATATGACTGTTTATTCTGTATTGTATGATTAATTATTTCTCTCTTCATGTTATTTTTAGTTTCTTTCAATCTTGCAAAATGCACTGTCTGATACTTGTAGCTATGGTGAGAATGCCATAACCATGGAGATGGTACTTGATTTACTTCCTGCTAGAATTCTCTATAAGTTTATTTTGGCAAACTTGAATGCTTAATGCTGCCGAGTTAGAAGATCAAACCTTTTTAGCAAGAAAGTGAAGATCCTGGGGAAAGATGTTACACTTTCAAGAATATTTACTGTAATTTTAGTCTTATCTGCTGTGCTAGCAATTTGATGGGGGTCTAGATTTATTTTTTAAGAGTTTCATTATTTTTTCAATTTTGGTTATTTGGTCGATCAAGAATGAGATTAAATGTTTTATTTGGTCCTTAGAGTCTATATGATTCCTTGTTTCAAGTTATATTTGCCAAATCTATTAGCGGGTGACCAACCATTATAAGAAGGAAAATGAGTTGGTTGCCAACTACAACATATCTTTGCCTGATGGATGAGGAGAGTCAGACCATCCTCTCCCTGGGTTATATTACATTATTTTTCCAACTTACATGAGAAAGTGGTTCAATTCATAGGTGGGCGTTGGATTTCTCTCTCCAACCCCCATTCACGCTCCAAGAGATAATTGTGGTGCGATTAGTTGTGACGTAGGTTGCTTCCTTATAAGAAAGGCTATTGATATATCTAGAGCAAGTCCTAATAAATCTAGGGCAATAACCTTTTTTGTATATGCATTGCCTATCATGCCCTTGACTCAAATCTGAGCTGAATGGGGAAAAATGATCCATATAGGCAACCCAACTAAATTGGGATTGAGGATTTGCTGCTGCTGCTGCTGCCGCCGCCTCCTATCATGCCCTTAAGGGCAATAGGGCATGCAAAATCTTTTTTCCTTGTCCATGAAATTCCCCTTTTTTCCCTTCCATTTAAATGGTTGGGGTTGTTTGATTAATTGGCAATGTAGGTTCACAGCCCTTAGATTGCCAATAATAATGTAGGTTCACAGCCCTTAGATTGCCAATAATGCACCCATTTGAGTTTTGAAGCTTTTCTTTAAGAGGAATAGTGCACACCTTTACCATAGCTCAGCCTTCTACCACATCATTGGCTTAAACAGTGTTGAGGTTGTCAGCATGTTCCGTACTTTTGAATGTTGATTCCCATATTGACTTTGTGTTTAACCAACCCTTCTACAAGGCCACCGCCAACTGTACTTAGCTTATTTAATTTCTTTCCAAGGGCTCTCCTGCGTGTAGCAGGGGCAGCTGGCTATCTAGATGTTGTCCATTGTTGCACGCCTTTGGGGCAATAATCTAAGTTGTACTAGCACATGTAAATGGAGTTTGCTGCCGTACACTGCCACTAGAGGGTTCTTCAATGAGTTTGCCTACTGAGAAGGGCATAGGACCCCATTTGACCTAGTCATGGATGGTGGCCATGCCAAGTAGCGTGCGGTGGCTAGTTGTCCAAGGCTACTTGTCATAAGGGTGATGTGTGGATCACAGGAACCAAACTGAGTGGACCCTGATGCACCAGGCATTCGGTGGCTGGATCAAGGTGGCAAAGGCACTAAGTGATTGTAGTGCTTCTCTTCTCCCTTTTGCAACCTCCCATTACGAACACCACTGATTCCTGTTGTAGACAAGGTGGGTAGAGGGGAGGTGAAAACTGGGGCAGCACGAGGCGATGGAGGGGCTGGATGGCAGATGGAGGTGATTGCGATGGAGGAGATTTGAAGAAGTGCGACTGTGGTAGAGGATTAGGATAAAAAATAGGCAGTGACCAGGGAAGTAGGAGACCAGGCCTGAGGGAAGGGGTGGACTGCAGGTAGTGATTGGGCTGTGGTGGAGAAATAGATCCCTTGGAGGTGTTATTGTGGTGGAACAAGAGTTAAGTGTTGATATCCAGGGATGGGGGCTGATGGTGGAGGCCAAGTGGTGGTAGACTGCTATAGGGTGGTGTTTGAGGTGGAAGTGAGTTGGGTTGGAGAGGTTAAGCGGAGCAGGAATGATGGTGGAGGCAGGCAAGGAGGCTAGGACCAACATGATGCTTCTAGGACAAAAGAGGTGGTGGCAAGATTTGAGAAAATGGGAGAAAAGAGTGAGGGCAGAAGAGGGCTATAGAAATGGAGAGAAAAAAGTAAGCATTAGTGGGTGGGAATAGGGGAAAAGGGTCACTCAGGGAAACAAGATAACTATAGACTGTTTTTCGCTTTAAGCTTAAAAAGCCAATGCATGTGAAAAATAAATTATGTTTTGGAAAAATGAAACCTGATATGGGTATATCTGCATTCTATAGGAAAGGCCCTAATTGGATGTTTGCGTTTATGTGGTGTTCCACCAATGTTTGGAGACCTTTTTTCTAGGGATGATGGAAGGGAGGAATATCTAATTAACTAATGTCTTCCATTCCCATCACTTGTTAACCATGAGTCATGAAATAAACTTCTTTTATTTCTTTGCTTTTTCTTCTAGGGAGTAAAAAGAAGAGTTCATTGATTGATTGAACCTCAAATTTAAAAAGCTTGAGAGATGATTTCAGGTTTTAAAAGTGTCTTGCTGTTTTAATTTGATTATCATTTCACAGAAATAAATTCAGAGTTCTCATATCTTTAGAATGTTATGTATCAATTTTTGGGTTGTGAAACATGCTCACTTATAATTTTGATTTGGACTGCCTGAAAGAAAGAAAAAGCAAGAAATTTATCATTTTTTCTGCTTCTGTGCCAGATCTGAAATAAATTTCAGAACCATACTGTTGTAGGGCTATTGCTTTAGATCGATTCTATACAAGTAGTTTGATTCATCAAGGTCTGCAAATCATTTGACCCTTCCTATCCTTTCTAATGGAACTGCAACATGCATGTGTCAAAAGAAAGTACACATTGTATAACTAGAAATTTATTAACTGAAAATAAAAATAGTATGATGGATCGTTTATAATAAGGCTATCTGCCTGTAAATTTTAGCTGAACCTTTTTAGTTCGTTTTGCATGCAATGGTTTGAGAATACATGATTTATTTTTGCCATTTGTATATGCTGCAATCCCTTTTTGTTTCAATTTTTTGTCAACATCATGCTTATAGCTCTGGTTATCATGCAGTGCCATTTGTCTCTGTCTCACACAGCATTTATATATTGATTTGCAGGAAGTTGGTTGGGTCTTTCAGGAAGCAAGTGAAAGATTACCTCCCATTTATATGGAAGAGCTGATAATTAAAGACTGTTATTGAACCGTGGTATTTCATATTGGAACGTAAGTGAAAACGGTTGAGGAGCCTTCAGCAACCATGTTTCAACTTGGGATGATCAGAGATGGAGAGCGCAATACTGCAGATAAGTTTAAATCTAGCTGGTATTTCAGTAGAGAAGAGATTGAGAATATCTCCCCCTCACGGAAAGATGGAATTGATGCAAAGAAGGAGTCGCATCTTCGGATGTTATATTGTTCATTCCTTCGGGACGTTGGCATGAGACTAGGACTGTATGTACCTCTTTTCTGATGTGATTCTATATGTAATCGGTAAGATCATGATAATTTTATCCATAACTGCAAGGACATGGTTAATGCATCTGCACAGGATTTAGAACTTTGACAACTTTGAATAGCAGTTTTGTCACTGACAAGCTAATTTTTTTAACCATCATGCTAATTAGATCTTGTCTGATATGCAAAGTTACATTAAGGTTGCTTTTA
The DNA here is from genome assembly GCA_900491605.1 of Calamus simplicifolius. NCBI lineage: Eukaryota > Viridiplantae > Streptophyta > Magnoliopsida > Arecales > Arecaceae > Calamus > Calamus simplicifolius. The sequence continues at coordinate 377,965 of UESW01004742.1, read as the reverse complement.
ACCTTTAAAAACATTTAAGTAACACTCTGTGGATATTTTAGATAATTTTTATTATGGAAAAACAATTTTCCTGAAGGACATGCTTGATGCATCTGTACATCAGTTAGAACTTTCCCCATGTTGAGCAACAGTTATTTTATTGACTGGCTAAAGTTTTTTTAACTGTCATGCTAATTAAATCGTCTGATGTGCTAAGTTATATTAAGGTTGCTTTTTTACCTTACATATTTATGGAACACTTTTGGGGATCTTTTAGGTAATTTTTTCCACAGCATTGATACAGAGAAACAATTTTCCTGATTACCAAGCATATTCAGTGGAAGTAATAATGTGTTTGAGGAATTTATTTGATTTGATTTTTCTAGGGAAGACCCTTTTGATTGGAATAAGTATGAAGAAAGTCAATAAATTGGTATTCTTGCAGTTTATTTTCTCTGTGTTTCCTGTGTGCTTGTTAATGAAGTGCTATTTCCTACACTGAGAGACTTTTCCATCCCTTGTTCCATGTTTATGCTTTTTATTACACTTTGTATGCCTATCTCCAAAGCGGCAATTATGCTGTATGCTTCTTTGCACAAGACTCAATTACTTGTTTATGTCAACCTTGTTTTCAAGCTTGCTCACCAAAATTGTTTAGCTTCTAGAAATTGTTATATGCTTGGTTTAATTTGTTGCATGATTGTTTTATTCTCATTTCTACATATAATTTATATTTCTTTTATAATGGCTATGATGCTTCATAATGCTTAGATGAATGTTGATAATTCTTATATCTTGCAGACCACAGATCACTATTGCAACAGCAATGATGTTTTGCCATCGCTTTTATCTCCATCAGTCACATGCAAAGAATGAATGGCAGGTAAACAATGGGAGACCATATACTTAATCTTGTGTGTGAGTCTACATTGTTTACTTAATCTTGTGTGTGAGTCTCCCACCCTTACCTTCGTCTCCCTCCGTCGCTCTCTACCATATAGAAATGTTGATCGGAAAGTTTAACTCTTTTCCCTTAATCCAAGGATGCTTTTAAGAGTTTGATATGTCTATTAGTCGATGCCTAATTTCATATTTTGTGAATTGAATACAGAAAAAGTACAAATAGTTTACTTGCATTATTTTATTTTGGAGAGTTTGCACATCATTTTATTGTGGACAGTTTGCTGGAACTGACCATATCTAAGAACACCTTAGAAGTGCATTTAGTAAATCCAGCATCTTTTCTTTTTGTAACCCTTATTTAATGATTATGTGGTGGAGTTGTTGTTTGCCTTGGTAGAACATGTTGGGTTTTTGTATGATCCTTATGGTTTATGCTACATCTGATTATTATGGAGATTGAAATGGAATGTGGCCCCATTCTTTCAATTATATTTTCTATACATTTTGTTGGTGCATGTAGATGGTGTAAGCTGTTTCTTGTAACTTAAATGAACGTAACTTATCCAATAACCTCGGAGTTATGTTTATGAATTAAATTATTATCCATCAAAATCTAACAACATTTTATTGTTGACTCTCACAGCCTGACATCAAATCTTTTGATTGGTGTGAACAACTTGACTAAGCCAACTTTTGGTGCGAGATGGACCTGGTGAGAATCCTAGAAAGCCAATTGGTGGGTAGGGAACAGAGACAGCTATCTAGTTGGCTATGCAGATAAACACTTACAACCAGAGTGCAATTCCTCAAGGTTCCTCTAAACATGGAAATGACCAACATGAAAGGGATAAAAACAAGATTTCATGTAGATAAACATGTCCATCTATGAGGCACTAATTATAAGATAAAAGAAACATTTTTTAATAGTAATAATTACTATTTTAAAATAAATGCTTACCCACAGTTAAGTGATAATTCAGGCTTTGTGTTATTTAGCATCCCTTGATACAAAAACTTGACAGTGTTTGGGCGCTAATGTATTTTAGTGTGCTATTTTTTTTTTAATTTAATAGCCATCATGAATAGTTTGCCTGACAACCAAAAAAAATTCTTGAATTTCCTACCTCATTCTGATATGAAATTGTTCTTCTATTTTGTGGTAAAATAATAGCGATGAAGCTTGATTATTATGTGTTTATTTATGGCCATTGATAAGATTTAATCACAATTGAGAATGGCACGAAGGAGTTATCTTACTTCGTTGGTGTTAATTAAACTCTAAGGATATGATTGTGTTAATTTTATTGCTTTCATATCTTATGGCTATATCCAAATCTTCATTTTTATAACTCATCCATGGGGTCACATCCATCAGGGCTGTTAATTTGCTGTAAGGATATGATAGTATTAATTTTATTGTTTTCATATCATATGGCTATATCCAAATCTTTGTTTTTATAACTCCTTATCCATGGGTTCACATCCATCGGGGTGTTAATTTACTCTAAGGCTATGAGAGTGCTAGTTTTACTTTTTTTCATACCATATGGCTGTATTGAAATTTTTGCTTTTATAACTCATCTGTTGGTACATATTCGGTATCTCTGCATCATGGTTTCACTGAGGAAAATATGCTTATGAAAGAAAACTGTAACTATTTTTAATAATATTAACTAATTGAACAATGCCATCATTAAATATCAAAAGTTTGTAACTGCAATTGCTTGGTTTTGGATGATTAAATAGTTATTCATCATACTTACTGATATAATGAGTCTACAGGTAGTTTGTTTTATCACAAGAGGCTGATTTTCTGTAGACATGCTATTCATTCAAATTTATTGAAGTTTTCGTAAGGCTTTGTGGTTCTGTTTTGTCCTGTCAGACATTGAACCTTCTTGCTAAGTGCATACCAAGTTTTGGGTTAGTCGTGGATCACATAGTCTGTCTGAAAGGTTTGCAGAGTGTGGGGGTCCGAGAAAAATATATTTGCTCCTTTATATCCATTATGTTGCACTGAACTCAGGTTCCTTTGGCATTCGCACATGAAGACTGCCTAAATCAGTCTCTGTACTGGGATGCCAGAATTGTTGCAATTTTAGGGCAAATGTGACGAACTTGATGGCTCCATCTTTTAGTAATCCACCTTTGGGTAAGTCCTAAAGATTATCCATCATCTTGCAATAGTAATCTTCTATTTTCTTTGAGGGATTTGTGAGAGATGTATTGACCCCACTGTAATTCGGGTTTTCTTCTTCTCTATCCATTGTGGTGCCAGCACATTTACAACCTAAGAGCTCTGTCATGCTGGTGTTAGGTTAGAAGTTTTTGCATCTTTGTTTGCACTTATCTTGGTTCATTGCATTCTCGTTAACTGTTTCCGTTAATAGCTAGTTTAAGGGTGCTTATTATGGCTTAAGAAACACTGGTAATCAAAATCCATGAGTTATTTACTGGTTTTATCTGGTTTCCTTCTGAGTCTAAAAGTTGTCTTCTTTAGCAGACTATTGCGACGGTTTGCATGTTTCTCGCTTCCAAGGTCGAGGAAACACCATGTGGATTGGACAAGGTTGTCATAGCAGCGTACGAGATGATGTACAGAAGGGATCCTGCTGCTCAGAGAATTCATCAGAAGGTTTCGCAAATTCTTTATTTTTCAGAAATATTTAAGTTCATGTTTTATATAATCTCTGCAATTCATCTTCTTTTCTTTTACTTTGATTAACAGGAAGTGTTTGACAAGCAGAAGGCACTAATTTTAATTGGGGAGAGGCTGCTACTGTCAACAATTAGGTTTGATTTCAACATTCAACACCCTTATAAACCACTTCTTGATGCTATAAAGAAACTTGGGATCACTCATAAGGACGTGAGACAAGTCGCATGGAACTTTGTGAATGATTGGTACGCATCTTCTCTTGTTCTGTAGTTCTATTTACCTTTTCTGAACTGCCCCTTCTGTTCAGAATCTTTTAATCTGCCGTTCAGAAATCTTATACCTGTGGCACTGGTATGTGTAGGCTTCGGACTACATTGTGCCTGCAATATAAACCCCATTATATTGCAGCAGGCTCCCTCTTCCTTGCTGCTAAGCTTCACCATGTCAGACTTCCATCTGAAAGGGGTCATGTTTGGTGGCACGAGTTTGATGTTGCCCCACAGCAGTTAGAAGGTCAGTTATTTTCGGCTAGTGCTAACTAGTTTGTGAGTATAAAATCCTCATCTTATTGAGCGTGCTGTATGATCAAATTGCGTGCAGAGATTATTCAGCAGATGACGCAACTACTGGGTTACAAGAGGAGATCCATGGTGGCTCCTGCACTTGAGAAGCCGATGCAGTCACCATTGGCAGCAAAGCAAGAGGTGTCTAGCAGTCCAGACTCTGTTTTGATCATGCCTGGTTCATGCAGAATCAGTTCAAGCCATGACTTTGATGGAGATGCTGGCGGTCATAGGCCTGTGGTACCCATCAATCGCAATGTCATTAACTGTTCAAGTGCAGATGGAGAATGCTCATGTGTGGATGGGAGAACAGAGCTGCAATGCCAGATTAGAGAATCTGAGAGCCCAGTTAGTGTTGCCAAAGATGGTGAGAGGTCTGGGATGAACTTGGACCAAGGCAGGATAGAACCACACCATGTTGTTGACGGGCCTGGTAAAACAGACAGAGAGCTGCAATGCCAGCCAAGAGAACCTGAGAGCCCAAGTATTGTTGCTAAGCATGGTGAGAGATCAAGGAAAGACTTGGACCAAGCAATTGTAGAGCGACACCATGTTGTCAGTGGACTTGGTAAAATTGATGTTGACAAAATCAAGGCAAGGATGCAAAAAAGGAAGAGAGAGGGAGGAAATAATAAGTGGGCAGTGGCTGTGGATGACTCCAGTGAAAATGCCTGGATAGAGAAGGAGTTGGAAATTGGGATAGATGTAGAAAGGATCAAGGCTATGATGAAGAGAAGAAAGAAGGAGAGAGAAAGTAATAATTGGACGGCTGCTGTTGATGATTCCAATGTAGATGCCTCTATTGAGAAGGTGCTGGAAGCTGGGATTGAGCTCGGAGCTGATTCTGCCGTGAATAAACAAAGGTTGACATGATGCCATAAAGTGACAGCTACGATGGTATGCCATAGCCTGGATGGAATCACGCAGAGGCCTTCTCATCCGAGCTGCTTGTATTTAGGTGATAGTAGTGGAACCAATTTTCAATCTTATACGGCATATTGGAGAATATGACATTTTTTTTTCTTTTGGTTCTTTTCAATTTGCCTCAACGTATTTATCAAAGTATTTGTTCAATTGCTGCTGAGATACATCCCTGTTATCATCATTTTTAAGTTTTTCAACCCAGTTTGACTCATCGTCATCGATATCAAGTTCTGTAAATCTTGACAATGTTAGTTAAGAAAGGAATTTACGATTTCTTGGAGAGAGATCATTAGCAAAGCTAGTGTTTTGGGAACAAGTTTGCATTTATTTGACTATTTGGATATCATGTGGTGGTTATTATGTTCTTCCATGAACAAGAGCCTAATTTGTTCAAATTGGGAAATACAATATGGGTTTACGGTAATCTGAGCGTGGGTTGAGTGGAAAGAAGGGAAGCAATCATGCCTTCTTTAAGATTTTTGTTTATTTATTTTGATGACGCTAAGTCACTTCTATGAACGTTGGAAAATAGACGTTCGCTCCTGAAATCCTGCAAGAAAAGTCTTCAGGGACCGGTAGCACCGGTGGGACCCTCCGACGATCAAGTTAGTGGCTTGGGTTCAGACAAAGAACCGCTCCAGCGAAGAGAGCTGAGGCGGTTAGGGTTTTTGTTGGGAGGAAGAAAGCTAAGAAAAATCAGAGTCCGGATCCCACTTACCGCGCACTCCCCTGCTCTTATAGTTGTCCTAATACCTCACCTTTCGTCAGGGGAGATTTCTTTCGTACCGCAGCTACACGTGCCGGAGACATCCCCCGTACCTCCTGTTGATGTGATATCACACGTGTCCAGCGGTCGCGAAGGTATGCAGTGCGCCGCCGGCTGATGGGACAGAGTATAGCTGCAAGTAGTAGCATGCCGTACGCCGTAGCAAGATATGGTCATGTACAGGGGCATGCAACGCGCCAAACCTCGTTATGAGGCATGACCCTCCGTAACAGGGCACAATCACGGAAGTACCGAACGGTATGCTGCGGCAAGGTATGGTCATGTACTGAAAGTTATGTGCGAGCACCGTGCAACCTGAAGGTTGCCGCATTTCTTGGCAGCTGAGTCGCATGTTGATCGCAGATGACCCCACCCCGAAGGGATATCGGAGATGGGGAATGATGACACACCCCGGGACCGGTGGGGGCCCCGGGGTTAAGGAATGATGACCCCACCCCCGACCCCGAGGGGTGCCGGGGGTGAGGAAATGACGATGCACCCCGGGACCGGTGGGGGCCCGGGGTTAAGGAATGATGACCCACCCCCGACCCCGAGGGGGTGCCGGGGGTGAGGGGATGACGATGCACCCCGGGACCGGTGGGGGCCCGGGGTTAAGGAATGGGACCCTACCCCCGACCCCGAGGGGGTGCCGGGGGTGAGGGGATGACGATGCACCCCGGGACCGGTGGGGGCCCCGGGGTTAAGGAATGGCGACCCTACCCCCGACCCCGAGGGGGTGCCGGGGGTGAGGGGATGACGATGCACCCCGGGACCGGTGGGGGCCCCGGGGTTAAGGAATGGTGACCCTACCCCCGACCCCGAGGGGGTGCCGGGGGTGAGGGGATGACGATGCACCCCGGGACCGGTGGGGGCCCCGGGGTTAAGGAATGATGATCCTACCCCGACCCCGAGGGGGTGCCGGGGGTGAGGGGATGACGATGCACCCCGGGACCGGTGGGGGCCCCGGGGTTAAGGAATGACGACCCTACCCCCGACCCCGAGGGGGTGCCGGGGGTGAGGGGATGACGATGCACCCCGGGACCGGTGGGGGCCCCGGGGTTAAGGAATGGTGACCCTACCCCCGACCCCGAGGGGGTGCCGGGGGTGAGGGGATGACGATGCACCCCGGGACCGGTGGGGGCCCCGGGGTTAAGGAATGGCGACCCTACCCCCGACCCCGAGGGGGTGCCGGGGTGAGGGGATGACGATGCACCCCGGGACCGGTGGGGCCCCGGGGTTAAGGAATGGCGACCCTACCCCCGACCCCGAGGGGGTGCCGGGGGTGAGGGGATGACGATGCACCCGGGACCGGTGGGGGCCCCGGGGTTAAGGAATGGCGACCCTACCCCCGACCCCGAGGGGGTGCCGGGGGTGAGGGGATGAGATGCACCCGGGACCGGTGGGGGCCCCGGGGTTAAGGAATGGCGACCCTACCCCCGACCCCGAGGGGGTGCCGGGGGTGAGGGGATGAGATGCACCCAGGACCGGTGGGGGCCCCGGGGTTAAGGAATGGTGACCCTACCCCGACCCCAAGGGGTGCCGGGGGTGAGGGGATGACGATGCACCCCGGGATCGGTGGGGGCCCCGGGATTAAGGAATGATGACCTACCCCCGACCTCGAGGGGGTGCCGGAGGTGAGGGGATGACGATGCACCCCGGGACCGGTGGGGGCCCCGGGGTTAAGAAATGATGACCCTACCCCCGACCCGAGGGGGTGCCGGGGGTGAGGGGATGACGATGCATCCTGGGACCGATGGGGACCCCAGGGTTAAGGAATGATGATCCTACCCCCGACCCCGAGGGGGTGTCGGGGGTGAGGGGATGATGATGATTGCCGTTATCTTTTTGACGACGGATCAGTCGTATCATATTTATTTATGGTCATGCATGATTCTTGAAATCCGGAAGACGGCTCTCGGCTATGTTTTTTTTATTACCCTGCCACTTGAACTGGTTTGGTTTGCCTGCATGACTCGAGTTGGATGCTAGAGTTTACCGGCAGAAAAGGTTTCAAACTAATTCCCATTGATAATGGATCGTGCATGAAATGACATGGTAACCAAGAGCCAGTGTTGCATTGGACCATGGAATGACCACACGAGTATGCCAGAAACTTTGTACCAGAGCACCAAACCGACAACCTCGTTCTCTTGCCCTCCCTCCCCTTGGTAATGTCTGCTACCTCGTCCCCAACTCCTCTGTCCTAAGATATTTGCCGCTACGGCCAAAGGTGTTCTTAAGCGATGGAAAGAAAGTTAAAAAAAAAAAAAAAAAAAATAAAAAAAAATAAAAAAAAAAAAAAAAAATAGAAAAAGAAGTGATGGGTTTTTTCTTTAAAATTGAAGAAATTTCGAAGAAAACACTCATGTTTTAAATTTTTTATTTTAATATTGATCATTTAAAAAAAAATTAATACATTTTTTAATCATTTATAATAAAGATATTATTATCATTATAAATTATCTTTTTTTTTTTTATTTTTTTTACTCATCCAATCATAAAGAGAGAGAATGTTTTCGTTACAATTTTCTCTTTTCATCATTATCTCTATTTTCTTTTTCTTTTCTTCGTGCATTTCTCTCCATTCAAACATAGTATAAAAGTGTCCCGAAGTAGCGGACCATATTGATATTTATATTTGAGAGCCACTAGGCTACATCAAAGCCAAGATAATACAACAATATTTGAGACATACATAATGTGAATACTTTTGAATAATCTCTCTATATGCATTTAAATCTTGACGCCAATTTTATATTAAAATCTGTCTAGTATTTTGCACCTCCCTAATTTCACTGCTTTCACTCTCAACATTACAGGTCCGTGTATAGAGAAGATAGGACTTCAGATGGCTTCGCCATGGTTAAAATTTCAGAATTTAGAGCTTGGATCTTGCTGTCAATAGGCTTTTAGAGGTCTTCTCCCTTTCAATCTTGCCGGGCACGATGCATTTTTAAAAAAGATAATATAAAAATTTTAAATATATAATAAAATTATAAAATAATATTAAAAATATATATTCTCCTTTATTTGTACTTTTTATACCTATCTACTCGCATAGATAATAATTAAATATTTTTTTATTCATCTATACTCGGTATTTCTTTTTATTTTTAATTTATTTACTCTCGTATTTTATTATATTTTCTCTATATGTTTGCAGAATGATTCTAAAATTTGTTTAAATATTTATTCTTAAAATATGTGGTGAGATAATAACAAACGGAAAGGATTTCTTAGTTAGAATGCTACCAAACGAAAATAGTTTATTTTTTTTTCTTTCTTTCTTTATAGCTGATATTTTTGATTATTTGTTGTCTTCTTTCATAATTTTTTTAAGGCCCTTCATCAATTGCTGGGTTAGGGCTGAAAATGGGTCGGATAAAATTCGATCGTATTTGATTTGTATTTGAATTATATCAAATTTGAATATTTATTTTATAGTTTAATCGAATTAAATACAGATTTGGATATCTAAACTAAAAATTATTGAATACGGATACGAATATAATTTTACGTATGTTTTTAGATTCGGATACGGATATCCGTTACGAAATCTCGCTTTCCCGAAAATTCTCGCTTCCCAGCGATGAGAGCTCGCGGATTGTGTGTTTCTTCAAACCCATTCTTGCCCGTCCGATCCCCCAGCAACGACCCCAAATCCCTCCTCCCCCAGCGGGTAACCTCCCTTCGCATGCCTCTCCTATCCCTCTCTCTCCTTGTAATCTCCCCATGGCCCTCGCGAGGGGAAGGGTACTACTGGACCTTCGCGAAGCGGCGGAACGGGCTGCTCAAGGAGGCCTACGAGCTCTCCGTGCTCTGCGACGCCGAGGTCGCCCTCATCATCTTCTCCAACCGCGGGAAGCTCTATGAGTTCTGCAGCAGCTCCAGGTAGTGGGCAGCGGATGAGAACTTGGTAAAAAGCAGCGAGGTAAAAGCTTCTTCTTTTATTTATTTATTTTTGTTTGGATGTTTCGTTCTCTTTCTTGGTCTTGATCTGTTTCCGGTTTTAGATCTCGGGGGAAGGGGCTGTTCCCGTTGCTGTTCTTGTGTAAAAGCTTCTTCTTTTATTTATTTGTTTTTTGTTTGGATGTTTCGTTCTCTTTCTTGGTCTTGATCTGTTTCCGGTTTTAGATCTCGGGGGAAGGGGCTGTTCCCGTTGCTCTTCTTGTGTCCTTTTTGGTGAAACAATAAAGGAAGTCAGATCTGCTGAGAAAAGAAACTAGTGATCTATAAAATTCAGAACTTTCTGGTTTTTGATTATGTTTTTCTTCCTCTACTCAGGATCGGAGCGATCTACAATTCTTAATTAGTTAGAGAAGGATCTACAATTCTTAAATGAATTCAACTTTAGCTGGTCAATCTTGTTCAATTTATTTCAGGAGAGGTAAAGTAGCTTTAAAAGCATATTTCCCTCGTTCTTTCCTTTTAGATTGTTTAACTATTGCTTTTATTTTATCCTTAATGTTCTTTGATCGCTTTACTCATGTCTTTTTCAATCAAATAATAATTTTGTTATCTCAGGAAAAAAAGTGCTGGTTAAACTAGCAATAACTGAGCCTACATTTGGATTTGCTATTGGAATATTGTTTAGTGACAGTTGGTAAACAATTGTTGAATAGTTGTTGATCCGTAAGTAATTTAAACTGATTCTAAGTAACATATTGTTTTAATGCTCATGAATAAGCTGATAGATGATGGATTATATTTAGTTAAAATCACCTATTATTTAACAATTAGCTCATTTTTTTTGATTCGATAAAGTATAACATCATATTATTTTGAATATTTTAATGTTTTTTATTAAAATCTTGTCCTGTCTAATTTTGTTGTTGATTATGTTTGTGTGTTAACTTATCATACGTTTTACATTGGTAATACTGCTGCTAGATTATTTATTTATGAAATTAGTAGGTTATATTTTAAAGGCTAAAATATATTTTTAGTCCGAATTTTCATTCAAAATTTATTTTAGCTTTTAAACTTTAGATTGTTATAGTTTTACCTCTCAATTTTTTATTGTAAAAATGTTATATCCCCAATGCCCTGTTACATAGAATTGATTAAAATTTATAGAATAACTATCGTGTAATATTAATACAAACATAAAAAAGTTTTTTTTTCTATTAAGATATTAATTATTTTATTAATTTTAATTAAACTTATGCAATGGAAGCTCATGAATGTAATAATTTTATGAGGGATTATAATGTAGCAATCAAAAGTTTGGGGACCACAAGAATATTTTCGCCTATTTTGAAATAATGCTTTGATGGAAGAGCTCTTCTCTTCCCTCATTTGGTTTTTCATGTTTGATATTTCCATTGCAACTTGGCCAAGGGATTCTGATTTGGTGGAAAAGGAAACTCTTCAGGAATCCAGATCTAATAAATCACACAACATGAAATGCAAGCTGGTGATTTGGTAGCATTGAAGGAAGCTTAATTGACTTACGGTAGAGGGACGAGATTTAATTATAAGAAAAAGTCTTTGATCATTGCCTCGAGCCATTTTGTATCGGATGCGATAATTTATTTGGGCATAAATCCATATATATACTACAATGCAAAATTCATGAGCGGATTTCTCTTGCAAGCTTTATATATATATATATATATCATTGCACTCGATGCAAGCATTCCTGCCCCGAAAATGATGTGTAAATTTTTTTCTTAATTCTATCAGACCGTCCTTTAAGTTTTAGTCCGGTCCGGTCTATTCAGACCGGGCCCAGCCCAAAACCGGCCATAAGCTCTTCTGGCTGCATCACGGCGCTCCGCTCTCCCTCCTCCCTCGCAGTCTCTCTCTCTCTCTCTCTCCCCTCTCTGCCCCGTCGCATCTTCCCCAGGGCCGGACGTGGACCGCAGCCTCGCTCTGCCTGCTTCCACCATCGCCGCCGCCGCCGCGGCGAACCCCACAGGCGCCTTCTTATACTTCGGCACGTTGCCGGTCTCGGGCCTGCCGTTTTCCCCTTTCTCAGCTCACTCCCCAACTCTCGTGCAAGCCTTACGTCGCTGTCCTACGCGCCGGACTCCGTCGGAAATGGGTAATCCTTCCTCTACCCCGCGTATTTTTTCCTTTATTTTTTGTTATTCTTGCCATCCATCTTTGACCTAATCCGCCTTCTTGATTCAAAAACCTTTGCCTCGCGCACTCTGATTTTTGATTCTTGGTCAGTGTGCCCCAAATCCAAGTAGATCGTTTCCCTGTTGGAAATCCCCCACCCAAAGAAAAAACATCTCTCTAGTTCTTGTTCTTCTTCTAGGGTTCTTCCGCTCCCTATGACCCCTCGCTCCATTTGCTTTCGAAATTTCTCGCAACAACCTTGGCCTTTTGCTGCTCAATTCTGTTCTAATGATGCCAATCTATGAAATTTTCCCTTTTCTTAATCCTGAAATTGTGTAATTTTGCTGTGTTTTGATCTTTTCTTTTGTTTGCTCTGGTGAGAAAAACTGAAACCCGGGAAAATCTTTGGATTTTTCTTCGTAGATTCGTTTGTTACTTCAAATTAAACTTATTAAACTCAATAAGTTGCATGTACAAGCTGAGCGTTTGAACCAGTTAGTGAATATTGTTGTGATTTAAAAAAAAAAATAAATTAAACGACCTGTTCAACCTTTTAGGTCTAATAATGAGTTATGTTGATGCTGCATTATCGAAATATTGTTCTATAATCAGAGTTCCTTTTTTTTCTAAGAAATTAAAGTTCAAAATTTTTGATTATTTGATGCTCAAGATGATCAGACTATTCTATGTTATGCCATATCTGTACCATCCATGTTATGCCGTATCGGTGCATATTGTACCATGCCGGGCGTACTGTAATGTACTAACGCTGGATTGAAACTTGGTAGGCTAAACAAACTCACATACTAGATGTATCGACATTGTACCATGCCGGGCATGCTGTAATGTACTAACGCTGGATTGAAACTTGGTAGGCTAAACAAACTCACATACTAGATGTTTCGACGTTGTATTAGGTATTGATAGGGAGATCGATACCGAGATAGCAAATCTTGGACTAACGATAGTTCAATTTTTGAGTGTTGCAAGCATGGTGTATATTTTAAAACAAATGTGAATTACAATTTTGTTCAATTTTGAAGTCATCATTTGCCTATACACATGCATACAGATATACAATTCTGTTGGAGGCTATGCACATTGCTAGATCACCCACTTGGCAAAGGATGCTGATTGTGTAGAGATGACTTCACTGGAATTTGTATTATGTATGGGTTTATTCAATTATCATGTGTTAATTGGTGTGATACACTTGCAGCCACAGTCATTCCTACTGGACTGGTGAATTTTACATGCATATATGCAAAAAATTGTCTAATATTGTTTGTTCCTAGCAAATGCAAGACATATGGGTTAGTTGTAAATATTCATCTGTTTGTGAGTTTCTGCATGCAAAAACATGAGTTGGCTTTTTCATATTTTTCAGCTATACTAATTCTTCAAAGATTGGTTGATTTTACATTCTCCATGTAAAAATTGTTGGCTGCTGTTTGCTTTTAAGAAGGGAAACTGCAGGGTTGATCTGCTTGTCAGATTCTGTTTGTAAATAGTAACATGTATTTGCTTTTTTTGCACATACAATTGTCAATATCACCTTTTAATCTGTTTCTTATGATTTAATAATTTCTTGTTGGTTGAGGATTTATGTTTAGTACGTAACAATCTATGAACTGTGTGATTTTTTATTGTTTATTAGGCTTTTTAGATATCACCCTTGCATGGAAAAAATAAATAAAAAAATGACTTTTCAGCCACAAAAATTATAGTTTTGTTATATAAGGGAACTCCTAAAAAAAGCCTTGATCTCAGTGCTTAAGGTTCACTCAGTGGGCATCTTTGCCATTTCCTTGTAGCCAATCCTTTTAACAAAACAAAAAAAAAAACATTTACATTTATTGATTGTTGTAACTGAATCTTATAATTGATTATCTGTTGAATGATATTTGTAGCTTTTATACAAATGAAAAAGATTCACATTTCTTAGTTTCATGCAGATAACATGTTTCCTGATTCGGATTCTAACGATGATATTCTTCTTGCACCTGCTGTCTCCACTGGTAACTTAATCAGTTAGCCTTCAGTCAAATGTTATGACTTGTTGCCAAACATAGTAATCTGTACATTTATTGCCAGGACGAACACAGGGTAAATTTCAACCCAAGCTGCGATCTAAAACCACTAAAATGACTCTTGTACCCTCCAGTACTTCTGATGCTACCCATCCCATTCGGCTCAGGGATTCTGATCTGGATCCTAGGTATCAGGAGGGATTAAATGTTCCACCTTCTTGCATTGCTGACTCATGTAGTATTGCCCTGGATAATCATGCTACTCAAGAATATGTGAATCAATTAAAGCCCACAGAGTTAGAAGATTTTATATCAAATGTTGACAATGAGGAGAGTCTACAGCAGGATCAAGGAAATTCAGGAGAGGTAGAGAGACACTCTTCAACATGTTGACCCATTTGAATAAATTCAGTGCTCTTTTAGTAATCTCTTATTCTTTCAGAATGCAGATATGTTCTTTAGTGAGGATTCCCTTGACAATCTTTTGCAGCCTGCCTCAACAGATGGTACAGCATATTTTAGGTTTTCATTCATTCTTCCATACTTTATTTCTCTTTTGAAGTCACTTGACTCCTTTTCCATGCCTACTTTTTTAATTGTTGACGTATGGTATTGACAGCAAGGGCTGTGTGTAGATTGAAACCTAAAGTGGGACAGCCCAAACACAAGAAACTTGTAACACCATCTAGTGCTGTTTTGGGAGTTGATGAGTCTGTTGGTCCCTCAACTCTTAAACCCGGAAGCTCTCCACTGGGTGCTGTTCCCTCTAAGCATCATGCAACTCAAGAACCACTTCACTTAATTAATGAACCAGTGGTTCACAATGAGACTTCTCAATGTGGAGTTAAAATATCCGAGAGGGACATAAATTTGCAATCCGATCTTGATAAGTCAGAAGCAGAGGTAAGCATAAATTGACATATGATCATCCTCATTATATACTGTGTTATTGGCTTTCAGTTTCTCTTTATTTACTTTTCCTTTTGAAATATCATTTATCAGGCAGTGGCAGATATTTCTGGTATGGAGTCTCTTGATGACATTCTTTTTCTGCCTGATGGAACTTCTGGTAAGGAGGCTTTGTGATTATATTGGGTATGATGTGCCAACCTGTCACTGGGAGAAGACCTTTTATTGTTAGCAATGTTATAGGAAATGGATTTTTTTCTCTCATTTACTGGAGATATGGATTGATTTAAATCAAAACTATTTTAGATTGTATTTATAGAATATAAACATTTTCTCCTCTACTTTTATATATATAAATTTTATTTTTAAAAAATTCAACTTTTACCTCAATCATATAATTATTTAGCCTTCCACATGCATTTGGTGTTATTATAGGAAACTGCTAAAGTTTGCCGCTTATCTTTTTTTCGGTGCGGTGTGGGACTGGTGCTGATGTGGAACTAGGTGTATGGCCCAACATAATGAATACTGCTACCACTTACCACTCCATTGGATAACTCATGAGTCCCATCAGTGTCCGCCTTCCAAGTTATGGTAAGTGGTAGCAGTATTCATTATGATATTCACTGGATATCTAATTAATCTTAAGCACTTGTCAAATCAAACAGTTAAGGATGGTTAAATTGTTGTTCAACTATGTTTAATTTTATGGCCTTTGTAATATATGATGTAATGCAAAGATAAACTAGTTAGGTGAAATACATTTTCATCATAAAATTTGGGAGAAAAGAGAAATCAATTTTTGGTGCTTTTTTATTATGTTTTCTTGCTGGTTGATTGGTATGTGCCCTTGTCAGATTTGGAACCTGGTAAACTTCTACCCATGTTATGTTCTACAATTGTAGAACCAAATTCTGCATCCTCTAACTCCTCTAATGCTATGCAACTCATTTCTCCCATCAGGGAGCATAGTCCATGTGTTTTGGACATGACAATTCCAGAAGAGATTAAGTCTTATAGCTTCCCCTACCGGGGGTTTCTCATCAGTGAGGACATCCACATCTGAACTTTATTTTGTTCAATATTCTGCAGATCACCTGGAAGCTTCACATTGCAAAGACTTACACATGGATGGTGAAAAAGATGAGGCTTCACAGCATGATCAAGAAAGACCTGTTGAGGTAAGAATACAAAAAAATTCTTACTTGTTCCTAATTGAAAGTAAAGATTAAAAATATTTTGGGTTTATTCTACTTAACCCCCCTTAAAAACTAAACAAATTTGCAATCAACTCTCCAAATTTAATTTCAATTGCAATTAACCCTTGCCGTTTAAATCTATAATTAAAAGTAATAGAGAAGTGGACATGTGACTGTCACATGATCACTACAGATATCATTTGGCACGCCTAAAAAAGGAAAAAAATGGTTGTATCCTTGATTATGACTATTTTATTTAAAGAACGGATGTTGCTGCTCTTTACCACATTATTTATTATAAAATTCTAACATATTTAGTAGTCATGTGACAGTCTATCATGTGACAACTTTTCCGTTTCTTTTAACGTCCAATTTAAATGGCAGAGTTCAATTGCAACTTAAATCGAAATTGGGAGATTGGTTGCAAATTTTTTAAGTTCAGGAAGGAATGTGCAAATACCCCATTAGTTAAGGGGAGCTAAGTGAAATTAACCCAAAACTTTTATAGTGCATTCCATCTTGTTCAAATTATTTTTCATAAGTTATTGTTATTTTTCTTTTCAGGTTGCAGATATGTTCTTCGGTACAGAATCCCTTGATGACGGTTTTCAGCATGGGCCAGCTACTGGTAGTTTATGAATTGTTCTGCATTAGGTCTAAATTTTGATTACTTTGATATATCTTTTGTCTTCCATATGTTCTATTATTACTGTATTTCATAATAGTAGTGCTGTAGCTAGATTTTGACCGAAGGCCTACTCATAATCTAAAAGGAAGAAACTGATGTGTTCACCATCTGTTGACGTTATGTAGTCCATTAAACCCTCAAATCTCACACTAGATGTTCTGCTCTGTTATTATCTCTGTCTTGCAAATTTAATGTAACCCAAGCACCTCTTTTGTAACCAAAGGGCTAATGGTCCCAGCAGAATCCAGTCAGGATGAACCTCATGTCTCTCAGAGTGATGGCAATTTCCAGGCTGTCCCTGAGAAACCAGAAGAAGAGGTAATTTAATTTTAGCTTCTTTGACCTGTAATCTTGCTCACTTTTATAATTTATTTCATTTAATTGTTTGTTTTGTCATAGGTAATGACGATGCTTTCTGGCATGGAATCACTTGATGACATTTCTTTTTCACCCCGTGCCAGTGCTGGTAAGTAGGATGCCATCAAATGGTTTATTATCTTTAAAATGGTTTACAAGGGCAAGTGTAAGACTGTAAGCTACAGACACACTATAGAAGACTTGTTTATGATTATCTTAGCCAACACCCCCTGACCCATGGGCCCTCCTCTTTGTTTACTTTTTTTTCCTTTTTTAAGCATTTGATATTCATAAGTAATGATGGCAGCACACTACATTTTTTACTTTCAATCCACACCTGTATTGCTATTCAGTTGTGAATATGTTTATTCTGACAGTTAAACAAGTAAGCAAGTTTCAACCTAAGCTTGCATCACGGCCAAAAGGGCGAAAAGCTAAATCAGTTTCTTTTGTTCTTCCTGATGGTTCTGAGACTGCTGCTACTGCTGTGGAGACCTGTCCTGAGAGCAACTCCACAAGAGTAGATCCTCCCTTCAAAGATATGATGAATGATGAATATTTGGATAAGCATCAACACTCATTATCTGTAAACTATAATTTCAGTGGAGAGTTCCAAATGGATCATGGGAGGTTGGGAGAAGAGGTGAAATTCACAGCTTCTTTTCACTCAGTATTTGTTATTGACACTACTTATGTGGATGTTACATTTGTTATACAGGACATGTCAGAGTCTTCAGGCCTGGAATCTTTCAACAAACTTCTTTCTCTGCCAATGTTAGCTGCAGGTATTTAGCAAGCCTTAATGAGAGGAATTTACTTTTCTACTTCTCTTTCTGTTTTTCAAGTGCATATTGATTCTCCTTGTCCCCCCTGTTTTCTATGAAATTTTGATAGATCAGTCTGTGGGTAAGTTCCAACCAAAGGCTGGTGCCAGAACAAAGGATGTAGGATCCAATGCTTCTACAGTTAGAACTGGTGCCATGGAGTCTGTGTCATGTGAATGTGATTCTCTTCCTCCAGAGGCTGGGTCCTTGGAGGGCCATGCTTCTGCTTTTCCAGAAGATTCTCTCATTGATTCGACAATGCCCATGCCATCTGAGTTGGCTCAAGAACAGGCAGAACTTTTCAAGACTTCTACACTTGAAGCTGTGGCTTTAGGAGGCAGAATGACTTCACAAACTATTGAAATATTATCAGAAAGAGATGTAAAGTCCAGGACAAACATAAGCTATTTTATTTGCCTATTTTAGATTAGATTTTATGAATAATCTGTTTATATTGTGTCATCTCTTGTGCTCTTGTGATCTGTGCTTTCCAGAATTATATTAGTGGAGAAAGAGACCCTACAGAATTGAAAGAGGATATTGGCGTCCGGGCCCATTCCCCAAATGCTGAAGAGCTTACTCAGCAGATCCAGGAAGAAACACATAATGCAGAAAATGTTGAAAATATTTCTGCTAGTAAACCGTTGAGAAATTTGAGAAAGAGGACCTACATGGGCAGTAGTGGCAAGGCAGATGGTGGAATGGATGATGGCTGGAATGTTGAAGAGTCTAACATCTCTCAAACGGATGATGACCAAAATGATGATGATATAGGGGTGAAGATGTGCCTAAGAAGAAGAGGGTCCCCAAAAAACCAAAGAGGCAGATGACTGAAACAGAGAAGTCAATGCAGAAGCGCAAAAAAGCCTCTGAAAAATCTGACTCCATTGCAGAGGAATCACCAAAAAAGAGGTTTCCTCATGGAACACGGCGTAAGAGACGGCAAGGTACTTAAATATTGATGCTTTAAATGTTGAAGGACAAGGAAGTCTTTATCCTTGCTGTTGCAATGGAACAATTGAGCTTTATTTTGATGATTTGCCATCTTTTATTTTCTAGTGAACAAGGTTTTGCTGGAAACACCTGAAGATGAGATTGACCGAAGGCTGCTTAGCATAAAAGATCTAATCATGTTTGCAGAGGCTAAGGAGCGAATTTCAGTATGTCTGCTTCTCTAGTCACTGTATTGTGACTGAGTTGAAACACTACTTTGTATCTCAATTTTTTTTCCATTAATTTTATTTTGCAGAATAAAGAAGCAGCAGCACAGATGAAATCCTTTCCAAATGAAAGGTATAAAAATTATCTATTTAAGGTCCAAGAGTAGAACAATTTTTTTATTCACAAGGCAATTTTTAATTAATTTATATAATTATATGTGAAGTTTTATGCTGTACAAGCCAGGATCCTTTAGATAAAACAAATGAGAAATCAAATTTCTTCCTGTTTAGATGGATCACTTTAGTTGAAGCAGGATGGTTACATGCATATCTTGGGAACTTGTCAATGTTCAAACTTGGTCACTTGTAAATATATCCATCATAACATAGACATGAGCACACACATGTATTGCCAAATGTTGATGCTTCAAAAATTTGCTTTAGTTGAAATTATTATCTAATGGCTTTAATCTTTTGCTAGTTCTTATTGTAGAGATTGCATTTATATAGATTTTTTTCATAATGTAAGTACCAGCAAATTCTAGAAACCATAAATAACATGATACTAATTGAGCCATGGATTTATCTTAGCACCTTGGTTTTTTCCTTTTTTTTAAATTTTTGTGTTCTTAGAAAATACAATGATCAAATCAGTAGCTTTTTTGACATTTTATACTCAGTGCATTAATCTACAGTTTCCCATTGTACTTCATTAAGTCATAAGTTCTTCTCTCAACCTCCATTCAAGCAAATTAATATTGCATAATCTTGGAGAGATCATTTCCTTTCTTTGCCAACCATCCATATGCTTAACTTGTTTGAGTTTTCCTCGCTAAAGTGGGTATCTACTAAGGTAAAACACTAACATTTGTTTTCATTAAAGTAGTAAGTGATATTTTTCATTAAAATATCCCAGGAGAGAAAAAAAAAACTCTTTCCTCTCCAAAACCTTTCCAAATAGATGGAAAAAGGAAAGGGGAACAGATGAGACTCTCTCCTGCCCCCTAATGTTCCCTGAAAAGAAAAGGACTAAATGGGACTTTCTCCAACCCCTTAACTCTGTCTCAGCTTATACTAGTATAAGGAAACTACTATATCACTCTGACACTGACTTATGGCAGAGTAATATTTCTTTGCATGACAATTTCCACCCTTAATCATTCTTTCTTTCCTCATGTTGTGCCTTCTAAGTGGTGTGAAATATTGAAAATGCATTCCTCTTTTTTAACCTCTATCTTGTAGGAGACGGTATCTGATTTGATTGTAAACAAGTTTACAATTTGGTGCATGTACATCTATTGCGCCTCAAATCATTGTATCATGTGCATTGAATATGCTAGAATCAGAAGCACCAAAAACTATCTATGGAAGCATTTGCCATTATTATACACTGAAGTTTAAAAAAGGATGATGCAACATATGATTCAGAATTGAAGTTTTTTAAAAGTTAATCGTCTCAGCCATTTTGGTGGATGACATCCCCAGATGAATTGTGATACTTGTTTATCTCAGTTGAGATGGTAGCTGAAGAATTTTGAAACATGCTGAGATATTCCTTTAATATGGCTGGTATTTAACGATCGAAATAACAGAGACAGAAATTACCTTTGACTTTAAGCCTTCGTTTTAATATTTAATAATAATAAAACTCATTGAAGTTAGTAAGATCAAATATTAAATAGTCTTGAGAGTTGTATTGGTGTACCGCATTGACTGATTTCATGGGATATATTGTTTTACGTGGGCTGAGATAATGAAGGGCTTGTTTTTAATATGATATTGATGGGTGCTTGATATATGTATAAACCTCAACCTCTGCTGAAATGAAGGTCTTGCTGACGGCTGTCCATCAAATAGTACTTACATTAGATATGTTGCATGTGAGGAGCCATGCCTAAATCAGTTTGTGCATGATGTGCTGAATGACAGTCTCTATAAATCTCTATTTCTATATGAGTTCCATTAAATTTACAATATTCTCACTAGCAAAAACAGTCAGGCCTACCACACTTTCTTGGATCAAGCGTGAGGAAACACCTATAATGCTCATTGATCAATACACAAAGCACTTATTAGTAGTAAAATACATGTAATCATGACTTCTGTTGTAACTCATGTCTAAGATGCCCATAATGTATAATATAATTTGTTGGCATTATTATCTCATTCGTATTGTCATTAATTTAAGGTTTTTTTGATGAAAAAAAAATCATTTGTGATAATTCATTTCTGTTAGATGATATGGTTTTGATGAGGAATGTTCTGGTCTCTACCAGGCAAACTTCCTTCTCCCCTTTTGTCAAACACTTTGACCTCTGTAGTTTCCATGCTATTCCCATCCACTAGTGCTAGTGCATTCTAGAGAGCTTTTCATGCCTAAAGATACCTAAAGCTCCTTAAATGACTAATCTGGGGCTGAATTATCTTTTCTTTCTTTTTTTCTTTTTTTACTTTTGCTTCCCCTGCCAACCCATTCAAACACATACATAAAAAGAGAAGAAAAGAAAAGAAATTCCAATAGTGGTGGCACAGATGGTGTTCTGTCCTTGACCTTGAACCATAGTATCATCTTGTTCTTACTGTGATGACACATCGGCATGTAATGACAAGATGGTATCAACACTGTGATGACAGCTTGGCATATGCACGAAGGAAGATGCGCAAGTCTGAAAAAGGAATTATGGTTAGCATTTCAAGATGTCAATATTTTATGACAGCCCCTTTTAAATCCTTCATATTTATTCAAAATGCTTTAAGGAAAATTGAGTAAATAGAGGATCATGAATCATTCTAAGTTTATATGTAATTGCTACCTAACAAGTGCATCACATAGTTTCAAGTAATATGTCTTGTAAACTAGCTTTGTACTACTGTATTACACATCAACAACAAAAATAAGTTTCAACTCATGATGAGAATTGCAGAGGAATGTGTAATTATGTCTGTATTTTAACATTACATTGCACATTTGTGTACATAATTCCTTGTACTGTCAATTGTAGATTTGCACACATACTACTTGAATTGTCAGAGCCTCATTTATAGGTAGTATTGTGTAAGCATTCATACTACAGCTTATCCTGGTTTCTCACCTTTGATTCAAGGTAGAATGACAATATTTTGTCATTATGATGTCCAATAAGTAGATTGGTCCTTAAAATTCTGACAATAAAACTAAAGTGGAACAAAGTAATAAAAAAAAAGAACAATGTCGAAATGCTTAATATCATTTAAAATAAAAATAAGGTTGTTCAAGATGGTTGGAAAAGGGTTCAACATCAGAATGTAGGGTACAAGCCACTGGTGCATATTACCTTGATACCCATGGACACAAGCTGGTGCATAGCAACAAAGACTATCTAGGATGATGAGTAAGGAATCACCAACTGTTCTAACAACCTGTGGACACGTCACATATAGTGTATCTGGTATGGTACGGCTTTGCACTTAAATTCTTGCTTTAACTACAAACACTGTAGGGGCTTGCATTTCTTTGCTAACCTCTCATTCTTCCTTCCAGTCATGCACTTTATGGTAAGGGGTAGAATTTGAAATAAGAACACAATCATCTAAACAGAAAATGAAGGCAAGAAATTTAAGATAATGTTGTTATGTGCAGTTTTGTCACCAAAGATAACCCTGATGTGAATCATCTCTTCTGTCGTGGTTAAAAAAAAGGACATCTTAATGCACGAGGCTTCTGCCAATACGGTGTGTTGGGAAAGGGGGGGGGGGGGGGGGCTCTAATGTATGTAGCCTTATCCTAGCATGGGAAACAGTTGTTTCCATGTTTCGAACCTTCGACACATAGGTTGAAATGAAGCATTCTGCCTATCATACAACCGACTGCCTTATACTCTTCTGTTGTGGTTGCAATATCAGAAAAGAGCAAGCTAAAGAAGACTTGGACGAAAATAGTGAGATATATTTAATGCATACAACTCAACTCAACTCAACTCATCTGAGCCTTTTCCCAACTACATGTGGTCGGTTACATGAATCTGCTTCCTCATATATTTAATGCATGTTGCTGATAATTAAATTTTGAATATAAATTAAGAAAAGATCTATCTATATATGTATATATCTGTCTCCTGATAATTGGTACAATGGCATTTTCTTTTCTAGGTAACTTTGGAAACTGATCGATTAACTTTGCTCCCATCTTTTTCCTAAAATTCATTTTTTTAAAACTTTTTGGTCATTATCTAATTCTATTCACTAATATGTAGTTTTGCGCATAACAGTACTAGTTCTTTTCTCAGTGGAACCCTTCTTAATGAAGACAATCTTTTTGGAGAGGAGCAAGAAGGAAATGTTGATGGTGACGAAGGAAATCATAGCATTCAACCGAGCTCTAAAAAGTTGAATTACCATTCCTACATGAGTAGGCCGCAATCAGTGAGATGGTCAAGAGCAGATACGGAGCTGTTTTATCAGGTAACTGATAAATTAAACCATGAATTACTTTTTCTAATGTTTATAAAAGGTATAGAATCTTGAAAATCAATAATGATGAGCTTCATTGAAGATATTAAATTTGTGGTTAATTTTTTGTGCTTTATAAAAAATCTCAAGCACTTTGGTTTAGGTTCCTGTCATGTTACATTCCATTCTATCAGCAATCTTGTATGTAGTGATTATTCATAGTCTCTGGATATGGTTCAGGCTATTCATCAATTTGGAACAGATTTTGCAATGATACAACAACTATTCCCTAACCGTACACGGCATCAAGTGAAATTGAAATTTAAAAATGAAGAGCGCAAACATCCTTTGCAAGTTCATGATGCTTTGGTCCATCGCTCCAAAGGTGAGGACATGCTTCATTGCTTCTTGACATTGTTTGATATTCCTACATGCCTGCTACCTAATGTTTGAATTTCACTTGGAGTGTAAGAACTGACTTTGCTATGAAAGCATTAAGATATTTTTACTGGCGGGGCATGCTGGTATTGAACATTAGATGATTCCCCATTGGGCTTAAAGACATCCGTGGTCTGCCGCAAATTCTACTGTTATCTTTGCCTGCAGACCATTCGGACAATCTAATTGAATAAAGATTTACATATTATATTATGATTGAAGAATTCACAGTTTAGAATGAATTATTTGGAGTTTAGTCTTTGTAATGGGATCAGGATTGCTGATAAATCTGTGTCCAAGTGAGTGTACTGTTCATATTATGATGTAAGATCGGAGGAGAAAAGTAGATGGGAAGGACAGTGGAGGTGCGGTTTATTTTGACTGTTCTTGGGATTGATAATCTCTATGGTGCAAGATCTTGAGCTTTGCTTGCTGAAGTTGTTTTTGGAGTTGTCTGATGGTGATGCAAATTTGCATTGAGCAATGAAGATCGGCTGAAAGATCCAGGTTTTATCAAGGAAAAGAAGGATTTCAGCAAGGAGGGTTGGGGTCTTCACGAGACTGCTGGTTTGTTAACACTGCTAATGGGCTAGGCCTACACCTGGCAAATCTAAGCTGGGTCCTACCCCGAATATCTGGGAGAGAGTTCAGGCGTCACCCAGCCTGATTCATAAAATAAAATCAAAGCCCAGACCTGGCCTGGGCCCACACATTTCCTGGCTTGATCTCAGTCTGCATTTAGCCCTGGCAGAATGTGATCTACCATCATACTTTGCTATACTGATAGAGATGGAGAATGCAAAGAGTGTCTTCGGTGGCAGAAGCAGTGGTTGATGAAGTCCTTGTGATAGGAAGTGCAACAGCAGTGGCAGTCCCCATTGCTACAGAAGGCAGAGGGGGAAGGGAATGGTCTTGTTTGACTCCAATAAATGGTGGGTTTGGGGCTCCATTTATGGATTGGGACTCTTTTACGGCCCAAAACTGGAAGTTTCCATCTAACACGGGCTGTCCATATTGAATGAATGGTCCTCATTCTCGTGCCTTTTAAATGTTCATTCATTGTGTAATATCAACACTTAGGGACAAATTTCAGGCTAGGCACAGGCGATGGGCTTATCATGGGCCCTGCCAAGCTCTGCCCAAATCTGGCGCAGAGCAATTTCATGCTTAAAATGGGACTGTGTTCCATTTTGCTTCAGCCCGCCCTCCCTGGCCTAGTGGCAGTTCAAATGGTCGGAGAGGCTGCTATAGGTGGGAGAACAAAATTTGCTCTTCTGCCGTACTGAAGGCTAAGTTTAAAATTATTGGTGTGAATGATACTACATGATATCACTCTTTTCTGAATCTGACCTAAAATTGAAGTGGTACAAAACCTGCTTATTTAAAGGAGTTTATGCTGATAATAGTCATACTTGTATTAGATTTTGTTAATTGCCTTACCTTGCTATGTCCCATTACTTGCAGTCTTACATGCATTTCATACGTGTGTTTGAACAAATTTGTAACTTGTCACAAATCATCATGTGTACACATACATGAGCCAGATGAAGATGCATTGCGATTGATAGTATCACCATAATTTGTCTTCTGATTTGTTCTCAAAAGTTGTCTTGGATCTCCCTTTCTATTTCAGAATTATGAAAGAGAGGAGAATGTGCAAATGCTTACACACCCCACCTCCCTCAAAAAAAAAAAAAAAATTCATGTGTGCTAGAGACTATTAGCCCATTCACCCGGTGGTCAAAGTTGGATGATTTAATTTGAGGGGAAAAAATCAGAAGATTTCAAAATTCAAAATTCTGCACTTTATAAAGTCATGCGTCAAGCTTTACGTCTGGAAAACAAAACCAATAAACTCCTTGAGCATGCTATCATTTGGATCAGCTGTAAAAGCACCTTGAAAGCTGAGAGTGGAATAATCTTGTTCCTTGTATTTATCCCTTTTGTTCTTGCTATTGCACCGTACTCATGTTTTAAATTTCATTTATGGGGGTACCTATATTTATTTTGGATGCAGATCATTCACATTTTGAACGAGTAATTCAACAGCTGCAAACTCGAGCAGAGCAAAACTCCGACAAAGAGACAACCGGTGATCCTCCTCCATCACAGGATGGGTTTGGTAAAATGAGGTCTGTCTCCCTCCTCTCACATTTAGTCCCCTCTAGTTGTCCACAAATTGCTCTGATGTTGTTCTCTTTTCATATCCAGGAAGAGGGAGGGGAACTCAATAAAGAAGAGCAGGAAGCTGATGGCTGGGGTGGTGAAGTTGAGAGCCCTGTGGACCATGATTGGAAAAGTGAGGCTCAGGATCCTGCAGGGGTTAATGAGTATGAAAACGTTTTTGATTGGGATGCTGGTGCTTCTTATCCGCATGACATGGAAAAAAACTCATTTGATGAATTCTGAATTAAATTATGGGTTGTGTTGTCATCTCTTAATAGTGTTTGGTACTTAAATGGAAATTGCGGTGGAAAATTCCCTGCAATATTGAGATCCATATCTTTCTGCAGTTTCCATTGGATTCTCTCTCTCTCTCTCTCTCTCTCTCTGGTATTTAGCTCTGGCTCGAATGCAAAGGTGAGCTCCTCCTGCCTTCATGGAATAGCAAAGCAAACAGGGCACCTGAAAGTAAATAGTCTATCCCTGTCCAAGGCGCAAAATAAATGAGTGAAGGCCTCGGCCAGGTTGGAGCCTAATCTAAACACTGGTTTCAACTCCTTGCAACTGTCTAAATGTCTAAATTCTTTAAGGATCATGAAGCCATCTATTTAATAACCAAGCACGCTTAACCGTGATGATGCGAACTGGTAGTAGATTCTACTAATGGTGGTGGTGACGTGGAGTTCGAGTGGACCTTCCGCTGTTTTTTTTTTTTTTTGGTATGTTAAATAGTATATACAGCCTTTTCTTTTATGAAACCAAGGGGTATATTTTGTGACCGCTAAACCTAACGGTGATAAATTCATTGTAGTTTCTAGACCAGATCTGAATTGCCTTTATCCTAATTAGCAGAAACCATGAATCACACTAATAAATAAAGGTGTTGTTATTGTATTAATTTATAGGAAAATGCTTCATCTCTTTCAGAAATCTCCCTGAGACGGCTGTAAGCTCGCTTCTTATGCGAGTCGCCAATAGCAGCATCTTGGCCCCAAAAGGGAAGCAAATCCTCGATATTATTTCATAAGCCTGTTTTCAGATCTAACAGTCTCATGCATAATGTTTCGGTAATGGGGTCAAATAGAGTCGGCCTAACCTGCAACAGGAGCCAGTTTGCCACGATCATCATACTAGGGTGTCGGCTTGGCACATGCCTGTAGGCTCGACTTTGGTGAGCTGTGCCGAGTTGTGGCAAGCTCACAGGCTAGAAAGACCCACATGCTGACTTGCATGCCAGCCCATCTATTTTTTAATATTATCTGATGACGCAAGTCATCTTCTTCAAACGTCGGGAAGACGACGTCCTTCTCTCCGGACCCTGCAAAAAAAGTCTCGGAGACCTGATGTTCCGGTAGGACCCTCCGACGCTCAAGTTAGTTACTTGGGATCAGACAAGAACTGCTCAGCAGAAGGAAGCTGATACAGTTAGGGTTTCAGCTAGTAGGAAAAACTAGAAAACTAGAGTTCAATTCCTACTTACAACGCGGGCGTGTGCTTTTATACCTGTTCGAATGTCTCATCCTTCTGTTTCAGAAGATTGCTGTCGTACCGTCACTGTGCGCGCCAGAGGCGCCCTGCATTACCTGTCAATATGGCTTTACAGGTGTTAGTAGTCGCGGTTGCATTTAGTGCGCGCCGTTGCTTGACATGACCGCGTACAGTTGCAAGTGGTAGTGAATCGTACTCCGTAACGGGGCAGGGTCATGCACAGTGACACATGCAATGCACCATACGCCGTTATGAGGTATGGCCGTAGGCAGCCATGAGCGCACGGTGGGTCACGTGGGTGCGCCAGGTGGCCCGAGGTTGTCGTTTGGTTCGAAGGCCGGTTCACGTACTGAATGTTGACGATGCTTGCGCACCCCGAGACCGGAGGGGGTCTCGATGGTGAGGTGATGCTTGTGCACCCCGAGATCGGAGGGGGTCTTGAGGGTGAGGTGATGCTTGTGCACTCCGAGACCGGAGGGGGTCTCGGGTTGAGATGCAGTGACCTCACCCTGAGACCGGAGGGGGTCTCGGGGGTGAGATGATGCTTGTGCACCCCGAGACCGGAGGGGGGTCTCGGAGTTGAGATGCAGTGACCTCACCCCGAGACCGGAGGGGGTCTCGGGGGTGAGATGATGCTTGTGCACCCCGAGACCGGAGGGGGGTCTCGGGGTTGAGATGCGGTGACCTCACCCCAAGACCGGAGGGGGTCTCGGGGGTGAGATGATGCTCGTGCACCCCAAGACCGAAGGGGGTTCTCGGGGTTGGGATGCAGTGACCTCACCCCAAGATCGAAGGGGGTCTCGGGGTGAGATGATACTTGTGCACCCCGAGACCGGAGGGGGGTCTCGGGGTTGAGATGCGGTGACCTCACCCCGAGACCGGAGGGGGTCTCGGGGGTGAGATGATACTTGTGCGCCCCGAGACCGGAGGGGGGTCTCGGGGTTGAGATGCGGTGACCTCACCCCGAGACCGGAGGGGGTCTCGGGGGTGAGATGATGCTTGTGCACCCTGAGATCGGAGGGGGGTCTCGGGGTTAGGGGAGGACTTCCGTTAGCTGCTGTTACCATTTATTCTAACGGCGCTGGATCAGCCACATCAGATGCCCCCTCACCCCTGAGGTGAAGCGGGCCCCACTGGCAAGGCGAAAAGGGTGCTACCTCCCACGTGGCTGATCCCTATCCACACCTCTATGCTGACGGCATGGGGAATGTGGAAAGGCGACCGCTTCCATACACTGAGCCCGCCATGATCGTCCTCGAGGCGAGGTTAACTCTTCGAAGTCCGCGTGGAAAGCTGCATCATCATTACCTCTAATAGCAGCGACGTCAACGAAGTCCCATCATCGGTCGAAGGCATATCGTATCACGCACTGGGCAACCATCGAGGCGAGCTAGCCTATGGTGGGGATCCATGTGGCTGATGAGACAAGGCGGGACAATTTGAAAATCCAATAAAACTCGAATGGGGGGTTGAATCTGGCAACACCACTACTGCCATCGTCGTCTTCCTCTGAGCCTCTGCGTCTTGGTCTCCCCTGTAACCCGAGAGCCTGCGCCTAGCTTTTCTTCCTTCAGGTCAGTTTTTTGTCCATTCTAGACCCTTCCATCCCTTCTTTTATCCATGAGTTCCCCATCTTGGACCTCAGAGGATGATTCGGAGAATCGTTCTTCTTCTGAGAGGCACTGTGCCTCTCCTGTTCCTTCCCCCTCTCCTTCACTTGAGTGGTCCACCGATTCGGAGGACCGCGTCCCTTTGGCCCAGCGGCGGGTCACTGGGAGGCCTCCATCGAGGGGCCGCCGGTCAGGGCCGGCACCTCCTCGAGGGTGGAGGAGTCCCCGGGGGGGACCGCCTCCACGGTAATAGGCCAGGATTTGATAAAAATCCGGGCCCGTTACCAGATTCCCCGGGACGTTGGGCTTTTCCTGCCGACTCCGATGATAGAGTCATCTCTTTCTGACCCGGCCGAGTGGCCCTTTACGAGATTTTCCTGAAGGCGGGTCTCCATCCACCCTTTCCTTCCTTTTTCATCAACCTTCTTGAATACTACTCTTTGACTCCTTCCCAGCTGGTCCCAAATTCCTATCGGGTCATTAGTGCTTTTGTTATTCTCTGTCATCGTCTTGGCATCACCCCCCGAATCTCCCTTTTTGGTCTTTTTATATCCTCCGGTCCCAGAAGGGTTGGTGGCTGTTCCAGCCCAACCCAATCGGGTCCTCAAGCTTTTCCTTCCTTCTTCGATTAAGGGATGGAAATCCCGATTCTTTTTTGCTGGCCTAGACCAAGTCAGGCCCCGGTGGGGAGACCCCGACCTTCGAGGCAACGCAAACTCCATCGTCCACCCTGGAGACCGGAGGCATTGGGTCAATTGTTGGCTACCGAGATCCCTCGGTACACCCTGCTCCTAACGGAAGATAGCCTCCAGTCGGTGGGTCTTATCTCCCATCGGGTAAGCCATTTCCACACTTATCCAAAGTTTTGGCTGCTTTTCTTTCCCTCTCTCTTTTTTTTTTTTGACCTTGACCGATATCAGCCATGAAGATCTGACACACAAACTCCTGAAGGCTGTCTCCAAGAAGAGGGCCCGGGAAGGGCCGAGCGAAGGCCAGCAAGCTCCAGCCCCAAAATGCCCGACAGCTTGGGTCCTCCGACCGCCAGCACCGCAAGACCCCCCGGTCGCTCCGGAGATCGACCTCACAGCCGACACCCTGCCAGAGAGGGCGGCGACCATGGGGGTACCAATGGAGGAGCCAGCTGTAGAGGAGCTGGCAATGGTGGAAGAGCCCACAGTGGCAGAGGAGCTCCCTGCCCCTGGTGAACGGACCCCACCCGAGGTAGTCAGGAGTTGGGGCAAGGGGCCATCAGGGACAGCAAGCCCGCCCCCCGAGAGGACGCCTAGAGCAGCCCACACGCCGAGCCGAAGAATGCTGAGGCAGCCGAACGGAGCAGGGCCAGACCAGGGCCGCCCCGGGACTCCATCCTGAATGATGGGCATTGGGCAGAGTGGGTCCTTTCTCCAATTTTCATGCCCGAGGTCCTGGAGGAGCTCAGCCACCTGAAGGCGGGTACATTCTTTCGGGAGTCCTATGCGGCCCTTGTCAGAGTAAGTGGTCCTACCACCCTTTGCTTTTATTTTTTTCCCTCCTTTTTTTTTGTTGACCTGGAACTTGCATGCAGCTTGCGCACTCCCTAAAGGCCGCAAGGGAGGTGATCTACGTGGGAAGGCCCTTCTGCGCAAGGCACAAAAGGAGGCCGAAGATGCCCGGCACTGCGCGGAGGCGCTGAGGGGGCGCTAGAGTTGGCCAGAACCGCCTGGGCCAATGAAATAAGGGTTGCCGAGAGCCGAGCGGAGGCCGAGGCCAACCGTCTGCGGGCGACGCTCCACCAAATGATGGAGGCTGAAAATGCCGTGATGGCGAGAGACCTTCACATCTCTGAGCTGACCCTGGCCATCCAAGAAACCGAGGGTCGGGCAGCCGCGGCTGAGGAGAGAGTAGGTCTGCAGAGGAAAAGGTAGCGGCAGCGAAGGAAAAAGCAAGGGCCGTGGAGGAAAAGGCACGGACAGCGGAGGAGAAGGCGAACCAAGCCAGGGAGGAGGTGAGCCGCGCCCAAGAGGCCGAGAGGGCTGCAGCGGCAGCCCTCGCCGTGGAGAAAAGAGCTCGGGCCATTGAGGTGGAAGCCGCCATCGTGGCCAGGTTCGCCGGAATCATAGAAGAATACAAAGCGTCCAAGCGCTTTGCAGATGACCTAGCGGAAGCCTCGACGGCGGTGTTTCTTCAAGGTTTCCAGCACGGGAAGGAGAAAATTGCCAGGGACTTGAACATTCCCCAAGCCCTGGAAGTCGAACCAGATCACTTCTCGAATTCAGCCCCCTCCGATGATGAGCCCGCGCCAGCTGAACCATGAGCTTCCTTGTATTTTTTGTTTTTGCAAGTCCGACGATATCGGCATTTTGTAATCACTTCAAATTAATAAAATATCTTTTTCCTCCAAGATAAATTGCCTATCTGCGACTTTTATCTCAAATTCGTTGGTTGATGATGCGCGACCTCTCGGTCCTATTAGTGCCAGGGGATAACTCAATTCATGCATGAATTACTCCATCTTAGCCATCTAGGATTGAAACTGGGGTCAGGAAGGATAGGCTTCCTGGGGTTGAAGCACCGGACTTTGGAAGTTGAAGTAGGTGGGTTCCTTAGGACTGATGGCACACCGCCCTGCCAGGGGTATGACGGGCCTTGTGCCTGGCAGGCACATGGCTTTAGGTTCGACGGGGGTTGGACTTTATGTCTGGCTGGTCCGGGCTTTAGGTGCCGACGGTGTCGGGCTTCATGCCTGGCTGGCCCAGGGCTTTAGGTGCCGACGGGTGTCGGGCTTCATGCCTGGCTGGCCCAGTGCTTTAGGTGCCGACGGGTGTCGGGCTTCATGCCTAGCTAGCCCATGGCTTTAGGTGCCGACGGGTGTCAAGCTTCATGCCTGGCTGGCCCAGGGCTTTAGGTGCCGACGGGTGTCGGGCTTCAGGCAAGAGAACTTAGGAGCAAAAATTGAAATTTGTTAATATAGATTGAGGGGCGAAGGCTCAAAAGAATACAGGCACGATATTTAATGTGGGAGGAGAAATGCGCTACTGATAATACCGACGAACGTTGTACGCATTCCATGTCCTAGGAAGCGGCTTCCCATCGAGCTCTTCAATCTTGTAAGCTTTATGACGGAGTGTCTCGGCGATCCGATAGGGTCCTTCCCAATTCGGGGTTAGCTTGCCCCCCTCCGTCGGCTTTGAGATTTCGGCCCGTCGGAGGACCAGATCTCCCGGCAAGAAAGTCTTAGGGCGTACGCGGGCGTTGTAGTATCTGGCAGCTCGTTGTCGATAGATCGCCATCCGCAACCGCGATCGGTCCCGCACTTCCTCCACCAAGTCAAGGTTGGCCCGCAGCCGGTCCGAGTTATCTTCCTCTCCATACAGCTCCACCCGAGGACTCGGGAGCCTATCTCCACTGGGATAACAACTTCGGACCCGAAAACCAGGCTAAACGGAGTCTCTCCGGTAGGGGCTCGTGGCATTGTATGGTAGGCCCATAGCACATTGTGAAGCTCTTCCACCCATCGCCCTTTGCAATCATCTAGCTGGGTTCTCAATCCTTGGAGAATGATACGATTGGTCACCTCGGCTGCGCTATCAGTCTGGGGGTGTCCGACGGAAGTGAACCTCTGGTGGATGCCAAGTTCGGTGCAGAACTCCCGGAAGGCGCATTATCAAACTGCTGACCATTGTCGGTGACTAAGGTATGGGGTAGCCCGAACCGGCATATGATGGACTTCCAAAAGAAGGATCTCACCTTGTTTTCAGTAATTTTAGCAAGGGCTTCAGCTTCAATCCACTTGGTGAAGTGATCAACGGCCACTAGGAGGAACTTGCGCTGTCCGGAGGCCAGAGAGAATGGTCCCAAGATATCCATACCCCACTGAGCGAATGGCCAAGGTGCCACCAAAGGGGACAGCTGAGATGCCGGCTGTCGCTGAATATTAGTGTGGCGCTGGCAGCTATCACATTTCTTGACAAGCTCAGCCGCATCTTCCTTCATGGTGAGCCAGTAATAACCCTATCGTAGGGCCTTGTAGGCTAGGGCTCTGCCCCCCAGATGACTTCCACAGATGCCTTCGTGGATTTTCCCGCAGGATGTAATCTGCTTCAGCTGGCCCTACGCACTTGAGGGCGGGTATGAAAATGACCTTTGATAAAGCCTCCCGTCCATTATCAGGAACCTTGGATCCCGCCACTTGAGTAATCTAGCTTCTGCGGGGTCTTCAGGGAGAGTGCCATCGATCAAATATCGTACATAGACGTCCATCCAAGTGGGCCCCTGCTCAACTGGCAATGCTTCCTCCGCCACTTCAATGCTTGGGGCCTGCAGGTACTCCACAAACGTTCTTCCCAAGGTCCCATCGACCGAGGTGGCCAGTCGGGACAACGCATCAGCCCTAGCGTTCTCTGCCGGGGAATGTAGCTGACGTGAAAGTAGGAGAACCGAGAGGCATGGGACCGCACCTTGATTAAGTAGCGTGATATGGTTGGGTCTCTGGCCTCATATTCCCCAGCAACCTGCCCGAAGACAAGCTGGGAATCTGTGAAGGCTCTCAGATGCTCCGCTCCAAGCTCCTTGGCCAGTTTCATTCCCGCCAGCAGGGCTTCATACTCGCCTGGTTATTGGTAGCTCAGAATAGGAACCGAGGGCATACTCTACTACCTCCCCCTCGGGCTTGCGAGGATAAGTCCCGCTGCTTCCTTGTGAGTTAGCCGCTCCATCCACATGTAGGATCCACTCTTCTCCTTCTGCCTCCCCCGCCGGGGGTGGCTCCATGCGCGCCCCCGAATGTGACTCTTCATGGCCCTCCTCAGTCCAGGTACATTCGACCAAAAAATCAGCTAATATCTGGGACTTCATGGCAGACCTTGGCCGGATGGTCAGATCAAACTCGCTCAGCTTAACGGCCCACTTGGCTAACCATCCCGAGGTATCAGGACGGGATAGAATAGTTCAGAGAGCTTGGTTCGTGAGCACCATGATGGGGTGAGCTTGGAAATAGGGTCAGAAGCGCTGTGCGGAGACCACCAAGGCGAAGATGATCTTCTCAGTTCTGGTGTATCTGGTCTCGCATCATGAAGCACCTTACTGGTATAATAGACTGGCCTCTACATTCCATCAGCATCCATACGAACGAGCACAGAACTGATGGCCTCGGGGGAGGCTGCCAGATACAGGAAGAGCTCCTCCCCACTCTTTGGCTTGGACAGTAATGGGGGAGTGGATAGAAATTACTTCAACTCCTCGAAGGCGTCCTGGCACTCCTTTGTCCATTCGAAACCGTTAACCTTGCGCAACGCCTTGAAGAAGGGCAGGCACCTCTCCGCTAATCTTGACATGAAGCGACTCAGGGCTGCCACCCTCTCGGTCAAGCGCTGCACCTCTTTTTTGTTAGCCGGGGGCCTCATATCCAAAATAGCCCTGATCTTGTCAGGGTTGGCTTCTATCCCTCGCTGGGTCACCATAAAGCCTAGAAACTTGCCTACTGCCACCCAAAGGCACACTTGTGGGGGTTAAGCCTCATCCGATACCGGCGCAGGTTGTTGAAGGTTCCTTGAGGTCGGCGACATGGTCAACAGTACTGGTGCTCTTGGTCAGCATATCATCCATGTACACCTCCATGTTACGCCCGATCTGGTCCTCAAAGACCTTATTCATCAACCTTTGATAGGTGGCTCCGGCATTCTTCAACCCAAACGACATCACTTTGTAGCAGTAAATTCCTTTTTCGGTGACAAAGGAAGTGGCCTCTTCATCAGCTGGGTCCATCCTTATTTGATTGTACCCCGAAAACGCATCCATGAAGCTAAGGGCCTCGTGCCCGGATGTGGCATCCACTAGCTGATCAATCCGGGGCAGCGGGAAGCTATCCTTGGGGCACGCCTTGTTGAGATCGGTGAAGTCCATGCATATCCTCTAGCTCCCACTGGCCTTACGCACCATCACGACATTCGCCAGCCAGTCGGGTAGTGCACTTCACGAATATGACCGGCCACCAAGAGCTTCCGTACCTCTTCGTCCAAGCTTTCTATCTATCTGAGGCAAAACTTCTCTTCTTTTGTCGAATGGGTCGGCACTCAGGCTTGATGTTGAGCCGGTGGGTGATCACTCCTCAGGGATGCCCGGCATGTCCGATGCCGACCAGGTGAAGATGTCATCGTTGGCTCGTAGGAAAGCGAGGAGCTGATCGTGAGCCTCCTCCGGGAGCGAAGCTCCGATGCGGATCATTCTTGCCGGGTCCTCCTCGAGAGGGAAGGCCAGTAGATGCTCAGCCGGTTCTCCTCTCCTCTCCAGGTCCCGGGGGTCCAACACCTCTGGCGCCGGCGCAGGCATCACCTCCTGCAGACCTGGAGACATGTGGCAGCAAAGTGGGGGCGGGTTCCGCTCCCCCCACATCTCCCCGACCCCTCCTTTGGCGGGAAACCTCACGAGGAGCCTCTTAGTAGAGATGACGGCGTCCAAGAGGTTGAGTCCGGGCCTTCCGAGGATAGCGTTGTAGGCAAGGGGCACCCGGACCACTAGGAAGCTCATGAGGACCGTGCTTTGGTGCGGGGCCATGCCAGCTGTGACAGGAAGGGTGATCTCCCCCTCAACTTGCACGGAATCTCCTATGAACCCCATCAAGGGTGTGGCGACAAGTCGGAGCAGGTCAGATGATAAACTCATGCGAACAAAAGCATCATAATTCAAAACATTCACCGAGCTTCCGCTATCGATCAAAATTCTCTTTACAGGGTGTTTGGCTATCGTCATGGACACGACGACACTATCATTATTTTCATTAACCACCCCCTCTAAGTCCCTTTTAGAAAAAGGGATTACATAGTCTAACTCCCCCTCCTCTCTCGACCTCTTGGGCGGTCCACCTGCCCCCCAAGAAATCATCGCCACCATCTTCTCAGTTGGAGCATTGTCGATCATCGGCAGCAGGGGCGCCGAAGGGCCAAGAGCTCCTGGGTTGTTCCTCTGGACGAACTTTCCAGGTGGCCCCGCTGGATAAGGTCTTCTATAGCCTTCTTTAGCTGGCGACAGTCGTCAGTGTCGTGGCCATGATCCTAGTGATAACGACAGTAGAGGTTCTTGTTGCGGGGGATCTTCGAGTTTATTGGAGGAGGGCGTTGAAGATAAGGCTCCCCTTCAATCTCGAGCAGGATCTGCGATATCGGGGCGAGCAGTGGGGTGTAGGGTCCATCTCTTGGTGATGCAGGGGCTCGGGGATGGTTGTCTGGCCGGTGAGGAGGCTCAGGTCTTCTGGAGCGAGCTTCGACAGGTTCGGTCGGGCTGGTTTCTTGGAGACGCTCCCGCTAGCCTCGCGTCGGGAGGAATCAGCCTCATCAGCCCGAATGTACTTCTGGGCCGGGTCAGAAGCTCGGCGTAGGAACCGGGTGGCTTCTATCAAGGGAGTACGCGAAGCGAGATGGACGGAGCCCTCGCTTCAAGGCCAAAGTGGCCACTGAATCTTCAAGATTGTAAACTTTCAGGGCAGCCTCCTTGAACCGTGCGATGTAGTCCCGAAGGGACTCGCCACCCTTTTGCTGGACGGAGAAGAGGCTATCGGCTACCCTTGAAATCTTCCTGCAGGCATCAAAGTGGGCCAGGAAGGCCCTCTCCAGTTGACGGAAGGAATCAATACTTCACGGCGGCATGCGGGAATACCAAGCTCGGGCAGCTTTCTTCAAGGTGGAAGGGAAGGCGATGCACATGAGCGAATCAGTTTTCCCCTGGATTTGCATAAGGACCTTGTAACTCTCCAGGTGGTCCAGGGGGTCCGTGGTCCGGTCATAAGGGTCCAGCTGAGGAAGACGAAACTGAGTGGAGATAGGCTCCTCCATGATGCGGCGAGACAACGGTGGGCGGCTGTCATAGTCCGTCTCTAGAGGATTGGTAATCCGACGGCTGAGCTCTTCCAATCGCTGGTTGTACTCATCAAGTCTTCGCTCTGCCTAGCGGGCTACCCCGCCATCGAAGGACCCCTCCCTCGAAGAGTCTGAGGAAGAGGAGAGGCGACGGAGAGGCCGACGGGGACGCTCCACCTCCTTCTCACGTCGTCGCTTGGGAGACGCATTGACGCGGCGAGAGGGTGAGCGGGGCCGCTTTGAGGCCTCGCGGCGGTGAGGCTTAGGTGAAGCGCGGCAAGGGCAGGCTTCTTGGGCAGGAGACCTCCTCCGAATTGAGTGCTGACTGGGCTGAGGGACTCCTGGCACCGACGGAAGGGGTTCTGGTTGCCATGCAATCACCGCCTGATGTTGCAGGCCTTGGACCATTGTGGCCAAGGACTGAACTTGCACGGCAAGAGCAGCAAACCGATCTTCCTAAAACTGCTATACTGGTGCTGGTGCTGGTGCATCGGTTGGAGGGGCTGAGGGACCAGCTGCGGGTTGATCAGCCCTTTGATGCTGCCCCCCAGCGTGACTGACGGTGGCCTCTCGTGCACGGGTCGTCACCATTGTTTAAGAGCTTGAGGAGGGAGAAGTCAGTGACAGGTTCGAGGTTATACTTTTCTTCAATCCCCCCTTTCTGGCGCGCCAATCTGATGATGCCAAGTCACCTTCTTCAAACATCAGGGAAGATGGACGTCCTTCTCTCCGGACTCCTGCAAGAAAAGTCCCCGGAGATCGGATGTTCCGATGGGGACCCTCCGACGCTCAAGTTAGTTACTTGGGATCAGACAATAACTGCTCAGCAGAAGGAAGCTGATACAGTTAGGGTTTCAGCTAGTTGGAAAAACTAGAAAACCAGAGTTCAATTCCCTACTTACAATGCGTGCGCGTGCTTTTATACCTGTTCGAATGTCCCATCCTTCTATTTCAGAAGATTGCTGTCGTACCGTCACTGTGCGCGCCGGAGGCTCCCTGCATTACCTGTCAATATGGCTTTACAGGTGTCTAGTAGTCGCGGTTGCATTTGGTGCGCGCCGTTGCTTGACATGACCGCGCACAGTTGCAAGTGGTAGTGAATCGTACTCCGTAACGGGGCAGGGTCATGCACAGTGACACATGCAATGCACCATACACCATTATGAGGTATGGCCGTAGGCAACCACGAACGCACGGTGGGTCACGTGGGTGCGCCAGGTGGCCCGAGGTTGTCGTTTGGTTCGAAGGCCGGTTCACATACTGAATGTTGATGATGCTTGCGCACCCCGAGACCGGAGGGGGTCTTGAGGTTGAGATGTAGTGACCTCACCCCGAGATCGGAGGGGTCTCGAGGGTGAGGTGATGCTTGTGCACCCCGAGATCGGAGGCGGGTCTCGGGGTTGAGATGCGGTGACCTCACCCCGAGACCGAAGGGGGTCTCGGGGGTGAGATGATGCTTGTGCACCCCGAGACCGGAGGGGGGTCTCGGGGTTGAGATGCCGTGACATCACCCCGAGACCGGAGGGGTCTCAGGGGTGAGATGATGCTTGTGCACCCCGAGACCGGAGGAGGGTCTCGGGGTTGAGATGCAGTGACCTTACCCCGAGACCGAAAGGGGTCTCGGGGGTGAGATGATGCTTGTGCACCCCGAGACCGGAGGAGGGTCTCGGGGTTGAGATGTGGTGACTGATAGAGATATAGACTAAAAAATATGCTTTATATTATGTCTTTACATTTTAATGAGAATTCATTTTGAGCAATGTGTGCCATTTACTATATATGTGCATGTGTCTAGTATTTACAAAGAGTATTTGATCTAGTGTGTAGAGTACGGCTTACACACAGAAGACTAGATCATCGGTTCTTTTGGAATACAAGTTTATTGTTCACAGTTTTAGATGGAATTGGACACACCATCAGTAGAACTGTAGCACAAATTTTTAGTAGGTCTGTCTTGACTACGGGGAATGGTTTATTCTAACTATTTGTGCTAGTACACTTTGTGTGTATTGAACAGGACCCAGTTGAGTTAATTATTTTATACTGACTTTATAAAATAATTTAAAACTCATGAATATTATGATTACTTATGCTCTTAATCCGAATTCTATTTCTAGACACGTGTATGTAGTGATTATTGCTTTGATTACACATAGAGTGAGATTCTATATGAGTCAATAAACTCAGTGGGTTGGGCAATAACATTATATATATGGTGAATATTAATAGTTGAAGGAATCCACGTCCTGTTAATTTGGATTGATGATATCCCCTTGAGAAAGCTTATAAGTTTTGATTGTATCAAATCTTGCAAGTGGATTTTG
This sequence comes from Calamus simplicifolius, assembly GCA_900491605.1. NCBI lineage: Eukaryota > Viridiplantae > Streptophyta > Magnoliopsida > Arecales > Arecaceae > Calamus > Calamus simplicifolius. Next base: position 338,658 of record UESW01004742.1, on the reverse strand, counting down.
AATCCGATACATCAAATAAGTTAAGTGGATAAGTCTCAAGGATAATAAAGCCAATTAAATTATATTGTCAGTAATTAAATTTAATTGGTGGATATCTGTAATCTTAACGTGGGGAGATAATAAGTATTTAATATTAAGGCTCGAAAATATAAATTCGAATATGATTAGGAGTACAATTATAATTCTTTAGTGGAATGAATTATAATTTACGTAATTAAATCCTAACCCGGGTAGGATTAGGAGATTTAATTACGTGGAAGTCCTTTTCATATTTGCCTATTGGTCCCTGTTGTAGCCCTATAAATACCCTCTCAGTTGGTTGCTAGGGTTAAGGTTTTGAGAAAAAAGAAAAACAAGAAACCCTAGGTCGGCCGAGAGATCCCACCATCTTGTGAGAGAAGGAAGGTATTTTCGGGAATACGGCGGAAGGCTAAAAGGTTGAGGTCGAGCAATCGAATCAAAGTGTTCCAAAGTTCAAATCTGAAGGTATGATCTTATACTCATAGATTAGAACGGTAAAAGTTTTTTGTATTACTCATATACGCTATAGCCGTGATCTTGGGGGTATTTCGCGTTCCCTAACAGTGACCATCACCCCGAGACCGGATGGGGTCTCGGGGGTGAGATGATGCTCGTGCACCCCGAGACCGGAGGGGGTTCTTGGGGTCGGGATGTAGTGACCTCACCCCGAGACCGGAGGGGGTCTCGGGGGTGAAATGATACTTGTGCACCGCGAGACCGGAGGGGGGTCTCGGGGTTGAGATGCGGTGACCTCACCCCAAGACCGGAGGGGTCTCGAGGGTGAGATGATACTTGTGTGCCCCGAGACCAGAGGGGGGTCTCGGGGTTGAGATGCTGTGACCTCACCCTGAGACTGGATGGGGTCTCGGGGGTGAGATGATGCTTGTGCACCCCGAGACTGGAGGGGGGTCTCGGGGTTGAGATGCAGTGACCTTACCCCGAGACCGAGACGGGGTTGAGATGCAGTGACCTTACCCGAGACCAGAGAGGGTCTCGGGGGTGAGATGATGCTTGTGCACCCGAGACCGGAGGGGGGTCTCGGGGTTGAGATGCGGTGATCTCACCCCGAGACCGGAGGGGGTCTCGAGGGTGAGATGATGCTCGTGCACCCCGAGACCGGAGGGAGTTGTCGAGGTCGGGATGCAGTGACCTCATCCCGAGACCGAAGGGGGTCTCGGGGGTGAAATGATACTTGTGCACCCCGAGACCGGAGGGGGGTCTCGGGGTTGAGATGCGGTGACCTCACCCCGAGACCGGAGGGGGTCTCGGGGGTGAGATGATACTTGTGCGCTCCAAGACCGGAGGGAGGTCTTGGGGTTGAGATGCGGTGATCTCACCCTGAGACCGGAGGAGGTCTCGGGGGTGAGATGATGCTTGTGCACCCCGAGACCGAAGAGGGGTCTCGGGGTTAGGAAGGACTTCCGTTAGCTGCTGTTACCATTTATTCTAACGGCGCTGGATCAGCCATGTCATTATCTAAATAGAATAATATATACATTATTTATTTATGGATAGGCATGTGGCTTGTGATTATGGTAGCATCGTCTCATTGCTTTCTTACTCCATCCGCATTTTCGTCCTGTAGCCATTTAGAGAAAAGTCTTTAATTTTTATCTTTATCTTTTGTATAACATAGCTAAGTCAAGTGACTGATTCATCCGAAAGTATTGTAATTATAAATCTTTCTTTTAGACTTTGCAAATTGCACAGGGCCCTTTATCGATGATTTCTTCAATATGGAAATGCCAGATTTCAAAGACTTGAGTTTAGTCATGAACGGTTAGAGCTGATAGTTGATTGACATTGATGGCAGTAATGGCTCGACAACATTTAGTTTAGTTTATAACTAATGTGCCCTATACTTCATCATATTGACATCGAACTTAAACTTTTGGCTGTGGAATGGGCGAGAGCTATCAGCATGAAATATTATTATTTATAGAGGATAGAGAGTAAGGACTAGAGATAGATTAAGATAACTAACAAAAGACTATAAATAAATTAAGATAGCTTAGAAGGATTAGAAGGGCTTGTAGAAAGATAAGAAAGGCTTAAAAGAGCTTAAGAAAGCTTATGATGTGATGAAGGATGAGGGCAAAATATTAGAGCTTATTTATAAAAGTTAGAGGGCTTCTAAATGGTCCAATTAATCTAGAAAATTAGCCATTTATAACCATTGAAAAGGATAAATAGATTATTTTTATCAAAAAATAAAAATATTCTTACCTTTATAATCGTTGGAAAGGTGTATCCTGGGAATATGAAAAATATCCCTAAACTAGCTGCCTTTGACCTGTGCGGGAGTATTTTAGAAAATACCCATCGGACTCAAATGTTCTGTAAGGCCCATGTTCTGGGCTCAACATGGTGCGTCTGACATGCCTAATGGACCATGCCGTTGGCCAACCTATTAACTTAAATGGAGTTCGTGCCAAGCACTTATTTCTTCAGAACATTTGCCACAAGTTTGCCATAAATTCACTATTAGAGATTCATGGAACGTAGAAAAGTTTACGATTTAGATCAAATTTGAACATCAAAATATCTATATAAAATATTATGTTTATTTTTTAAAAGTATATAAATAGGAAATTCTAGCAGAAAAAAGCCACCATCACCAAACAATAAATAAAATTATTATTTACAATATTTGAGCTTCTCAATAATTTATGCTGTTAATCGATTGTAAAAGTCATCAATGTTTAGATGATTGGTGGATGATAATGCATCATTGGCGAGTTAGTAAAAGAATTATTCAGCCAAGAAATATATTCATGAAGGTTTCAAGAATTTTCAATAATTTTATATCCATACTTAAATATTAATTGTATGTTGAGAAGATTTTGAATAATTATATGAAGCCAAAAAAATCCAAAAGATATCCTTAAACTAATCTTTTTGGGGATAAAATTTTAGATCATTACGAATGGTATAAATTTGGTCCATAGTCTACATATGACTAAAGAGTATTGCACTATATGGACTAATGTATTTGTAATTAGATTTTATTGGATTTAACGGGTATGCCAAGATAAAAATAATTATGTAAGTGTATGTTTAGTCTCATATTAATAATGTATTAAAGAGAGTTTATGTATTTTTATAGGATTAAGAAATCTAACAAAATATTTTGCATGAAGTCGGATCATTGTGCTAATTAGAATATCGTTGCTACATCTGAGAGGGTAATTAGGCATAGAGAGTTGAATCACCTCTCAAAGTTGTAAGCCGTAGCAAGATTTCATCATTGCTTCTTGCTCGACCGAGACAGATGGAACCAACTTGGCTAGTCAAACTGAGTGGTCATCATTGAACGAGTTGAAAGCATGTTTTGAGTTGCTGGTGGACTGTTTCCTTTGCCACAGCCTTCTGATCAGCCGTCAGGCTTAGGCACTCTCTCTCTCTCTCTTCCTCCCTCCCCCTCTCCTTTTTCTTACAGCCCCTTTCATGATAGAGGATTGGACTGCTGTATGGTTACAGGGAGATGGGCTGTCGTAGGATCCTCCCACTTTTTTCTTCAATTTGGCATTCAATTTAGTGATCTTTCGAAAGGTCACATGTGAAATGAGAGTACTACTACATCCATGGGACATTTGACATTGGGAGCTCGCAAATTGTATGTAGCTCATCATGCATGATGCAATGGCATGCCATGCCATGACATCATGATGATGCCATCATCGCATCACACTTCGCTTTAAGAAATCACATTCTAATAAAGTAGCCAAATCAACGAGATACTAGTTTTTGGCAACTCCGACTAATTATAAGAGCATGATGAAATGCATCTTCCGAACATGTTGTTCATGGCTTGTTGGACAAATCTGAATCACATGGCTCGCAAGGTTAACTTTCTTCTACTTTTCACTGTGTTTCTCTGAGGTTTCAGGACAAGCCTTTCATCTCCCAAGATTGCCTTAGCCATGAATGCAGAGCAGAGCAGAGCCATTTGCAACAAAAGGTTGATCAGGATGTGTCAAGTTGGTGGTTTTCAATTTCCAGACCTTAAATCTAATTCAGAAATTATTAGATCACATGCAGAAGGCGTATGGATTGCCAGTTAAGGCTCACCAGCAAACTCTGATAGCCCTTATCAGATGTGCTAAACTTAAATTGAGTTCCGTTTGTTCCATAATAAACAAACAGTACGTACTGGTTAGCAGTCTCCTTGAACTGAATATAATAAATATTATAAATGAATGTATTAACTAATTTAATGTGATAATTAGTGCTACCGAGGACTCTTTCTTTGCTTTCCTGGCCTCTGCTACTATGACTGCGTTCTCTGATTGATAAGATAAGCTGATTTCTTTTCTTTTCTTTTCTTTTTTTATAAAAAATATATTTTATTTTAGGGAAAAATTTAAAGAAGAAGCAGCATGTACAAAGTGTTAAATCACCATGCAGATGTTTGACTAATATATAAATTCATTGTGATTAGAATTTTTGTTACTGTTTTGCCAGTCATTATTTCCTTCCAATAATTAAGTACTGAAAATAAAACAACTAAAGATTTTTTTTATTATTAGTTTTGGCCCCTCCTAACCAATTATCCTATCTAGCTAGATGGGGGAGCTTTTATTCTTATCCATATATGGAGTGACAAACTTAAGTGAGTCCCTTGTGGAATCACAAGGAGTACTGGAGAACTTCGTTAGGAATTTAGCCTGCCTTTTTTTCCTTTTGCAGCGAACTGGAAATATAATGGAAGCGTTGAAGTTTTATCTCTAGAAGTAGAACGAGTACGAAATGGGCGGTGCCCGGTCCACTTGGCAGGCAGTGCTCTCTACATTGATGTCCAAGAACCTGGAAGCCGTTTTCACATCAATTCAAAGTGCCAATTGAGTTCTGAGATTTCTATCTGCTGCGGCCTGCAAAGAAGTGTCAGCTTTTTTTCCACCAAAGTTACTCTGTAAGCTTTCCAAGCTTTATAAAAGATCTGAAACCATGTGCCCCGCCCAATCCTCTGGAAGCAAATTTTGTTCAATGAACTTTTCCCATGAGAAGAAGAACTCCTCCTCCTCTACTTTAAGATGTTGGTCATTTTGGAAAAATCACATGTACAGACACAACATTCTTCTTCTCTTTTTCCCCAGCCAATCTAAGCAACATTGCTGCTGAGATTTTGAAAAAGCTAGTAAACACTACTGAAGGCCACAGGGTCAGTCAAATAGACCCATTAGGCTTTTGAACTTGGTTTTCACAACCATTCAAAAGGTGCAGACCAAGTCCGATCACTGAAGAGTCTTGGACATCAATGCATATTTTCAATTTTATTATAAGTCTCAGAGAACTCAGAACTGGTTCTTCTTAATTAGATGGATTTTGAGCTCCCATAAGATGCTTCATTAACTTTTTTTTTGTGTGTATCACAGGGGAACGCTATATATGGATTCCATGGCCAATATTATAAAACTTAAGGAGTAGAGAAAAAAATTAAGGAGCGGCAGAAACAGGAATGGATCATCCTCTCCCTCTCCCTTTCCCCCATCATATATATATATATATTATAACTCATCAAGCCGATGCCTTGAAACGATGATGGTGACTGTATAAGAGTTAATGATGCCTTGGAACAATTAATGCCATGCGCGCAAACCAAATGAAATCATGCATGCTTCGGACTAGCATGACTCGGATTGCACCCCCAATTAATATTAAGGTGGCGTTTGGTATAGGATTAAAAAGGTCATCGGCTTGGTGGAAGTAAAGGTCCCAGTAAAGTTTTAGGAGCATACTTGACCTCTGGTCTAGATTTCAGGTGATGATGGAGTCGTCAAGACAGGTCAGTTTCAGCAAGAGTCAGGGCCCGCCGATTTAACTGCACTCTGAACGACAAGCACAAGGATGATGCATGACTTGTCCCTGCATGGACATGACATCCCATGTCATGTATAAGGGAATGTGACATGGGCCCCTCCAGGCCCAGAAAAGGCGTGACAAACTGTGACACTTGACCACGATGGATGATGCGATGGAGAGCGAGTGCGAGTGTGTGGTGGCACCACACCACAGACTTTCTTAAATCTATATATGCTTTTAGTGGATGTATGGAAAGTAGTAAAGCCAGAGCCTTGGTCCCATGTGTTGGAATCCATGCCTTGAGAAAAAGCATATATTCCCCTCCAGCCCCTTTGTCTTCTTCTTCTTCTTCTCAAGCACAGCACTACCTTTGGGATACCAAAACCAAGGCCAACAAGGCCTCTTTTTCTAAGGGGCAAGGCAAGGCAAGCCAAGGCATGGCTGCACTCCCCTCCCTCCTCTCTTTGTGTATACCAACAACCTAAAAGGCAAAATAATTCCCACTAAGTGTTATTATATTGGGGCTTAAATTGTCCCATGTTATAAATCATTTATGGATGATTCCAGACATTCTTTTATATATATATGTGTGTGTGTGGTTTTAAATTAAAATACTAATTGGCTATCCGGCTCATTCCCAAGACCATATCGATCAATCTTATTAAATTAATTAATAAAAAAAAGAAAAGCAAGATTTGGAATCCCAGTGCTGGATTAGGACTAAAGTAGGAGATAAAATATGCTTGGAAATGAAGCAGATCGAGGATATAATTAATACTAAAAGCAAAGCTAGATGGATTTTGACACGGGTAGTTGACCGGCTTAGACTTGAGGAAAGCAAGGTTGATTTGGCCATGATGAAGGGAATGGTCCTTAAAGTTGTCAATCATGGCAGGATTTGCTTTTTGGTCATGTGATTTTAGAACCTCGTCAGTTTGATCAGAAGCGATGCATTTTCATCAGTTTCACACAACATAAAGAGTGATTTAAATATGAGTTGAAGTGCTTATTAATTTCATTAGCTGCCTCTAGCTGGTCCCTGAATTAATTAAGCTTAACATTATTATTTTTTTTTGGTGCTTGCATGTGTTTTCATAATTAACATCGATCGTCTCCTCCTCCTTTCTTTTCCATTGAGTAACGAATTTAATCTTAATTTTTGCAGTGCTGCTGCTTAATTAATTAGTGATTGATAAATTAATTAGCTGAAAGCTCTGGTTAAATGCTCTTGGATCCACCTTATTACAATTTCAGACTCGATTATTCAAAGTTAATTAGCTAGCAGTCAAAACGTAATTACATCTTTGCTGATGTACCTGTCTGTCTGTGCAACTCTAATTAAAACAGATAGATCGATCGAGCTCGTTCTTCCAAATATTTCTTATTTAATTAAAGGGCAATTACATTGAAAAGAATGAGAAATAAATGCTATATATGTAATTAGTAGAACAAGAAAGAGGCCAGAGAATTTTACCACCTCCTTCAAGAAATTAAAGAAACACTGAAAGAATAAAAGTACTAAAAGAGAAGTGACATTCAAGGTTTTGGACCAAAGTGTAGCTGCTACCCCTTGAATGGTCATTTCGATTTTTACCTACACTCCAACAATTACCACCCACCCTTCAAAGAATAAAGAGGGGAAATAATTACACCCTTTATGAAGTTGTCGCTGATGCTTGAGGCCCACTGGAAGATCAGCTGTTACATCAGCTTGCAGTCCAACTATTTGGCAATATTACAGGATTTCGGATATTTACATGCATGGTCCCCTCCTCCGTTATGGGAAAACTAGCTAGCTCGTTCTACCTTCTAAACTAACAAGGATGTAATTAAATTAAATGGCTGATTAAGACACCAATCAAAACTTCCATGCATATACGTTTTGTTTACATATATATATATATATATATATATTCTGGAAAACCCAATGCAGAGATGTTCATTTGGTGTGCAAGCCTTTTGTCAAGGGGGAAAGAAGAGGGGAGGGGGGGGGGGGGGAAAAGGTGAGGCGAAAGCAAAGGAAGATGTACTCTATAAAGAAGCCATGCTTTTTGGAAGTAGATATATAAATTAGTGGGCATGCTGGAACAGTAAAGAAAAAGAGAAGGAGGGAGGGGGGGTTGTGTTGCATATGAAAAGCAAGGGAAGGGAAAGCTTGCCCATGCTCTATTTCACATTCTCCTAGCATCTTTCCCTTTCCCTGACATGATAGATGTGGACCTAAGCTTATTCTAATCGGGCATCTTTTCGAGAGGGCCAGCCTATCTTTGCTTATTTTAACCTTGCCAAAATCGAATCATCACAATTACCAAAATCCCAGTTACCAATCTCTCTCTCTCTCTCTCTCTTGCACACGCATCATGAATCCATGCGTGGTCATGCCTTTTTTTTTATGGAAAGTGAAGGAAGCTAATTAGCTTTCCTAGACTCAAAGGAGAACAATACCTTACGGAGGATAAACACGGTCCATATATTCTTCAAATCTTGAAGAACCTTTTGTATTATATGTGCCATATACGAGTATCATTGTCAATTGTTTCCATCCTTTTATCTTCTTGGATAGTCCATAGGGTAAAAAGATTTTGAGGTTGGCCTTAAATATATATAGAATCTAAAAACATCTCAAATAGATCACGTGAGTGGACATCTGATAAAAATATATAATGCCATTTCAATTCGATATCGAGCTCCCCACAATGAGCATTCGATCCGAATTCCTCCAATCCTTCTTGGCTAGGACCTCCTTTACATGAACCTTATATTTTATAAACCATTTGAAGATCTTTACCTTCTTAATTAGGTACTATAGCTTTCAAAAAATAACTTTAAAGACGGGACACTAGATATCCCTCATCAGTGATAAAATGATAGCAAGAATCTATGTTAAATGCCCCATCCTTCTGCAACCTCCAAATCAGGATGTTAATAGAGTTCAATGGCTGTAGAGAAGATAGCAAATGCGGAAGTTGAGATAATTGTGAAGATTTCGCTGGAATCAAGAGACGAAAAGTATAAATCACCCATCTATAAGAGCATTTATTCTACATTGAAGCAACATAAGCATGCCTTCTTATTAACCTCTCATATATACAATTTACTACGAAGTGTGGTTAGCAGCAATGGGTTACCCAAAAATCCTAATAGAATCTCATTCTTAGATTTTTATCTAACCCCCAGACGGCTATGTAGCTGTCAAAAGGTTCTGGGTCATGTGTACTAAGTGGTTGAGATTTGCCTTGCTTATGATACATGTGACTTCGAAAAATTTTCTTTGTAGGATTACATCTTATAGGCCTATTTAATTTGCTCGCAGTTAAAAGATAGATTCCTATTTTTAAGCTGCTTTCTTTCTTGTCCTAACAAACAGCTAAACAATGAAACCCACTAATGGGCTCCTTACCTTTCCAATAATGAAAGGCTCTTTCTTTTTTATTTTTATTATTATTTTTTTTTTTGGGTACAAAAACGGGCGATCACACTAACCTAGTGCGAGTCAGCCCAGAAAGGTCCGAATACAAAATTTGCTGTAAAATAGATGGACAGGGATCGCTCGGCTTCAAAAACCACGATCCATCATGCTGGGCCACAAAGGACGCTACCCAGTCCACCGCCGAATTAGTTTCACGATAAATATGGTGAATCCGGGTACTATCGACCTTGGAAAGGATGGAACGAATGTCCGTCAGAAGCGGGTTTGTAGGATCAGAATGGCAGTTCTCCTTCTGCAACCAGGAAATAACCGCCAGGGAATCACCCTCAATGACAATCCTATGGGCCTGAAGAGTCCTGACAGCATAAGAAATGCCCGCCCAGGCCGCATAAAGCTCAGACATCAAGATGGAGGAGTCAACAGATCCAAAGCCTCCCGCTCCCAAAAGCTCACCCTGAGAGTCACGGACAAGGAACCCAGAACCAGCCGCTCTGCCACGAACACTACCATCAAAATTGATTTTGACGAACCCTGGGGGAGGGGGATCCCAGGAGATGAACACTGCATGGCGGTTCGCTACCGAAGCAGCAGGGGATCCCCAGAGACCAGAGACATCAGAACCAACCCGGGCACAGTCCATGAGCAAAGAACTGATTTTTCTCATAATTCTGAAGGAAGACACAGAGTCGTCCGTAAAAAGAATCTGGTTTCTCGATAACCATATATGATAAGCCGTGGCAATCCAACAACTGCACCTCTGCGGAGAAGCTCTACGAATATCCAGGAAGAACGAAGAGCGAGAAGAATCCTGAACGTCCCTCCTAACAGAATAACCAACCCTCTGCCATATGCAATTCACCCTGGGGCAGGTAAAGATAGCATGATCTGAAGATTCGTCCTCCTCCCTACATAACGGACAACACGGATGAATCTCCAGACCTCTTCTAGAAAGAAGAAGACAAGTGGGAAGGCAATCCCATAGAAGCTTCCACATAAATAACTGCACTCTGGGAAGGGTGGGAAGCTTCCAAATCCACTTAGCATCCATCGAACGCTGGGACCCCGGCCTAAAAATCATCATCAAATCCTTGATTGGCGCCCTAGAGAGACAAGATTTCTGCCAAAGTCTGAAGTCAGATGTGCACCCTGGGATAATGGGCATCGAGAGAATACGTCTTGAAAGCTCCAACCCAAAAAACCGGGTCACAGAAGGGATATGCCAGGCAGGGGGATCAGAAGAAATCAAATCCTTAATCCGAAGGTTATAAGGGATGTCAATGCTTATAAAAGAGGGCCATCGTGAGAGAGGAATATCTGAAAACCAAGTATCCTGAATAACATCTATAGATGATCCATCTCCCATCATACACGTAACATTACCCCTGATAGCCTGACCAAATCTGCAAACTTCCTTCCAAAAGGAGGAGCAACCATGTGGAGGCCTGATATAAGAATCCGGCACCCAGCCACCATACCTAGCACGCATAATAGTACTCCAGAGACAATGCGGCTCCAGAAGGAATCTAGACGCATGTCTGGCAAGGAGGGCATCCCTTCTAACAATCAGAGACTGGATCCCAAGACCGCCGTCTTGGATAGGCATGCAAACTGTGTCCCACGATAAAAGATGCATACCATGACCTTCTTGCGTAGAAGCCCACAGAAAATCACGGAAATTTCTTTCAATCCTCTTAGGACAAGTAATAGGAATAATAGAATTAGACAGAAGATACATGGGAAGGGAGGAGAGAACCGAGCGTATAATAATAATCCTGGCCATCATCGAAAGGCCAGTAACCTGCCACCCCTCCATACGCTGATGAATTCTCCTCTCAAGCTCGAAGAAATCAGAACAACGGGGACGTCTTCCTGTGATATGAATCCCCAAATACATCAATCTGTCTGCCTGAGTAGAAACTCCTGATAAAGAAATAATAGCTTCCCTGATAGCTCTAGGAGTCTTTGGGCTGAAACATAAAGTGGATTTTGAAAATTAACCTTCTGGCCTGAAGCCTGACAATATCTCTGGATAATAGAATAGAAAGACGATGCATTAGCAATAGAAGTCTGGCCCAGGAGAATGCAATCATCCGCAAACAGGAGATGGGACACCAAGGGGCCCTCCGCACCAGCCAAATAAGGGACAATACTCCGATCTCTCTGCGCCTGATGGAAAGCCCGAGACAGATCATCCACAGCTAGAATAAACAACAACGGGGACAAAGGGCAACCCTGGCGGATCCCCACAGTAGAGTGAAAGAATCTGGTGGACTACCATTAATAATAATAGAGAAGGACGACGTCTGAATGCATGCCATAACCCACTCAATGAATAAGTCATCAACTCCAAACTCTGTAAGAGAGCGACACAAAAAGGCCCAATTCAATCTGTCATAGGCTCTCTCCATATCAAGTTTAACAGCCATAAGACTTCTCGTGGCCGAAGCTCTCTGCAGATCAAACATAAATTCCTGGGCAATGAGAATATTATCTGAAATAGAACGCCCTCTAATAAACGCCCCTTGTTCATCAGAAATTAGGCGAGGGATCACCAGAGCAAGCCTACGAGCCAAAAGCCGAGCACAGACCTTATAGAGCGTAGTGCATAGACTAATGGGCCGAAAATGCTGAGGAAGGGAGGCATTAGGACGCTTAGGCACTAGAGAAATAAAGGTCTGATTCCATTCCGCTGAAATTTGTTTAGCCAGAAAAACAGACAAAGGCTCTTTTAAGCTGGTCAATCCCATGCAATAAAGGACTAATAAGTACCATGATGGGAGAGATGACAATATAAGGTTGATGAGATAAAGCCGATTATCAATAGCTTTCAAGTAGCCGATCTAGAGCCAATTTTTTAATTAGAGATAACCAATAGGTCCTCAAGATTTTTTTTTTTTTTTTTCTCATGGAGTGGTTACCCAATATAAGGTATCTATATAAGATTTTGTTTCATAAATTTAACAGGTGTTATCCTATCTTTTCTATAGTGTGGATTTACTTTCATTAGCCTTTTTGCATGATCATTGCAAATGTCATAGGAATTGGGATAGTAAGAAACAATTAGTTTCGCAAACAGAGTACTCAACTCAACTCATTTAAGCCTTTTTTTTTTTAATTAAATAAGGATGTCGGTTACATGAATACGTTTCTTCCACTCTATTTTATTCAGGACTTTCGCAAATAGAGTCATTTGGTATTTAACCAGATATTTTAAAGAGGAAACCATTAATGCATGGTAATCTATCAAGAATTTGCTAAACTATTTCTATATGATTCCCATGCATCTCTCTCTTACCGTTGCTTAATTTCTTCTTCTGTCACCTCATTGAAATTTTTCTGGCCTCCATCCCCTTAATGCTTCTGATTTATTTCCTTGAGAGATTTTTGTGAGCTCCCAGAGTAATTTTCTTTTGCACAAAAATTAAAATATTTTTGCTTTTTCTTGAATTACATAAGAGTACGTTGTCATTCAGTTATTTATAATCTCTCTCAATTTCTTAATTAGATCCTTTAGATCCATATATAACCATAAGTTTCCTGATGATCAAGTGGCTAGGGCTTGTAACTTGCCCTTCCAAGCTAGCCATAAATCTCCACCAACCATCTAGTGGGAATTTTTATTTGCACCACCCAAATTGCTCTTCACATCCTCTCATTTTTTATATAAAAAAATTCTTAAACTACCCTCCCTCTTTTTCTCCACATCCCCTGTCCCGTTTCCTTCCCTCCGATACCGCCTTCTTTCTCCTCCCGATACCCCTTCATCTCCCATCTTCTTTCTTCCTGTCTCTTTTCTTTTCCTAACACCTCCCACTCCTCGTCACTGGCCCTCTCCCAGCCTCCTAGCCCCCGTCTCCTCCTATTTCACGACACCGATGTCCTCCGGCACCGTTCGGCCAAACAGGGTAAACAAAGGGCCTATGTTCGGTCATGTTTGGCCGAACAAAGGTCATTTTGTTCGGCTGATAGGTTATGACCGAACGAAGGGCCTTTGTTCGGCCAAACAAAACCGAATGGAGGCCCTCCGTTCGGCCAAACAAGGCCGAATGAAGGGCCTTCGTTCGACCCTGTTTAATCGAACGGTACCAAGGGGGCGCCGGTGCCAGGGAATGAAGAGGAGACAGAGCTAGGAGAGGACTGGCACGGAGTGGGGAGGTGTTGGGGAAAAAGGAGGAGATAGGGAGAAAGAGACAGAAGATGGGGGGCGTATCGGGAAAGGGAAAGAGGACAGTGTCAGAGAGAAGATGAAAGGAAGGAGGGAGGGGGAAAGGGATGGTGCCGAAGAGAAGATGGAGGAGGAAGAGAGGAAAGGAACAGTGCTGAAGAGAAGAAGAGTGAGGAAGGGGGAAGGGGAAAGGGGAGGTTTCGGACGGATGATGTTGGGAAAGGGGATGTGAAAAAAAAAAAGAAAGATAATTTAATTTTTTTTTAAATAAAAAATATACTAAATAATTTGAATGGTGCAAATAAAAAATATCTTACCTATTTGATATTTATGGATGCACCCGCCGTATTACGTACATATGATGTTCAATTAATTATCCATCTAGTTTCCATGGGAGGCTGGTGGGACTATCAACATGAACCTTGCATGCAGACTGCTCCCACTTGTTATTGTCCAAGTCCATCCAATATTATTAAATCTAAATAAAGAGGAAAAAAGTTTGCTAGCTAGTCACTAGTCAGCCTTGGCAGTGCTCAGACTAACAAAAGCAAGACCTGTGTGATGGCAGTGGAAGAGAAACGTACAATTACGGTATCTTAACAAAGCCGGCCTAAAAAAAAAAAAAAAATCACAATTAATATTTGGTTTAATTTTGATTTAGATTTTAAAAACAATAATATATTAAATTTAACCATATGCGTATATTATATATAAACTTTCATTAATTTATATCGTATGCTATAGATAACTAATTAAGTTTGCATGGAAGCTATATTTTTTCATTATGAATAATTAAGTTATGAATGAAACAAATTTTTTTAATGTAATTAAATTGCTCTTATATATGATTATTAATTTAAATTAATAGATATGCATGGATAAATCAATATAATAAATCAAATCAAAACAAAATTGATTGATTTTTTTTTTATCGATCTGGTTTAGTACGTTTGATTAATTAGAGCAATTAATTGATTTGATTTATAAAAAAAATAATTTAAATTAGTTTGATTAATTTAAAATATATGATCGATAATTGGTTTGAAATATATATATATATACATGATTGATTAATTAGGTCAAACACGTGCACAGAAGCACGTACCTGACAAATCGTGTTACGAGGGCACGCGTGGCATGGCTCTCGGTCGTTGCAGGAGGGCCCATCAACAACTGGAGGTGCAGCATCCAATGCATCAAGGTACGTACCAAGGAGTACTAATAATCGTCGGAAAAACAGAAAACCTTGCCGTCGATCTGTACGTGTAAAGGACCCACCGTTTCCTCAAAGAGAAGAGCATGCACCTTGGTAATAACACATCACTCTTACACTGTTCCCATCTATATATGCTTGCCCTGTGTGTGCGTGAGAGAGAGAGAGATTCGTCAGGGCAGTGGACTCAGTGGGTACTACTCGGTCGGTCATTATGATTCTTCTTCTTCTTCTTCTTTATTTATAATTATTATTTAACATGTTTAGATGTCCTTATATTAAATGTTATGAACACATGCATGTAATTTTATTTGAGATGGTGGATCTCTCGAGAGGAATTCAATATGACATAAAGGCATGGAAGAATGGCCTTCAAACGTTTATAATTGTTGTAAATAGAAATAGCTTTAGTTTGAAGATCAGAGCTAGTTTGTCGAGCAATGCAAGAAAATTCATAAAATTTGCATATAAAAAATGCTAAGCTGTGCATGAAAAGTATTGATATTTAATTCGCTTGTTTTGTTTCACAACATGCAAGAGTAGAACCATGATGCTTGTTAATATATATATATATATATAATTCAAATAGATCTACAACTTCATAATCTTGAATTTCTTGCAGCGAAAGTAATTTTAAAATTTATAAGATGTTAGGAACCAATCTCAGCGACGGAGCCAAAAAATTTCTTTTAGGAAGGAGAGCAAGTCATGTTACAATTTTTTTTTGAAACGATAAGAACCGGTCCTATCATCTTCTTGTATTTAAATCATATATTTTTTTAATATGTTACTAAGGTCTTGTACAAATTAAATAAAAGACAGCTGATCATAAAACATTGTATTAAATCAAATAAAAAAACTTTTATAGTATATAAATTTTGTTCGAACATGAAACTATTTTTTTTCTTATAATCAGTATAGGTCCGACTTCATTAATATTATTTCTATTATATATTATACTATTTTAACCTTTTTTGAGTGCCAATTTTAAGTAACTAATTTTTTTTTAATATTCGTTATTACTATAGAGACCCCTAAAATTTAAATGTAAGGAAGATCAATACAGATGCCTCAACTCCAAACAGGCCCCGCTTGACCTAGCTTTATCAAGTCAACTCAATCCAAATACCTGGCCTGATTGCTTCCGCTATCGACTCATTTGGTCAAACACTCAATCCAAACGTTGGGTTTGAGGTGTGGCATAAGGAAAACAAGAGTCCTCATGAACCCTAATTAAGCTCTCCATGCCATAGCTGAAAATGTTATAAGAGTAGCTAGGAGAAAATAAAAGGGTTAATACATTAAGATGAGACTCATATAAAGTTCATTAGGAATGTAAATTGCTGCGTTTTAGATGGCTGGATATCTCCGACGTTGCCAATAAGAAATGGATGGATCCATTGGTGGGGGGGTGTGATTTCTTATGTTCTCGCTAAGAAAAGCCACACACACACACACCCATATAACGCCGAGCAACAATTAATTAATGGCTAGAAAATTGAAAAGGTGGTGCAAGCTTTTTAATTTTTTTTATTTTTTTATTAGGACTATGATTTCTAGGGATGGGGTTTCTTCTGGCCGGGTTGCTTTGCCACTATGGGACATGATTGGAAAGAATGGATTATTACAACCTAGCATATAATGAGTGTTTCTGGTGAGTATTATAGCATTGTGCGCAATGTCTCCCCTTTTTCTTCTAATTTTCTCCACATCCCTATGCATATATGACATGATTACGCTGCTATAGTGCATGATAACGTTTTTTTATCTAATGGACTGAAGCGTAGCAAATTAGATAGGAAAGAGAAAGGGAAAGTGATGATCACCCGACCTTTAGAAATAAACGAACCAAAATCAAACATGGGATGCATATCAGATCAGACTTGCATTCTTAATTTCCTCACTACATATATAGCATTCACCACTGACTCGCGTGTTTCACTTAGAGTTTAATTAAAGCCAAATTTTCTTTGCCAACTAATAATATTGCATGCCACAGGCTCACATATCATCCGTTCAAGTTTAAGACGTGCTTATGTTTAATTAAGGAAGGGACTATTTAAGCTCTTTTCTTTTCATTTCCTCATGTGTATGTATCCCATATGATTTTATTTTATTTTATTTTTCTCTTCAAAAAATTTGATGAAGTTTGCTCCATTATGTTTTAGACATTGTGAATTCGAAATACTACTGAAATATATAGTCTACAGCAAATCTTTAATTTCTAATTTTAGGCGCCAAATCTTCCAACGTCTTTTCTAACGAGACTTTGCATGAAATGTACGATGGTGATCAACCCTGTATCTGTAGAAGCCATTCTTTAGTTTATTCTAAAATATATATGTATATATATATATATATATATATATATATATATATATATATATAGCATACCTTAGATTCCATGTGATAAGATACAAGAGCTCTGACCATGTTCTGAGAGGGGTGGGGTGAGAGAGAGAGAGAGAGAGAGAGAGAGAGAGAGAGGCATGAGGATATCATTACCGTCTCTTGAGGGGCCTTTGTTGAAAAGCCTTGGGATTGAAGGCACAGATTTTAATCATGGCAGAGGGGGTATAATCATCCCCCTGTAATTGCCAGCAACTGCAACTGCTTCGTTTAAGGGTAAGCGAGAGAGAGAGAGAGAGAGTATAAAGAGAGAGGAAAAGCCGAGAGAGAGAGAGAGAGAGAGACGATATCTTAACTTTAATTTCAGAGCTGCAGAAAGTTCTTCTGAAAAGAAAAGCTAGAAGAGACGCAAGGGGAGAGAGAGAGAGAGGGCGAGCAAGTGAGCGAGCGAACTTTGAAGGGCGCATACACCTTCCTTCCCTTCTCTACTACAGTAAGCTCGGGCTGTGAGGATATGCGCTCGAGAGAGAGCAAAGAGGAAAGTGAGTAGAAAAGTTGAAAAAGAGAGAGAGACTTACGAGCATCGGCTTAAATGTTTCGAGTGGAGTGTGAGATTCCAGAGCTCCCATAGCCTTTTTTTTTTTTTTTTTTCCTCTTCCTTTTCCCCTTTTTTTTTTTTCCCTTGATACATCTTCCTCTCTTTTGTCATCTTGGGACTATCAAGCCTTTTAGAACACCATGATGGAGCCTTCAAATCTAGATCACCACCACCAAGAAGAGCTTCATGGGTCCTCCTATTTAGCACCTGCAGCTCCATCTTTCCATGGTCTTGGAGCCAACCATGAGTGGAGCCAAAGTCTTGTGTTGTAAGTCCTCTTGAATAACTGACTTCTATTTCTTCTTATGTACACATGATGCCAGCTGATCTTTGTTTTTTATGTACAGGGGAGAATTTTGAGTTTTAAATTTCCATTTTGAATCAGGACATCCGAATGCACTCCAGTTTAATTCCTAGGATTTGGAATTTTCTTTCTTGGTTATTTGTTACTTCTGTTGTCCTTATTGATCCTAGGGATTTGTAACCCTAGAACCATGACAACCTTAGGGATTATGTAGAAGCCTCATAGTAGTCATGACCTAAGGGCTCTATTTTGGGTTATGACTTCAAATATTGCTGCCTTCGTAAATAAAGAAATAGATCATGTGCTCGCTGTGGCATGCAAGAGGCTATCCATGCTTCCAAGAGAACTCCACAGTTGTCATAAGACATTTGCAGCACCTATATATGGTTTCTTTAGAGATTTTTTTTAAACTTGACCGGATTTTGTGCAGAAACTGCGGTGACTTCATATCCAACGCCAGTGGAGTCCTTTCAAGCCAAAGAGACTATAGACAAAGTCATGAGATCCCACCTTCTCCTCTCAACTCACAAGTGGTCCAAAACCTAGGGTTTCACTGGGGTGGCAGTGCAGAGAGTTTCATGCACCAGTCAGCCCACCAACTCAACGTTAACCTAGCAAAGATCAAAGAGGATCTGGCAGACTCTTTTCCAAAGCTTAGTGGGGTCATTAGGGACGACCCCTCTACCATTGAAGCCTACCAATTGGAGGAGAAGCTCTTAAGAACATTAGCATCAGATTGCCAGATCAATGGCTGTCAACCTCGCTCCACCAACTTGTTCAATGCCCAAAGCTTGGTCAGTTATGGAAGTGGCAGTGGAAACCTCAGCACGGTATTTCCGACAGCAAATATTTCGAACCCATGTGCCCCTCTGCAGGAATTCCCAGGATCCTCAGCTGGCATGGACCTCCAGGCTTTGGATCTCTTGGCTTCAGCTAGATATGGTCGGAGTTTCTGCCAACCTCTGCTCAGCGGCATGGGTTTGTTGAGAGAGAACACCGCTTTTGGGTTTGGCCATGCCCATCATGAACCAGCTCAAGGACCATCCCGCAGTCACCATAAGGTGCGCGCATGCTCTTCATTCTTCTGCATGAATAATAACAAAAATGATGATGATGATATATATATATATATATATATATATATATATATATATATATATATATATATAATTGTGATATGAATAATATTGATTTATAAAAGATATATATATATATATATATATATGAAGATGGGTCTGTTGACAACAGGATTTGTCAACACTGATTGGAGCAAATAATCCGAGCTAGATCATGGTGGTTCAATTAATTATTGTGAAAAACTATGTATTGCGGTTCATTGGGTGATTATATGAAACCAAGGATGATCGCAACCACCTCCTGGCTCCTCCCCCCATTTCAACAATCACCAACGTTGTCAGACCCATCAGCATCAATCTTATTATGACCATCATTGGCACCATCATGAAGTTGCTGACCTTAGATTTGAACTTTTGGTTGCATTGATAGTTTTGCATATAAATATTTTTTGTGCTTGTGATTTCTGTTTTTCACTGATTATTGCTGAAATCAAGTCATTCGATTGATTTTTTTTTTTTTTTTTCACATAGGTATAAATATTAGTAAGTGTTGCTACTGCGAGTGGGACGGTAGCAATTATCCTGATATATATTATTTGGTTCGTTTAAAACAAGCACTGGCCTGAATGGTTCGTTGGAAGAAGTAAAGAAGAGGATAGAGGAGAGCAGCTTTTGTACCCATATACTCTCTTATCGGCCTATATTCTAGCTAGCAGACTGACTCTACGCAAATACTAATTAAGAATAAATATATGGTTTTGGGAAGATGCTAAAAATTAGTAACATCAATACTGCTCCTTGTTTTGTCATTTGGGTTTACCATTTTGTTGGATTCTTTGATGTATGACAAGTAGAGATCATATTCATGTCTTCATTTATTTTTCACTGATGGATGGAACCGCAAATCAAGGATTTTTATGATGTGTCTCGTGTTGCTCTTTCCAGTTCTCACCTCACACCAATATTGAGCTATGAAGTACACAGCTCTTTTCAGCTTTATGAGTGACATTACATCATCTTTTGCAAAGGAATTGAAGTCCGTAAATAAAATATAAGAAAGTAATTACGTGCGCTGTTCTAGGGTTCTATATGCATCAATCAAACTAACAACTGGCCTTTTTTTGACCGTTGCTTCGCTGAAGATGCCATCATTAGTCGGTGCAGTTACAGAAGCAAAGGGAGCTGCTGCTGGTAGCGTTGTGGAGCACAAGGCATCTCAAACAGAGCAAAAAAAGCCTCGCTTCGAGTCTCGTTCTTCTTTCTCCCCATTCAAGGTACGGATGGATTACATACAAACTAAGAGTTTCCTGGAGTGATCGAGTGCAGTAACGCTTGAAATCTTTGCCATTCCTTTCCTTCATTCTTCTAAATATATTGTGGGATTGGAAAAACAGGTGAGGAAGGAGAAACTAGGTGATAGGATCGCAGCTCTTCAGCAGCTGGTGGCACCTTTTGGCAAGGTACGTAATTACTCGAGTAATGGAGAGTTCTGGTTATAGAATAGCAAAGTGGTTTTGGGGTTTTATTATTATTATTATTATATTATTTGAGCAAAGAGGTCATGGGTGTGTGTATGTGTAGTTCTTCTATTCGCCTTTTGTTCACTGGATTGAAGACGAGGTTTTGTCTGTGATCTACTGCATTTTGGATGGAACATATATAGGAGGAGTTCGTGATCTCTTCCAAGCGCCGTTAATTAATTTTCTTGAGGGATTGATGGGGGTTTCTTTTTTCTTTACTCATCCTTCATCACTCTCTAAGCTGGTGGTGGATTTTTCTGAAGCGGACTATATATATCCAAGTGATAAGTATTTACCAGTATATTACTACTGGTATAAATCAAGGAGTGCAAAGTGTAAAGCATGTTACATGGAAAATAATAAAAAAAAGAAAACCCGGCCATGACTTAACATAAAAAACAAAAAAGACAAAGAAGTACAAAAAAAGTAAAATCTGGTGGGAAAAAAAAAGCTTAAAACAAGTACATAGGAAATACAAAAATGATATACAGGATAAAATAAAACAAGCCACAAATATAAATCAAAAATAAGAAATAGAGACAAATATATAATTTTATTAAAACATAAATTATAAAAAGAAAAATGCAGAAACAAGGTATGTATCTGAAAAGAAATAAAAATAATAAAATAAAATAAAAAACATGAGAAAAAATAGCACTAAAATTGTAAATATATGTGCACCAGAGAGAGAGAGAGAGAGAGAGAGAGAGAGAGAGAAGCAGATAAGAGTGCAAATTCTTAGTAAATTTTTAATAAAATCATTTAATAATACATTTAAAATTGATTCTAGATGTGAATTTTTTTAATCTTAAATTATGAAAGAGAATTTAAAACAATTAGTTTGTTTCTCGGCCATATCAAACAAAAACAATTACTACATAGTAACTCCTAATTTGTTATGAAATTATTTCTTCTTTAGTTAAGGAGTATATATATAAATGGTGGATACAATTCTGATACATACCCTACTGTTTAGAAAATCAATCAAATTAAAAGTATTTTTAAAAAAGTAAAAATGATGAACATGAATTTAACATTTATAGTACTATTTGTTAAAATGAAAGGTATGTTCATCTTCTTTGTAGTATCATCACTTTTTTTGATTTTGTTTTAATATAATTATCCAACTTGTATTAAAAGTTATATTTTTAAAGAGGATAGTCGATCTTATATATAGAAAATTTTTGATATTAGATGAAAGATTAGAAGGGACTTTTTTTTACCTTGTCATTATTGATCATAGTTTAATATAAATAATATAATATATTAGATTGCTTCTCTATGGCACACAATGTTCTTCTCTTGTTTCATTCTTTTCTAGGTTGACTTTTTCTATTAATTTATTAAGTGAGGAGGGATCCAAAATATATTTCAGTAAGAGAATATAGTTTTCTTAAATATATTTTAGATGAATGCATGTTGTTCTCATTTCCTTCTAATTTAAATATTCTAATTGAGAGATATCATTTATAGCAGTAGCCTAATCATATCTAACATCTTTTCTCTAAATCTTATACTAACTTATATTTATATGATTGGTAATGCATAGACTGATACAGCATCAGTGCTAATGGAGGCTATTGGATATATTAAATTTCTTCAAGACCAAGTTGAGGTAATCACCATTCCTGTATTTTATAAACATCTAAAGAAAATGACATTATTTATAGTACTAGATACGTGTTCATGATGAAAAAATGTATCAATCATTTTGTGCATTTTTCTATCAAGACAAATGCATAAGGTGAAGGTACTCATTATAAGGTATTAGATTCATATTTATTATCAAATAAGTTTTAATTGTTGAACAATGGATTGTTTACAAAATGCTGCTTTTAACGGCTTAAAGCTATTGAGTAGTAGATAAGTAATTATAATTTAGTAGAAAAATCGTTAACCATAAAACTAAAGCTTATAGATTGATTTTTCATATTTAATACTTGTTAAAATTCTTTTATATTGAAAATATTTGGTTTGATTTGAGTTTTATATTGTTTATTTTTTGAATAATTATTTACTTATTTTGCAGACACTAAGTGTGCCTTACATGAGGTCATCTCATAATAAGAAAGCAAGAACAACGCAAGGGGTATGTATTCACCTTCTATTTGATATTCAAAAACTAATAAATATATAGTCTATTACACATGGTTTTTTGTTACTCATTTTATTATATAATTGAAAATTTTATATCATAAGATAACTCTGTTCCACTAAACTAATTTTAATTTTAAACACTATAAGATCGAGTGTAATGTAATATGACTTTAAAACTTATAGGACACCATTATATGTGTTGGCCCTAAAATATATGGTCTACATTTTACATTTATTTTTTAGATATTTTAGAATTATATTCATATTACTATACACACACACAAATGTATACAAAGAGGAAGGATAATAGAGTCGAAAGAGCTTTTATTTCTCTAAAACATTCTATAGTTTCAATTTATTTAAACCATTACGAAGTTGTATAATAAAAAAAATATTATTTTGTTTGACATACATCAACCTTATGACTATTAGTACAAGCTAGTATGAGACAAAGAAAACTTATTTTTTAGATGATTTTTTTTTACTAAAGTTAGAGATGGATAAATTCTACAAAATATGTAAATGTTGTCACTATATGAAGTCTAAGTGAACATAAGAAAATTAAAGTTGAATTCATATGATACTTTGAAAACTTTTTAGTTGTTCTTATATATTTTAAGAAAAAAATCCTAAATAGTTTACATATTAAAGTCTCAAAATGCTAACAAATAGATTACTAATGATGAAAACAAAGAAAGAAAACTTAAGTTTCGTACAATAAAATTATCATATAATTTGCATATATTCATTGTTTTCTTTAACTTATCATTTTTTTTCTAAATCTAGGTAACAAATGAGGAAAGAGATGAACCTATGCTAGATCTAAGAAGTAGAGGACTCTGCTTGGTGCCTTTATCTTGTACATCATATGTCACGAATGATAATGAAGGAGTTTGGTCACCGCCTAACTATAGAGGAAATGCTTGAATTAAATATGTTGCTACAAGGAGTTGTACATGTTTTAAAGCTAGCAATCACATCGTTGATTAATCTGAAAATGATTCATTTTCTGTCTTTATTTTTTTATCTAGTTTTATCAATTAAAATGATCTTGGACCATCAAATGATCACAAGCTTGAGATCTAAAAAGAGTGATACTGTGATGGAGCAAATTTGGTCAGCTTATGAAGTTCTAAGATGAAAAATTTTGCTCTATTAATATTGTAAAAAATTAGGATCTAGTGATAATTTGCAAACATTCCTTCACTATTTAAAAGAAGTTATTTGGTTCGTTGTTTGATGTATTCTTATTAGAAGATTTTTGTATATTAGGATCCATTACCTACACTATTTTTTGCTATCAAATTAATTTTGTAAAAATATTTATAATTCAACCTTTGATAATGTTTTATAACATTAAGTATGAACTTGATATGCAGGAAGCGTCTCTCTCTCTCTAGGACTGGAGAGAGAACTAACAAACACCAAAAAATTTATAGAAGATAAACTTTAAAAACTTCTGGTATGACCTTACATGCACCCAATAGCCAACACCATACTAACTAGAGTTCATAGGTTCATGACATACTATAATGCATGCATAGGTTTTAATATTAAAAACACCAACTTTAATTAATTCTATTCTATTTCCGAGACCAATGGGATGAACAAATTAAATAAGGGTAAAAATTCCTGGTTAATCTTGTGATCACCTTTAAATCATATTCAAGCCTTTTTTTATTGGATATCATTTCACAACTATGCAAGCCTAACATAATATCATTATCTTTGCTAATGATCAAGTTTATACAACTTATCATCTTTATGGGCTTCCTACATTTCTTTTAGGATTTCACAACTATAAGTACCTTAACTTTGGTGTAGCTAATTTTAGAAACAACACTATCATTTTAATTTCTTGATTTTGTCTTGTTTATTTGCAGACAATTGATCTGCACATGAGTAATTAGCTGGATACCAAAATATCAATAAGAAATGATGAGCCATAATATATTTCAACAAAAAGCCTATCCATTATTTGAAACTAAAAAAAAGAATGATCAATTAATTCTAATATGTTTTTATTATTATAATGATAAAGATTGAAAATTATATATTTACAAATGCAAGAGCATTGATGCAAAACAAAATGACCTGCCATCTTCTTAGTTTGACAGGAATTTATAATCTTTATAAAACATCACCAAGAGCTAAATTACGCTCTTCCCATGCTAAGTTGGTTCCCACCAAGTAGGCTTTAGTTAGACTCTCTCATAGCATAGCTAAGCTCAACATTTTTAATCAATCCCATCTAACCATGGACCTCTTCATCCTAATACTAGTCTTTGCACCATCACTTCAATACTAACTATGATGATGTTGATAAAGTTATTAGTCAAGAAAAAGATTGAAAAAAGTCATTGACCAGTAAAGTTTATCCGTTTAATGTTAGTGATCACTAAATGGTAGTACTGTAACTATGTAACATGTAAATGGGAGCTTTACTGGCTTAGAATCCCATACATCATTCTTTTAAAGTATTAGTATTGAAAGTAATAAGGATTGTGTCTGCATTCTCATATCTCAAATACTCTTACTTTACATAATTCTAGTGCATAGCCCTTGTGGATGATACTTTAACCTCATGCATGATAGCTAGCTTGAAATGATTCAATCCATGTTGCTCTAATTTAAAATGTTATGGCAATAGGTCAGTATAATTTATTCAAAACTAACCTTCAAAATCCTGCAATCATCCATTATATTATCTTTTTCAAAAAAAAAAAGAAGCAAAAGTCAACTAACTATTATCTAACAAGTTCACAAATTAGGAAACAAGCAATTTTTTCTTTTCTTGGGGATCAAGAAAATACTTTCACCAACTTAAATTCTTAAATAAATATTTACTTGCTAATTTTTATCTTTGTTACCGCTATGCAAATTGTGTCTTTTTCAAAGTTAACAACTATATGTATTCATCAACATTTATTCACTTTCTAATAGTTAGGGCCAGTGTAGTATTACTATAGTTTTTTTCAATTTCAATAACCTAAAGTAAAACAAACTATATTAAGAAACATGAGCAATAAAATATTTGTACAAGTACTATCTTTAATATCGTTTTTATGTAATATTTCACTAATTTATAAAGAGATAGAAAATAGAAAATATAGTGCCAAATAAGTCCAAAAAGTCTTTTGGGAGCAAAAACAAAATATAAAAAGATATTTATTATTTATAAATTAATTTTACTTGACTAAATTAAAGGCATATATCAAATTATTCTATTCATTTTGGGTTACCATTAAAACATGTAGTACACGTCGAAACATAATATGTAGATATAAACTAGAATACATAACCTATATAATGTGCAAGGTAAGATTTTTTTTATAAATACTTTTAAATTACTATATAACAATATAATAAATTATAATATATAGAAGATTTCAATAAAAAGTAAACTTCTGTTGCATATTAAGTATTTTTTTAACTATGATCGGATGGATACTTCATGATTAATGCTAAATGCTAGCCTATGTGATGCATGGGCCACATTTTATCTTCTTTTTCGACTATTTTTAAAATGTAATAATATAATAAACTATAATAAATAGGTTTCAAAGGCTAAATTATTATTGTACTTGTATATTAAGCAACAAACTTTAATGATACACTTCCATTTAATATTAGCATCCATTAATAAACTCGTCACTAATATTGGCCCAATGTACAAAATACTTTTTTATTTTTTAAATATAATGTAATCACATAATCAATCTAATATATATACTACAAAATTATTTTACTATAAAATATGAAATTCTTGGCTGGCCTTTATTTTTTAAACCTTCTACAACATACTTTCATTCAACTTTTTTGTTTGTATAAACTTTTTCTATAAACTTTATAGTTGGCTCATTCCACTATTATAAATCATTGGATATATAAGCATGCAAAGCATAGGGTGGTGATGTGATTTGAATTTTAAAATTAAAAAATATGGGCATATTTTTCTAATTTTATAATCTTAAATGTTAATTTTAATTCACCCCTCTCAACATCCATAATCCAAAGAGTCATAAATAAATAAAATACATATATTAGGTAAAAGGATTTTCTAAATTTGAAAAAGAAATTAATAGATTTGAAATTATAGATTAACCAATAAATGAAATGTTTTCTTAAAATAGAAGTAATAGAATCGAAATGAAATGAAATTTTGATGTTTTATCATAAAAATAATTTTTAATGGGCTTACACCCATTAATTTTAAATTTTAGAGACAAAATATTATATATAACTATCAAACATTTTATATATCAATGGTTTATTTCTATAATATTTAAAAGCTATCTAATTTATTTATACATGTGGCATAAAAATAAATTAGTTAATCTTTTGATCCAAACCATTTTAGCTTTACAATATATAGAATATAAATTAGAATATATGAAAATATAACTGATACAAAATATCATTTTCATAAATGAATTTATTGCTACCATTGTAGCCCAAATTTAAATCTCATTAGGATTTTTATTTTAAATGAATTGTATGGCAGGCTTTCTATTTTT
The DNA here is from genome assembly GCA_900491605.1 of Calamus simplicifolius. NCBI lineage: Eukaryota > Viridiplantae > Streptophyta > Magnoliopsida > Arecales > Arecaceae > Calamus > Calamus simplicifolius. Next base: position 311,566 of record UESW01004742.1, on the reverse strand, counting down.
AAAAAAAATAATTCATAATTTTTATCTATTGCTTATTCAAAATTAGACTATTCCTGGGCTAACTCGCACGAGGGTGTGATTGCCCGTTTGTACCAAAAAAAAAAAAAAAACTACTGATTCCATCCAATATTTTGCTTAAAAAAAAGAAAATCTTTCTCTCATTACACAAAATAGAATAACACCAAGTTGGAGATCCTCTAAATCATCAAACTAAGACCTCTGTGCAAGTCATAAGAAATATAAAATCTTAAATTGTATAGCATCTTCTATTATTCCATAGGTTAGTGTATCTATGTTTCATAAATTATGGCATAAACATACCAACTCTAATTATTTTTAAAAAGTTCCAATTATTTTTGAACTCTTTTAATAATTAAAAAATACTTTCATCTAATAGATATAAAAGTTATGCATAAAAAATATTTTAAATTTTGCGATATAAAATTAGGGATGACAATTTTTTTCGTTTGGCCGTTTATCCGATCGATACAGTTTTTAACGAGTTAAAGAATTTTCAGTTTAAACGGCTTAATGGGTAACGCGGATTACTCGTTAACGGCTAAATGGCCCAGCGATGATATTTTTTGCCCATCTCTGTTTTCATTAGCTTTAATATAATATATTTAAATTTTAATAGCTTCGCTTAATCACTTTTTCTATTTTTTTTTAAAATATCTCTTTATTTTTTATTTCTTAAGATGCCTTTAATAACATCCTTGGTTTGCTGTTAGCTTCCTTTGATATTTGAATATATTCTTTTTTTACGGTTGTTGCATTGAAAACCTTTATTTTTTCCTTGTTAGTTTTTTTCCCCTACTTTTGTTCTCTTTTTCCTTATCTAAGAAAGAGGGGATTTTTTTTTTAAATGTTATATGTAAACTCCTTTGCTTTCATTTTTAAGACTTTATTTTTACTTCTAAAAGAAAGAGCATCATATGTTTCAACTTTCAATAAACTCGGTAAGTCAAATTAAAGAAGAGTTAATGAAATGATTCAAAGAGCTCTATCAAATTTTTCTATTAGTAGTTTTAATTTTTTTAATAAATTATAAATTTAATGAAATAATTTTATTTTCTTATATAAATGGTTAGATGGATACCTAGTAAAATAATTTAAAGTGGGTATTCACTTGCCCCACCCTATTGGGTATCTGTTTTGTCCGACCGGATATTTCGTTCCCGTCTATTAACGGAGGGAACGTAACTATTTTTTTTCTAACAGGATGGAACCGATATAAGCCGCTTCGAGCTATCCACGGACTATTGTCATCCCTATAAAACCAGAAAATAAGTTTATACTTCTTATCGTATTTTGTTTTTAAATTTAAATCATACTGTTGCCACCGAGATCCGTCCTCCGACTCGACGCGGTCGGTCTCCTGATCGGGCTTCCTCCTGGGCGGACCTGCACAGAAGTCCTCACGCGAGAGGCATTGGGGGTGGCCCTCCGCGGAAGACCCTCCAACGCTCAAGTCCATGGGGATCGATGATCAACAGAAATAGGAGAAAGATATCTCTAGGGAGTCCTCCAGGGGTGGCCAATCGGGAGCTCTAGGGGAGCGCCGATGAGCAGTGAAGGAGAGAGAGAGAGAGTGAGAGTGGGCTGTGCGCGCGTACCTGAGAGAATATGGGAGTGTCATATTTATAGGCAATCACCTAGATCTTGAGCGCCTTCTGGAAGGTTCGAAGGTTGTTGGGATACGAAGATGATTCGAATCAGGTTGTTGTGAGGCCGGTGGGATCCGTATCTTGTTTGTTGAAGGATCGACGGCTGGGAGAGCTCTTTGATAACCTGATATTCGATGAGCGTGTAGGTTATAGGCCGTTATTGTAGATCCTAGACCACTCATTTATATGATCCTTTGTTTGGGATTCTGTTACGCTAGACCTGGGCTCTCCCGCATCGGGTTCCACGGAGGTGCATGTCGAGCCATGGATTGTTCGGGGGAACCGAGCTACGGGTTGCTCGGGAGAACCGAGCTATGGGTTGCTCGGGGAAGCCGAGCTATGAATGGCTCGGGGAAGCCGAGCTATGGGTTGCTCGGGAGAACCGAGCTATGGGTGACTCGGGAGGAACCGAGCTATGAATGGCTCGGGGAAGCTGAGCTAAGGGTTGCTCGGGAGAACCGAGCTATGAATGGCTCAGGGGAACCGAGCTATAGATCGCTCAGGAAAACCGAGCTAAGGGTAGCTCGGGGGGATGGGCTGATCTTAGTCCCTTCGCACGGTTATCAATGCAATGACGATTTTACCCCTCAACACATGCCCCCCACTCCCTAGTTCGAAGCATAGGTTCGGGCATAGGGAGTATAGACTTAGGTGGTGCAATCGGCCAAGCCCGCCTCGTCGCCAAAGAGCTCCCCTGCCGTCGCCGAGAAATCGCTCCCGGAGCCCATCCAGGTGATTCGACCGGTACACTCCACTCACTGTACCCAGGGCGCAAATCCTCATGGAGATAGAGCGCCAGCTCCCCCGACCAACTCCTCTCCGAGGGAACCCAACTCAGAGGGACCCCACCAAATACTGCTGCTATCACCGGGAGCATGGCCATGACACCGAGGAATGCTGGCAGTTGAAGAATGAGATTGAGAGGCTGATCCAATGGGGCGACTGAACCAGTTCAGGAGGGTGCTCGAGCCAGGACAACGGGGCGACCGCCAGCCGAGCTTCAGCAGCCTCCTCCTCCTCCAAATCCGCCTGTAATCGGCCACATCAACATGATTGAGGAAGCCGATGGCTCGAGCTCTAGAAATGATGATGAAGGCTCGGCGCCAAAGAAAGTGCAAACGGGTGAGCTCTCCTTCTCCGACGATGACCTCCAGGGGATACAATTCCCACATGACGACGCATTGGTTGTATCGCTCAATTTAAATAACTACGATGTAAGTAGGATCCTTGTTGATAGTGGAAGCTCCGTGAATGTTTTGTACCTTGATGTGTTTGCCAAGATGAGATTGCTCATGGAAAACCTCCGAGCCGTGGACTCCACCCTAATGGGGTTCACAGGCGATGTCATCGTCCCAGAGGGGGTCGTAACCATAACGGTTCGGGCAGGAACCTGGCCCCTTGTGGCCACTGTTCACACGGACTTCCTAGTGACTAAGCTTAGGTCGCCCTACAATGCGATATTTGGAAGACCCGGCCTAATGTCTCTCAAAGCCGTTGTCTCCATCCCACACCTATCTATGAAATTCCCCACCGGGCGAGGAATTGGTGTCGTCCGAGGGAGCCAAACTATGGCTCGATAGTGTTTTGTCACCAGCCTTCAATCCAGAATGCCTGAAGTTGATGGGCTGGACGCTCGGGAGGAATTCGCCGAGCAATGAGGGGAACCAGCCGAGGAACTGGAGGAAGTACCACTGGACGAGGCTCGTCCCGACCGAACCATAAAGATCGGGTCACTGCTGAAAGGTGAGTCCCAGCAGGAGCTGATCGACTTCCTCCGAAGCAACGCCAATGTTTTTGCCTGGTCCGCCTCCGACATGCCAGGAATCAGCCCCGAAGTTCTTGTCCACCGCCTTAACGCGGATGATATGTACCGGCCCGTCAAGCAAAAGAAGAGGAGTTTCGCTCCAGAGCGGCAGAGAGCTATTGAGGAGGAGGTTGATAAACTTCTCAAGGCGAACTTCATTCGGGAGGTGAATTACCCAAGCTGGCTGTCGAATGTCGTCATGGTAAAGAAGTCGAGCGGCAAGTGGCGGATCTGCATCGACTTCACCGACCTCAACAAGGTGTGCCCGAAGGACAGCTTCCCCCTCCCCAAATTGATCAGCTTGTGGATGCCACCTCGGGTCACCAAATGCTGACGTTTATGGATGCCTACTTAGGCTACAACCAGATCCGGATGGCCCCCGAAGATGAAGAAAAGACCGCCTTCATAACCGACCGAGGTACTTACTGTTACCGTGTTATGCCTTTCGGTCTTAAAAATTCAGGTGCCACCTACCAAAGGCTGGTCAACAAAGTCTTCAAAGAACAAATCGGCCGGAACATGAGGTATACATCGACGACATGCTGGTCAAAAGCAAAGAAGCATTACAGCACATCGAGGATCTCTCGGAGAGCTTTGCGACACTCTGCAAATACCGGATGAAGCTCAATCTGACTAAGTGCGCCTTCGGTATTAACTCTGGGAAGTTCCTCGGCTTCATGGTCTCCCAGCGGGGTATCGAAGCTAACCCCCAGAAGATCCAAGCTCTCCAACAAATGGCGCCCCCGGCGTCTATTAAAGAAGTCCAGCGCCTAACCGGGAGGATAGTGGCCCTTAACCGTTTCGTGGCTCATTCCGCCGAAAGGTGCCTCCCCTTCTTCAAAACTCTCCGGTCGGCCAAGAATTTCCAGTGGACCCCGAGTGTCAAAAATCATTCGAAGATCTCAAGAACTACCTTGGCTCTCCCCCTCTCCTCAGCAGTCCAAATCCCGGGAGACATTGTGTCTGTATCTGGCTGTCTCCGAAGGTGCCGTTTTCTCGGTGCTGGTCAGAGAAGAAAATAAGGCCCAGAAGCCGATTTATTATGTCAGCAAACTGCTCCGAGATGCGGAGATGAGGTATACCCGGATCGAAAAGATGGTGTTGGCCTTGATCACCTCAGTCCAAAAGTTGCGGCCATACTTCCAAGCACATTCTGTGATAGTCCTGACTAACCAACCCATCAAGGCGATGGTCCACCATCCGAAGACATCAGGGAGAATGACTAAATGGGCCGTCGAACTGAGCGAGCACGACATCCGATTTCAGCCTCGCCCGGCCATCAAAGCTCAGGTGCTAGCCGACTTCCTCCTCGAGTGTACCATCCCGGAGGACGGCTCCACCCCTGACTCCTCCGAGAAACCAAAATCTGGCGCCCGATGGCTCCTCCATGTCGACGGGTCATCCAACGCCCATCGCTCCGGTGCGGGCTTGGTCCTCACCAGCCCGGAGGGGGCAACTTTTGAATATGGCATCCGCTTCTCCTTCCCGGCCTCCAACAACGAGGCTGAGTATGAAGCCCTGCTGGCCGGTCTCCGGATTGCCTGCAACCTTAAGGTGGAAAAACTAAATGCCTTCACCGACTCCCAGCTGGCGGCAGGTCACGTGCGAGGGGAGTTTGAGGCCCAGGAATCAAACATGATCCGATATCTCCAAGAGGTTCGGAGCCTACTCTTCCATTTCCCCGAATTTGAGATCATTCAAATTCCTAGATCTGAAAATGCCCGTGCCAACCTGCTATCTCAGCTGGTGACCGCGGAATCAATGGACGCCGAATGAAAATTTCACCTGGAGACCTTGGAGAGACCTAGTATCGCGGAAGCTGACCGAGTGATGCAGGTTGAGGCCGAACCATCATGGTTCGACCCCATCCTGAAGTACCTCAAAGAAGGGTCACTCCCGGCCGATCGAAGGGAGGCTAGAAGGCTAAAGCTGCAAGCCACCCACTATGTGCTAATTGATGACCAACTCTACAAGCGGTCCTTCTCTATGCCACTGCTTAGATGCCTCCGCCCATCTGAAGCTGATTATGCCCTTCGGAGGTGCACGAGGGGATTTGCGGCAACCATTTGGGGAGCCGGTCCCTGTGCCACAAGGTGCTGCGTCAAGGTTACTATTGGCCAACCATGCAAAAGGATGCTGACGACCTTGTCCGAGCTTGCGACCCATGCCAAAGGCACTCAAGTATTCAGAGGCTCCCCTCCGCCAGCCTGGTCCCCGTTTCCTTCGCTTGGCCCTTCGTCAAGTGGGGAATGGACATTCTTGGCCCATTTCCGCTCACCACGGGGCAATGGAAGTTTTTGTTCGTCGCCATAAATTACTTCACTAAATGGGTCGAGGCGGAAGCGATCGCTCAAATAACTGAGGCTCGGGCCAAGGATTTTGTGTGGAGATCCATCATCTGCCGCTTCGGCCTCCCACACACCATCATTACTGACAACGCAAACAATTCGACAATCCGAAGTTTTGTCAGTTCTGCGAGGAGCACGAGATCCACCACCGCCTTACCTCGGTCGGGCATCCACAGGCCAACGGAGCAGCCGAAGTAACCAACCGGACCTTGCTTCAAGGGATCAAAGCTCGACTCTCCAGAGCCCGGGGCAGGTGGGCAGACAAATTGCACCATGTCCTAGGCCTACCGCACCACCCCGAGAGTACCCACAGGCGAAACCCCATTCCGAATGGCCTTCGGCACAGAGGTTGTCATCCCCGTGGAGATAGGGCTCCCTTTTCTGCGGGTGGAAAGCTACTCGGAGGAAGCCAGCGATGAGCAGCTCCGCACCAACCTTGACCTGGTAGAGGAGATCAGAGAAAAAGCACGGATCAGAATGGCTGCCTACCAGCAAAGAGTGGCCCGCTACCACGCCTCCAGAGTCAAAGGGAAAGCTTTCTTGCCTGGCGACCTTGTTCTCCGGAAAGCATCTGTCTCCGAACCGCTGGAGCAAGGAAAGCTGGCCCCAAACTGGGAAGGCCCCTACCAAGTAGCGGAGGTCGTTGGACCTGGGACCTACAAGCTGCAAGATCTAAGCGGAAGATCCATCCCTCGGACGTGAAATTCGAACAACCTCCGCAAGTATCATCAATAGGGTATGCCCTCTATAGGCTCGCCTTCTTAAAATTTTTGTCGGCATGTTGTTTCATGATTCATGACATAAATCACCATAAATTATATCACCAAAAATCATGAAAAGAAACAGATGCTGCTTACCAATCCTTAGCATGACCGAGTTACCTGTTTAAGCAGGAATCTACGAACCTCGGCCGGGCCGAGCAACTAATCTCCGGACCTCGGCCGGGCTGAGCAACCATTCTCCGAACCTCGGCCGGGCCGAGCAACCAATCTCCGAACCTTGGCCGAGCCGAGCAACCATTCTCCGAACCTCGGCCGGGCCGAGCAACCATTCTCCGAACCTCGGTCGGGCTGAGCAACTGATCTCCGAACCTCGGCGGGGCCGAGCAACAAGTCTTCGAAACTCAGTTGGGCCTAGTGATGAATTCTAAGGCCCCGGCTAAAACTGGAATGCATAAAGCCCCGGCAAAAACCGAAGCACGCAAACCTCGATTGAAGCCGAAGGACTTTCGAACAGTCCCCAGAACTTCGGTCAGTTTGAAAAATGCACACCGTGCAAAACCATCAGCAGACATAAAGACTGCGCCTTTGGCAAATCCCTAAAGGCCTCGACAGGCCCTACACGGCCGCCCACGAACCCCAGACAAAGTCGGGAAATCCCCCCTACTACTAAATCCCTAAGCAATATCCCTGCACCTTATCGCCCAAGCGCCTGTCTCGCTCCACAAACGAGACCATGACTTATCGCATAAGCCCACGGGACGACCCAGGTCCCCCTTTGGCTCAAACCGGAACAAGCGATTTTTTCCTTTTTATGAACTAAACAACGGTCTCATCAGAAAACAAGAAATTGTCAAAAAAGGACTTTTCTCTTTATTTATTACAAGGAAAAGTATAGAAAGAAAGAAAGAAAAATGGCCTTCGCAGAGGCCTAATGTCTCACCCCAGGAGCTGCCAGGTCTTCCACACGTCGGGACAGCTCGGCGACTCGCTGGCGGAGGGATGCTATCTCCCCCTCCTGCCGGTCTATGACCCGGCGAAGGGCCTCGGCCTCCCTCGTGGAAACGGCGAGATACTCCTCGACTGCCTTCTCAAGCTGCTCGTGGCTTGCAAAAGCTGACGCCAAGGCCATACCATCAACCATCACGGTGGAACGGCTCCCCTGGGAGCCCCCATGACCGTTGCTGACAACGCCTGACTCTCCGTTCGACTACCCTTCCCCCTGAGAAGCCATACTCGCTTTCAGGAGCTGTCGAGAGGCTAGCCGAGGGGATGACAAACATTGACATCCCCCTCGCCCATATTTATACCGCCCTGGTGAGTATCTCGAGCAGTCGGGTCATTAATCCTGACCCATGAGAATCGGCGCATGTCGCCACTTTGACAAGCGCCCACAGGACGCGAGGGGTCATGCCCCTTCCCGAGGGAAATCGGTAAACATCGACGAATTACTCTGGAACCCCCCCTCCTTCTCTAGAAACTAGGTTCCTCCCGATATGCCGGGCCCTCGCAGAGTAAATGCCCTCGAAACTCCTCCGAATTGCCTTAAATCGGCCGCCCATTGGAAAGTATGAAAAAGAAAGAGCGTCAGCACCTGACGTTGACTCGCTTCCCTCAAAATAGCCAAATCATAAATGTCGAGCGTACCCATGCGCCGCCCATTCCGCTTTGGTGTTTCGCGCTGAATCTCGCAGGAACCAAATATCCGGAGTCTCGGCAACAACCGAATTACCCCTTCGAGCAACTAATCTCCGAACCTCGCAGGGCCGAGCTATGAATCTCCAAACCTCGGCAGGGCCAAGCTATAAATCTCCAAACCTCGGCAGGGCCGAGCTATAAGTCTCCGAACCTCGGCCAGAGTCATGGAATACGTTCTACCGTAAGAATCCTGGCAAAAGCCAAGGAATCCTTCCCACCATCGAGGCCCCAGCATAAGGCCAAGACGCGTGTCTCATTATCGCAAGACCCGACCAGACCAAACAATCTCCAAAGTTCCGTTCGAATTTGGGCCGCTTATGAGCCCCAACTTGGTCGGATAGCGCGGAATCCTTGGCCAAGATCGAGCGATATCCCTGCGCCTCGTTTCGTTGCCAACAACAACTCTCGGCACAAAAGAAACAGAAACTAGGAGAAAGAACAAAACTTTCTTTATTTCATTACCATTGAAACAAATTACAACCGCCTGAGAGGCATTACAAGTGCATTGAAATGCATGAAATAAAAACGAGTACATAACTCGGGCAAACTGCTCCAAAGCAACTACGGGTGACTATGATGCTTCGGCATCCGGTCCAATAAATCAGGCAAACCACGAACCAATCAGCTCACACCGATAATGAGCGGACGACTCAGCCCAACCGTTGCGACCAGCTTCGGTTAATAATGATATCTCGGTGTCCCAACTGAGATATCAGAGAAATTGGAAAGGGTTGACGGGTTTTTGCCCCAAACCACCCAACCGAAGGGCCCTCGACGAGTAGGAAGAAAGCTCGCAGACCCTGAAACCGGGGCACTCCCCCAAATCTAGTGTATACCGCTAGCCATTGCCCAAGTCAAAAGGCAACGTACTAGCGGGTGACACACCATCACCCCCTCCTCACGTGGCAAAAGATTCCCGAGCGGACGAGCCCAGGAATCCGGATCAGGGGAGGAGGAGAAGTTCATGCAAGCCATGGGGAGCACGCGTACACTTCCAACCCTATGTCCCCAAGGGGGAACCGCAAAGGTCACATAGGAAGCGTATATGTGCGCTCTCCATGCGATCTCTGCGAACCTCTTGTGCGCTCTCCATACGATCTTCGGAGCTCCTCTCTTGAGGGCAAGCCACCCTCCGGCGGCTCCTTCGTCACCCCAACTATCCGGAGGATGGCGGTGACTCGCAGAGGGAAAGCTCGGCCCTCCCGCTCTAAGCCCCAGAGAGACAGGAATTGTGTGTGCCTTCACAATTTACATAAGAGAAAACTTTGGGATGGCCCAACACAGCCCTCTTTCCCCTTTTTATAGGCGGAGATGAACTGGGAACAGCTATCAAAATAGAAAGCCCCGAGATTCGAAACACCAAACCCGCACCACCACGTGGCCTTCTGAAATAAAAGCAACGCCCCACAATGCGCGCTAAGCGCGTCGCTCGAGCCATGACACATACCAAAAGATTATCTCTGATCCCGGATTACGAGCTTTAAATGCAGAAAACCGTCCGCCGATCTTGCAGATACTGGCGGATCCAAGGGATCGCCCTACGAAAACGACGTCCTCCAATGGCAAATAAGCACTTACACCACACGCCAAAGCGGCCTGCATCGAAAAGATCAATACAGCAAAGGTCCATCGGAAGGTGCCAGGCGACCTTTTGCTGGCTGCAGAGCTGTACCACCTGCTTCGGTGAAACAAAAATCGACTTGCCTTAGAAAGGACAAAGCACTGACAGGGGTAATAAATGGATACAAAGGCCAAACCCACTCTTTACCAAGAGGAATAAAGGGGTGACAGCGAAGGTTCAACAAACCCCCTACTCGGGGACAAACTCCCTCTTTTCGTCGAAGGCATGACCACAGTCTGGCCATTGGTAAGGTGGACTACCTCGGCCCTAGCCGAGCTACTCCGTCCCTCGGCCCTAGCCGAGCTACCTTTTTCCTTGGCCTTAGCCGAGCTACTCCGTCCCTCGACCTTAGCCGAGCTACTCCGTCCCTCGGCCCTAGCCGAGCCACTTCATCCCTCAGCCTTAGCCGAGCTATTTCATTCTTCGAACCTAGCCGAACCACTGTGTCATTCGGCCCAAGCCGAATTGAATCGTCTCTCAACCTCCTTTTGTACCAAGTTGTATTGTCGCTTGACTCTTTCGTCGGGGCTATCCCTATGCCTTGGCCTCGACCAAGATGTTCCTTCAAAACTCGAGCCCGAAAACCAACCAAGCAGTGCTCGTAGTTGGGACTAAAATTCAAGACAGGAAACTATCCAGGAAAGACAAACAAATGAAAAACGGCTGACCCGTTTACTAATTTCTGGTCAAACTACAAAACAAAAGAAAGAGAAAATACATATAGCCCCCAAAGGGTCAAGACTTGGGATCAGACCCGGCGTCTCCTGCGGCAGCACCAGTAGGAGCGTCGCTTGGCCCCCCCTCCTCGGCGGTATCCCACCGGGATACCTCGGCAGCAACGTCAACTCCCTGAATAGCTTCGAGATCGACGTCAGAAATCTCTCCATATTCGTCTTCCTTGGCCCCCGGGGTGTGTGTCTCATAATACTTGGCTTCCAAATAAGACAGGTCCAGGTCAGGATAAGTCTGAGCAATCTTAGCCTGCGCCTCCTCTTCGTCGAGCTGGAATGCGTCGGCACAGGCCGCCCTGCGTTTGTCGGCAACTCGGTAGAGTTCTTGTACTCCTCCACCGCTGAACAGGCCCACGCATTTTCCTGGCTAATTGCTTCTCCAGTTCGGAGATCCTTCGGTGCCTCGAGGCTGCCTTCTCTCCGAATGCCGCTAACCGCTCCTGAAACTCCTGGCTCATTTTATTCAACTACAGAAGAAGAACCAAGTAAGGCAGAAGTCGAAAAACCAGAACGGACAAAACAGATAACGGCCTACCTGCTCGTTCCGCCGGGCTAATTCACCGTCCAGCACTTGGACCCTATTGAGAGCCCTAGACTTAGCCGATTGATTTTGACGGAGGCTCTCTTTGAGTTCGTCCACCCGGGACTGAGTGTCTCCAATTTCTTGATGGGCATAGTCGAGCTTGTCGGAAAGTCGAGCAGCTCGTTCGTCCGACCACTTTAGCCGATCCTTTATGTCGGCGAGCTCTTTATTCAGACGGGTGAGGTGGTCCTGCTGCCGCCAACACCTATGCTCTTCCTCCTCGAGCCTCTTGCTCCAGTTGCCCTTATCTTCAGCATGGCTGGCTTTCAACTGATCCCACCTCTTATCAAAAAACTGTTGCATAGAATTAACCTTGCTCTCGTGCTCCGCCTTGGCTTGAGATAGCTCCAGACTAGCCTTCTCGGATTGCTCGCAGAAGCCTTGGAGCTCACTGACCTGTGTAGCGAGTTGAGAGGCTCTTTCCCTCTCAACTGCAAGAACCCTGCGAGCCTCCTCGAGCTCCCTCTGAAGGACCACCAGGGCTCGGGAAAGTTTATATGTAGAATCCACCCTCTCCTTGAGGTGATCGACCTCCTGGCGGGCCCGAGCCCAAGCTCCAACAACCAGATGCAAGCGCCATTTCAGCGCCCTCATGATCAGGGCATTCTACAAAAAAGGATTGCACACATAAAGAATACAGTCGAACTAGCTGACTAAAGACCCTACTTCAGTGCGACAACCTACCCGAGACGCGTAGTCCGTAGCAATCCTCGTAAGGGCAAGATCGTCGATCTCGGGAAGGAGAAAAGCCTCATTCGGCACCCCGGTGTACCTAAAGGCCATCTCTACAAGGTCCTCCGGATAATTCCCTCCTGTCGAGGAACCCTCTCCCCTTTGGAACTCAGGCCGCATCAAAGCGGAGAACATGACACTCACCTCCGGGTCGCGTGAGTGGAAGTCCGCTCAGAGAGCCAACCTGGGCACCCGCGACCCATGAGGCCCTCGGTTGGCCGGCTTCTTCCACCAGAGCCCTCGTTTGAGAAGCCTCGGGCATTTCGACTCTGGCGAGGGGAGCCCCAGCCCGAACATCCCCTTCGCTCGACGGCTCCCCTCCTTCTCCTTCTTCCTCCTCTTCTGCTTCTGCCTCCTCGGAAATCCCCCTACCCACAACAGACTCTTTAGGAACTTCGGCTTCCCCCGGAGCCTCCTGTGCCTCGGCGGAAGGCCCTTCACCAGAAAGCACCCTGCGAGGTTCGATAGGTTCAGTAGGTTCGGCCATCCCCTCGTCGCCTGCTAGCTCTCCCACCAGTGGCCCAGGTCGAACCTCAGCAGCCGTAACCACTTCTCCCGCCTCGATTGAAGCGGAGGTCGCTCCCACCTCCGCCTATAACCTCTCCGAGCCACCGGCCTCCGATGAGGGAGACCGAGCCGCCCTGCCCATGGGGGCCCCCAAGTGAACCGGCGTTGCTCCCTCGCCATCGTCGGACAAAACGACGACAGGCAGGGAGGAAATTCTAGCAGCCTCCTCCAAACCCCTGTGGCATCCCAACCTTCGCCTCCGGACAGACCCTCCTCCGGCGCCGAAAGATCATGCGCCACCGGAACTTCGATACTTCCGGCCCGCGGCGATGAGGAGCGCCGATCATCACCGTCTCTCCTGATCCCCCTAGGGTGGGAGCCGGAAGGGCGAGATCTCTTCTCGGCCCGATCCTTGCTGCTGGAGCCGGATCTCCTGCGGCGCTTTCCCAGCTCCTCCCTCATCTGGTCTGCGAGCATTGACCTTTCGACTATAGGGGCAATGTGATTCGCCCATTAGTTCGCACAAAAATCGAAGATGGAGCCACATTAAGATATTGGCTACGAAGTGATACTCACCGCGAGGATCGACGGGACTCAATCCGGCCGGGAAGAGAGTGTCCTCCGATAGAAGGACACTGGCTGGAAGCGCTCGACCGCCGCGCAACACGATCAGATCCTTTTCTCCGACTCGGTTAACTCCGGGTGCGCTTTTGGATCCTTTACGTATTGTCCCCACACCCGAGGAAAATCCGAGCTGATATTCCCCTCGACTATAAAGAATCGCGACATCCATTCCTTTATCGACGACGGGTTATCCAAAATCATCTTGAAGGACCTCCGGGGGCCGATGTAAGGCCACTCTGAGGCCCTCCAGAGACCAGATTGAAGCACACCCTGAACATCGGAAGGGTCGCGGTCACTCCGACACGGTTGCACAACGAGATGAATCCGATGAGGTTGCGCCAGCTGTTGGGAGCTACCATGGTGAAGCATATGTTGTAGAACTTCATCACCTCCCGCACTAGCAGATGAAGAGGAAACCTGAGACCTGCCCTCAAACTTTTCTCGTAGCAGAACGCTCCGTCTCCCAATCCGGATGTTACCCTGTCCTCAGCCGTCGGGAGCAACAAGGTAACATCCTGAGGGATCTTGTACAAGCGGCGTATCCGTTCTAGATCCGCTAAGGTCACCTCCGAAGCCTGATCACTCAGACTCACCATATCTACGATCACAAGAGACGCTGAGCAAGATCGTTGTGAAAACGGAAAGACGAAGTTCTCTAAGGGAAAGCGAGAGAGTGCTACAAATAGGGAGGGCGCCGCCGCGACTCCATTTTTCCCAAGGAAAACCGCCTCAGGGTGAAGATGAGGCATCTCAACCAAGACATCCGGAACAGCCACTACGGGCGCCGTGAAAATCGAGATCTCCCACGTGGCGCTTTCCCAGCTGTTGCCTTCGCTCCTAAGGAACGACGGGTCCACCTTGAAAAGGCAAAACGGCCATGCAGCATTAATTAGGACATCATTGCGTGGACTGTCAAATACATGTCCCCTCGTCCGATTGCGCCACCTAAGTCTATACTCCCTACGCCCGAACCTGCGCTTCGAACTAGGGAGTGGGGGGCATGTGTTGAGGGGTAAAATCGCCATTACGTTGATAACCGTGCGAAGGGACTAAGATCAGCCCCATCCCCCTGAGCTACCCTTAGCTCGGTTTTCCTGAGCGATCCATAGCTCGGTTCCCCCGAGCTACCCATAGCTTGGTTCCCCCCGAGCCATTCATAGCTCGGTTCTCCCGAGCAACCCTTAGCTCGGCTCCCCGAGCCATTCATAGCTCGGTTCTCCCAGCAACCCTTAGCTCGGCTTCCCCGAGCCATTCATAGCTCGGTTCCCCCGAGTCACCCATAGCTCGGTTCTCCCGAGCAACCCATAGCTCAGCTTCCCCGAGCCATTCATAGCTCGGCTTCCCCGAGCAACCCATAGCTCGGTTCTCCCGAGCAACCCGTAGCTCGGTTCCCCCGAACAATCCATGGCTCGACATGCACCTCCGTGGAACCTGACGCGGGAGAGCCCAGGTCTAGCGTAACAGAATCCCAAACAAAGGATCATATCAAGGAGTGGTCTAGGATCTATAATAATGGCCTAGAACCTACATGCTCATCGAATCTCAGGTCATCAAAGAGCTCTCCCAGTCGTCGATCCTTCAACAAATAAGATACGGATCCCACCGGCCTCACAACAACCTGATTCGAATCATCTTCGTATCCCAACAACCTTCGAACCTTCCAGAAGGCGCTCAAGATCCAGATGATTGCCTATAAATATGACACTCTCAGATTCTCTTAGGTATGCGCGCACAGCCCACTCTCACACTCTCTCTCTCCTTCACTGCTCATCGGCGCTCCCGTAGAGCTCCCGATTGGCCACCCTTGGAGGGACTCCCCAGAGAGATCCTTCTGCTCATTTCTGTTTATCGTCGATCCCCACTGACTTGAGCGTCGGATGGTCTTCCGCGGAGGGTCACCCCCAACGCCTCTCGCGTAAGGACTTCTATGCAGGTCCGTCCAGGAGAAGCCCGATCAGAAGATCGACCGCGTCCGAATCGAAGGATAGATCCCGGTGGCAACACATACTACAGCCGTGTTGCGCGCAATATATCTGGTTCAAATAAAGAGGAAGTTTGAATGATTAATTGTAATTATATAAAAATTATAAACTTTAATAATAATCAAATATCTTAATATCGATGCAATTAATATTTATTATATATTAAGTAATAAATTATACGATAACGATGTCCTTTGCCAATGTGCCGAATCGCCAACGGAATATCTGATGCTGGGGCGAGCGTACCGAGAGCCAGCTCACCGGCTGCCGCTGGGGGCTATAAAAGCCACTCGCCGGCCTCGGTCAGCTTCGCAAAGCTTCTCCTTCGCGACGCCGCAGAAAATGGAGAGGAGTCTCCTTCGCCTCTGTCCTCTCCTTGCCCTCCTCTACCTTGCCTCCGCCGAAGTCTTCTTTGAAGAGCGCTTCGATGGTACGATCCTTTCATCTCGACCCTCGTTCGTCTCAATTCGCCTATTGTTTTCACAGTTTCGTGATCGATCTCTACGATGATCTGTTTAAACCGATGGATCCTTGGTTTCTTGTTCGATCTGAGCTGTTTCTTGGATCAGTCTCGTCAGATCGAGCGATCTTACTGAAGCAGGATTCAATCAGATCCGGATGTACGATTGGATCAGTGATTGCCGATTCTTTAGCGTGCGTTATGTTTTGACCATGAGCTATGTCGAATGATTTCTTGGAGTAGTAATGAAGTTCTATGTACAATCAATGGAGTTTTGAGTGCTGAAGTGTCGGGTTTTACAATCCGTTATAATCTTTCCAGTTGGCGTTTCTTGGAAATTAATCATGTTCTACGATTCTGGGGTGAGATCATAGCTTATCAATTTTTTAATGTGAACTTATATTCTTTTATTGTGAATTTGAATGGTTTACAACAACAACAAAGCGTTTATTCCAAACTAGCTGGGATCAGCAGGTTTGAATGGTTTCAGTTTTATAATTGCTGTGAAATCGGTATGTCTGATAAATCCGGCATTATCAGTTTCTATGGATAGGTGGGTGAGGTTCGCATTGGGTGTTTAATGAATCACAATTATCTTGATGCGCCAGGCATCAGAATATCTTGTTGCTAAAGGAGTGTGGAATTTAACACGACAAAGATCTTAGAGACGAATCAGGTGTGAAAAGACGTGGCTACTTGTTCATTGCCAAAATCTAGAGCTAAATGTGATGTGGCTGATTAAGCCGCATTAAGGATAACGAAGGAAGCAACTAATGGAACCCCCACCTTGGCCTCTGAGGCTCCCTCGGCTCGGCCTCGGCCTTCGAGGCTTTCTCGGCCTCAGACCCGGAGTCCCCTCGGCCTCTGTCACGCTCCAGATCCAAAATTTGAGCTAGGATGATAACTCGCCATGCCAGGCATAATCAAGATACTTAATTCAAATAAGGCAATATTGACATATCAATCCAAGTTCATAACTTAATACAATCCATAATTATAAGATTTGGGCTACAAGCCCTACGTATAAACATCACTGGGGTTACATCAACATAATGAAACTAATTTATTTAGTAGAAGCTCCATCTAACCCATAATTCTTATGGCTCTAAAAAATATTGTAAGATTTATATGAGCTTACACTTAATAAGCAAGCCTACTATAATATAATATAATCCATTAATCATTTCAAAATATTATCAAATCAACTCGGCTTTATCAATAAAAAGCTTTCAATTTCAAATGTATTTATATAATTACCACTCCTTATGTGTCTCATGGTCCTACAACACCCAGTGTATCACTCTTAAATGTCCCCTAAGAGAAAGGGTCCTGGTACCAGTATTATGTCATGTATCAAAAACAATCGCAACACACCCTACAGATGTGTGTCCTCCATATATCTTCATGTATCAAAAACAATCGCAACACACCCTACAGATGTGTGTCCTTCATATATCTTCTCCTGTGAAGGTGGGTTCCGTATCACTTGGCATTTCACATCATTCACACATATGAGAATCGTTGCGACACATATAAATATATCTCAATATCATCATCATATTTGCATGTCACACGTCATGCATCAATATAAGCATAAGCTTCTCACATCACATATACAATGGTTTGAACATTATTAACAATTGCATATAAACATATCAATAGTACCATTATATTTTGTAAAGTCAAAATAAGCATATACTTCATCTTTTGCACACATATAAAGCCATTACTTTGCAAAATATTACCAGCTGTAATAATCATAGCAAATACTCATTTGTATACTCGTTGTACTATTATCAAATTAAATATCAAAATTTCATTTGTCTCATTTCATAAATATGCATACAGCTATAAATTCAAAGATTTATATATTAAATAATTTATAAAATCATGATAATTGGCTTACTTACCTTAGTACGCTAATTCCAAACTGTAAACCAGCTATTTGGACATCTGGTTACCTATAGCATTAATTTTTACAATTAAATCCCTAAAATTTGAATAATAAAGTGTCCCTTAAATTCTACCCAAACTAATCCTGGGCCCAACTTTGGGCTCGAATATCTCTCAATATATACGCCCAAATGAAAAAATAAAAATACCCCAAAAAACTAGGATTAACACTGATCCGACCCATATATTCTCTTTCCTAAACTCGGCCCAAAACAGAGCCCAAAAATCAGCTCTCTCGCTCTGTCTCTCTCACCCTCTAGCATGGACAGTGGCTTACCAGGAGCAGGCACGCGCGAGGACGAAGGAGAGGGTTGCCCTCGATCTTCTTTTAAGCACCCTCGCAACACCTCGGCTCAAGGAAAACAAGAACCCATCCGTTACGTGGAGGTTCGAAAATTCAGACGTCGCACCGGGTCCTAAACGTCAGAAGGAAACGTGCCAGGTATCCCCAAATTAATTACCGGGGTTACATTCTTCCCTAAATTAATTACCGGAGGTTACAGCCTCGGACCTCATGTCCTCTCGGCTTTGGACCTAGAGTCCCCTCGGTCTCGGACCTTATGTCTCCTTGGCCTTGGACCTAATGTCCCCTCGGCTTCGGACCTCGTCCCTTTGGCCCCCAAGTGCGGGTCCTCTTGGACCTCGGGTCCCCTTGGCCTTACCTCAGGTGTCCCCTTGGCCTTACCTCAGGTGTCCCCTATCTCGAGCCATCTGACACTACCACGTAGTCCACCCTTCCGCAGCTGCCACGTGACCCACTAACCATCTGCAACTGTGCATGGCCGCTGCCCGTAACGGCGCACGCCTGACACAACTAGGCCCATTTACTACCTACAGTGCCGCGCCTGACAGGTAATTCGTGGTGTAAGACACCTCTGACATGTCTAGTATCGGTTGCGACTTGTCCATATCAGCTTGGTCACCTGTCCGCTATCAGACAACAACACATAGGGATTAGCCACCTTCTAAAAGCGGAAAAGGGGATCTTCGAGCAGGTATAAAAATTCACACTCACAATGAGGAAGGGATTTGAACTTAAGTTCTCTAGCTATCTTTCTACTAGCTATTTTCTTCACTATTCTCGAGTTGCTTACTTGAGCGTCGGAGGGTCCTCACCGGTGCAACCGGTTTCCGAAAACTTCCTTGCAAGAGCACTTCGAGGAGGAGGATCTCTATTTTCCGGCATTGGAGGAACGTGACTTGGCAGCAACAGATGGAATGAAATTTGATGATAAGAAGGATACTGTTATACTTTTTATGATTTATTTTGATAAATGGAGTTGCTTTAGATGAAGTGATGCAGCCCTAATAATCTTGACTAACACTACGTGGGCGAGGAATGAGAAAGGAATACTAGCTAAACTTTAATTAAAATTTTAAAGTAGTCATTGTTTATTCAAGGGATAACTCATGATTGCATTTGATCTGTTTTGGTCCAAGCCATGGATATTATAGCGTAGATTTTATGTTTTACATGTGAATTGAAGGATTTGTATTGTTGGAATAGCTGAGAAAAGTGGGTCTTGTACATCTGAACTTAATGATACTTTAACTAGAGCTGTACCAGGTAGGAATCAAGTCTAGCATTTATTAGGAATGCTCGTTTAGTCAAAGTTTCTGCAAGTCTAGTAGACTGTTTTACATGATATCAGGAAATGATAGCTTCAATCAGTTTAGCGAGATGCAACATTGATTTGGCTGAATATATTGCATTTATAATGAAAAGAATGATGCCAATGAGCATCTAAGTTAACCGTTTTATGGTGTCAAGTTATGCATATCAAACAGCCACAGCCAAGATTATCCAAGATTAGGTGAGACAGAGAGAAAAAAATGAGTTCAAGTTAACTTATTATTAATACATCTAAAATATATTATTTGGTTTACTGAAACTAGGAAGCTAAAAATGGCCACTCTCTGCCCCCATTCCCATTACGAGTGGAGAGTACCCATCCCATTCCCACCCGTCTCCATTTATGGGGATAAAATTTTCTCATCTTCATCCCTATGGGATGAAAAATTTTCATATCTCCACCCAGGAAAATGGAAAAATTTTCATCCCTAACTGAAGCTATTGATTCCTCAATTAAATTCGCCCATTGAACATGGATTGCATATCTGGATCTGTTTTAGTCCTTAGCCTTCACGTTTTTGTCATAATGGACATGATCTAGGCTTGTATTGTTAGGATCCCTGAGCCATAGCCTTTGGTATCTGTTATTTTCACAGGATAGCACATATAGGCAACAGATTCATGTCAATGCATCCCAAGAAACTTGTATATGGTACACTTGCCAATGCAGACTGGAAACTAGAGTTTGCCACTAACTTGTGGAACCCACTGAAACAAGAGCTTAAGAAAAGATAACTTGTGGTACACAGTTGCATTGCTGTGTTGAATTTGGGTAACTCGGTCTAAATTCCACTAAGTGTCATTTTACCTTTTTTTTTAGAATGTTGTCATTTTGTGGTTGATGATTTAATTAACAATTGATTTATTCTCATGGCTGGTTAAGATGGATGGGAGGATCGCTGGGTGAAGTCTGATTGGAAGAAAGATGAAAAGATGGCTGGAGATTGGAACCATACATCTGGAAAGTGGAGTGGTGATCCAAATGACAAGGGTATGTTTTCTTTTTTACTTTATCTTGTTTGTCTGTTTTTTTCCTTTGCTCCCCTAGTTTTGATGTACAAATCCTGAACTTTTCATGTTACCTTGATTAGTCATCATATTTCAACAGGAGTATTCAAATATATTTGTTTGTAATCATTATACACCATTGTTTTGCATCAGCTTGAAAGGTGCTAACTAATTGGTGCTATTCGAACAAGATTGCAGAGTTGATCTGGGTAGAGAAACTTGATTCATTCCCCAGGAAAAAGGAAATTTATTTAACAGTGGTGGTTGCTACATAGAAAGTGAAATGTATATGGTCTCATCATTGATTGCATAATTCGAACTTAACAAGTGAAGGATTTTTTGTTGCTAGTAGTTTCTGGTATTACTTTTCTAGTTTTTTTGCTAACTCGATTGATCTCATTATTATGATTCTTTTTTTTTTCAACAAAAAGAGCTAGAAGGATAAATGTCTGGCTAGTTTTTTTCTCTTTGCCTTACAATACATGGTGCAATATAATTTTCTTTATATTTTTTGAGTTGAATTTATTCCCATTCTCAGTAGTCATATATTCCCACATTTTCATTTTGGGCTTTGCTGTCCTAACTTCAAAAACCTTTTCTATAAGGACTTCTATCGTTTATGATTTACAAACTTCTTTAGTTCAACTAATCCTTTCACAAATGTGCAGGATGAGGTGTCATATATCTTATCTTGGTCGTTGCTGAAAATTGATATTACTAACCCAGCATATTCCTCCAAGAAGAGACTACTGGCTTTTTCCTCAGCTTATGTGAATGTATTCAATTGACTGACAATTAGAGTTGAAAATTGGCCCATGGACCTGATTTTATATTGATTCAGGCTGCGCTTATGGAGAACTTTGGATTTTCCTCACACAAGCTTAACCTTTTCCAGCCCTATAAAATATGTTAGATTAAAAAAAAGTTTGTGAACTTTTGAATATAGTGGATAATTTTCATGCTTGCAGGTATCCAGACTTATCCAGATTACAGATTTTTTGCCATCTCTGCAAAATTTCCGGAGCTCAGTAACAAAGACAAAACACTGGTTTTCCAATTTTCGGTAAAGCATGAGCAAAAGCTCGACTGTGGTGGTGGATATATGAAATTGCTTAGTGGTGAGATCGATCAGAAAAAGTTTGATGGTGAAACACCTTACAGGTAACCATGGTTTATTCAAATCTAAAACTCATCGTCCTTGAAACTGTGGAACCTTGTTCATCCTATTTCATTTATTTCACATTGTCTTTTCTTTTCTAAAACAACTGCCTGAGAGTCTCTTGCTTGCTAACTTTGAATTTAAAGGTTTTCTATTATATTTTGATTTTGTAAAGCTTCAATTGATTGCTTGTTACATTGTCCTGTGCAGCATAATGTTTGGGCCAGATATCTGCGGTTACACCACAAAGAAGTCCATGCTATACTGACTCATGATGGGAAAAACCACTTGATAAAGAAGGATATTCCCTGTGAAACAGATCAGCTAACCCATGTTTACACTTTCATCATCCGTCCTGATAATACATACAGCATACTGATTGATAATAATGAAAAACAATCTGGGAGCCTTTACTCTGACTGGGACCTGCTCCCCCCAAAGAAAATTAAGGACCCTGAAGCCAAGAAGGTTAAGATACAAGACAATTTTGTAACAAAATCTGTATGCTGGCATCTCTGATATCTGCTCATGAAAGTTTATTTTGTTGCCCATTTACAGCCAGATGATTGGGATGATGTGGAGTACATCCCAGATCCTGAGGACAAAAAACCTGAGGTATGTATTGCACCCTGAAAACTTGAGTATTTGTATGTTCGCATATAATATTGCCTTTTGTCTTGCACAGTTGTATGGGCTCTGTTTTTGACACTGATTATGTATCATTAGATAGCTTATGTAGTCATACTATGGGCACTCCTGAATTATCCCAGAGGTTCTGTGATCTGCATATCCTGACAACATGATATATTTTCAATACGGGTCATGTGTGGTTCCCTGATGGCATTAACTGGAGTATATCTACTGTCAAACTATCTTCTGAGCAGATGGTTTAAAAAGAATTATAAAACTCTGATTTAATCATGATTTAATGAAATAAAAGTGCACCTTTTTAGAATTTTTGTTAGATTTTGAAATACTCATTTGTTTTTGATTTTGTCCTAAATGTTGTTGCAATTTCCTCTTTCTGCGTACATGATTGAAACTGTTACTCCTCGTGCTGAATCTTTGCCAAAATTATAAAAAGGGGCTCAGTTCAGTCCTAGAAACTTTGTACGGATCATTGCAATATCTGGTGTTCAGCGTTTCTTTCAAGTTAAATTTTGTAGCAGGTTTTATTGTTATGTGATCATCTTTATTTTGCAATATAACAGGGATATGATGATATCCCCAAAGAAACACCAGATCCTGATGCCAAGAAGGTACTTACTGATTCTACTGCATTTAATTTTGTTTCTTAAAATAGAAATGTGCTATAATCAGGGATATCATTATTTTCACATAATGAATATATTGATATGCAGCCAGAGGACTGGGACGATGAGGAAGATGGTGAATGGACTGCCCCAACCATTCCAAATCCTGAGTACAAGGGTCCATGGAAACAGAAGGTCCAAGATGGGGGAAAAAAAATGGTTTTTTGAGTTTCATGCTCTTAAGATATTTTTATTAACTTTCGTCATATGTTTTCAGAAAATCAAGAACCCTAATTATAAGGGCAAGTGGAAGGCACCAATGATTGACAATCCAGGTTATTCTTTGTTCCTTAAATTTGCTCAGGTCTTAAAGTTACATTGTTGCTTTTGTATTTTATTACATTGAACTATGTGGAAATGTTTGACAGATTTCAGAGATGATCCTGAACTCTATGTTTTCCCCAATCTGAAATATGTGGCAATTGAATTATGGCAGGTAAATTGCCTTATGATAATTGCACTTTATCTACAGACAAATATTTAGCACTTAATGAATGCTTTTATGTTTCAGGTGAAAACAGGAACTTTATTTGACAACATTCTGATCTGTGATGACCCTGAATATGCAAAAAGTTTGCGGAGGAAACATGGGGGAAATACAAAGATGTATGCCATGGATTCTGTCCTAATTGCAATTACTGGTTCTTCTATCTATTTGGGTCTTCTCTTATGCAATTTTTTGCACATTTGTAGGCTGAAAAGGCAGCATTTGATGAAGCAGAGAAGAAGAGAGAAGAAGAGGTATTTATAATATAGCTAAGATGTTTCTGCTTCCCTGTCATTTGCTAAACCATGTCATCCTTTAATTTACCACCTTTTAATTTGTTGAGCTGCCATCTACTCAACAGGAGGAAGCTGATAAGAGTGACATTGATGAATCTGATGTGAGTTACTAAAATTGTAGTCTTCTAACAAATTTAAAAAAACAACCTTCTATCTACACACACATATGTATGTATATGTATATGTATATGCATGTATGTATGTATGTTATTATATAAAACTTTCTTCATTGTAGGATGAGAAAGCGGATGATTCTGATGATGGTGCGGAGGAAGAGGAAGATGATGCAAGTTTGCATGTATGTTTTCCTGCACCTCTCTCCACCTTTCAACACACGCAAACAGGAGAAAATAAAAAAAAGGCCCTATCAATTTCTCTGTTTGTGCATAAATCATGTCTGTAATTTCATCATACGGTGCTCTAATAAGTTACAGCTTACATTTGGGTGCAGAGGCACAAGACATAATAAATTTAAGCCTGCTTTGCTTTCCATGTATATGGATCCTGAAAAAGAGGGTAATGTTCACTTGAGTAGATGGCAAGGCCTTTGGGATAAACTGTTAGAAGAGTCCTAGGTGTGCCTGTATTTCACCAAATATAATGAACAAGATTTGATCTTGGCTGAGATCCCATTTTGTATATCAATTAGGACACTTACCGTAATTACTAGATATAACTATTTGTAATTTGAGTATCAAGTTAGTGCTAAATAGAGCAGAGTGGAGGAAGCATATTCATGTAGCCACCCCATGTAGTTGGGAAAAGGCTTAATGAGTTGAGTCGAGTTGTAGAATTAGGACACTTACTGGTGCATTATATACAAAATACTGACCTTGATTATATTGGCCAATATGCATGATATATATAGATATACTGTCCGGTAAGACATCGATAATTAGTTAGATTCTTTTGATATTTCCTTTTACTGTCTTAAATGTTTCTCTTATTCACTGGACATTAAAGTGAAGGCCTTAATCAATGCACACATGCACGCGCACACACATTTTGTATATCAATTAGGACACTTACCGTAATTACTAGATATAACTATTTGTAATTTGAGTGTCGAGTTAGTCCTAAATAGAGCAGAGTGGAGGAAGCATATTCATGTAGCCACCCCATGTAGTTGGGAAAAGGCTTAGATGAGTTGAGTCGAGTTGTAGAATTAGGGCACTTACTGGTGCATTATATACAAAATACTGACCTTGATTATTGGCCAATATGATATATATTGATATACTGTCCGGTAAGACATCAATAATTAGTTAGATTCTTTTGATATTTTCTTTTACTGTCTTAAATGTTTCTCTTATTCACTGGACATTAAAGTGAAGGCCTTAATCAATGCACACATGCACGCACACACACATATATCAGCCACATATTTTGCTATCTTGGTCATCATGGCCTTGTTTGGTTTCTCAGACCCATGATAAATCTCCTCATCAACCGAATATTTAAGGGAGAGCAGCAACCATGGTACACAGATCGAGGGAATTGGTAGTTTGCAGATTATAGTCTCAAAAAATCGGGATACTGCAGTCCTAGTAAAAGATGATTTTCCATTTATCAACAACCATGAATCGAAATTTCTTATCATGGTTACATACCGCCTACCTCAAACTCCTCTGTTTTTATTTTTTTCAGCCGTATGTAGTTAAAACATATCTTATCACCAGATAAGATGCTCTAAGCATTGAAAAGGGGCCTGCATGAGACACTAGTTTATCTGCCAGGGACTGGGGGTGTAAGACAACAAAATTGACAGTGATAGAGGGAGAGGGTGTGAAGAAGCAACTTTCTTGCAGTCAGGTCATCATCTCTATTGATTTTTAACCATTGTTAACTCTATCCCTCTTGGGAGGATTTCTTCCTTAAACAAGTAAAATTTTGGTTTTGAAGAAGAAAGGCATGAGATGTTGGAACAGAAAATTCTTGGTAAGCATCCTCCAAACAATGGGAGATCAAAGCGTTAGTAATAATCATAATATAAATAAATAATAATTACTCTTTATCCAGCGGTTTGGATCTGAACCGCCAATTAACTTTACTGCATTCATTGCTGCAATTTGTGTCGACTTCTAAAAAGTTTCCCATCTCAAAGCATATGACTAGGCAGAACTTTTGAAAACCACTGTTGTGTTTATTCTCCAATTATCTAAGTGGCCTACTCAATTTAACTGAAAAACCTGAGCAGGTTATTTTCTAGTCATAGATGCAGCTAGAAATTGAACTTGTGGGACTTTCTTGGCTTGGCATTGCAATTCGATTATTAGTTTAGGAAATATTTTTGTACTCATATCATTCGTAAACAAGCAGCAAGTCACCAGTACATCACTATTGTAATATAGCTGCTGCCTGGTGTAAACCTAATGTGTTGTTTTATTTACTTTTTTGTGATAACCTTTTTAACTTTTTTTAAAAACTTTTTTTACTTTTTTTTTTTTTTTCAGGATGAACTTTAAGAGCAGCTGGCATCTTGCAGGCTAGACTTTTTTTGCTGCAATAGTTCTAACTAGCTATCAGCAGAGGAGACTGTTCTTGTCAGCACTATCCTGTGATGGTTGTGCTGCCAGTTAGTTGATTTGTTTAGATTAGCCATATACTCTGTTAGCAAGTTCTTGAAGCTAATTTTTTGTTCTGTAGTCTCTACTGTTATGACCTGTTAGATGTGCTTCTGGAAAGCATAGCTGTTCGCTTAATGAATGCTTGTTAGAATGATATCTCCTTTTTTTTTTTTTTTGTTGAGGAAATTGCTAGAATGATATCTCAGATTCAGGTAGAATCTGTGAGTTCCAAAATGAGTGAACCGGCAAAGGTTTCCCTTGATGCAGTGTATTTGAGGGCTAGGGTATTTTTGTTTCGGACAAAAGTTTGCTGGCGTAGCTGCCACAGCACGACTGAAACAAATCATTTTACTTTTGTGTCAAGCATGGGTAGATATGAAACATGTACTGCAGTAGATGCGCGTTCTCACCGTTGTTTTTCTTCTGTATTGCTTCTACTGTTAAAGAAGCTAACGTGGGGGATGGGATGGGTTGCACTGTTCAGTACGTTAATTTTAGCTTCAAGAGTTGACGGAGGCTTCAGACCTGCACGCCAAATGTCGGGTTGGCATTGGGTAGATATGGCGAGTGGCTCGTTCTGTCGGTGGATGACCTGCAGGATTTTTAGTGCCTGTGAAAGGTGCGTGTTACCATGATTAGAGCAAACTAAATGTGATGAGATGATTGGTTCCCATAATTGACAAACCAGGCAGTACTTTCATGAGATTAGTTCTTCTTTTGAACTGAAAATAATTGAACGTCACTGTCCTCCAGGGTAGCCATGCAGGCAAAAATTTAAACGTTCAAAAAAATTTAAATCATTTGTTACACTCTTGTCATCATTAGTTAGCTTGCTAACGGATTGAACTGAACCAAGACATGCTTGATTATTCCAACCCAACCTGTTTTCACTTTTCACATTCAAATCATGATCTGGGACTTGTAGATTCAAAATCAAGTCATTATTTGATTGGACAAGTGCATAGAAAAACTTTGGATCCAATAAATTATTATGTGGATTAAACCGAGATCAAGTATAATTCAAACTCAATCGAACAATTATTAGATTTGATTTGGGATTAAGCAGAGTCAGCTTTGCGTTTCAGGTCAAGCATCTCATCCAAATAATTAACCATTTTTTTTAATCTTTTATGAACGTTTTAAATATATCTGAGGTGAAAGTATATAAGAGGCAATGTGGTTATTGAATTTTAGAATTAACTTTAGTTTTTAAATCCAATCTAATTTAGAAGCTTAGAAATACAGATGAGGCCGGATGATCTAACCAGGACAGATCCAACATGGGAGGCCCCTCAGGTTTCCATCATATGTTAGCCACCACCACATCATTTCCACATTGCTGCCTCATTGAAACTTTGACTTGTTTGGTACGTTGCTTGTTATGGGGGAGAACGTGAACGTGAGGAGGACGTAATCCATCGTCTTTAAAACGGGTCCATCAGTCATGAGGTCCGAGGTTGACCTGGTAATTTGGAATTACTGGCAGCAAAGAACGTGTACAAGAAGACTAAGCAAAAAGAATGGAAAGTCAAAGTTGAAAGAATCCACCATTTCTGATACGTACAACACGGTGGTGCTTGTGAGATAGACTATATATATATATATATAAAGCTAACATAATAATTAGGGTTTATTTATTTATTTATTTATCCTTCTTTATTTGAGCAAGCGGCCAATCTTGACTAGGTGTTCGACTACGGAGTTCCGGTCTGGGCGTCAACTATGAACCTTTCCACTGGTCACCAACTCATCACGGCTAAGAGGATTATTTCCTGTAGTCAACTTAATCATCCAAAATAATAAAATATCTTAACATATTAAAAAGATTAATCATTAGGGCTACATTTTTTTTCTTTTTTTTTTGTGTGTCAAACATCGAAATTTAGACGCATAAGGAATGGATGTCTCTTGATTTCGGATATCAGTGCAGCCTAAGAACCTGGATTGGGCTTGACAAAATTACACCAGATTTTGGCACACAAGTCTAGCACAAACTAGTAAGCAACTATTAGATCTTAGACTTAATTTAAATATATTGATCTCTATTAGATATACGAAAATATGGGATCAATATATTTATCGTGAGAATAAAGCAAGTCAAGATCGATAAATACCTTCAACCATTGCTGTTGATTTTCTTCCAGATGAGGGTAAGGATCTTGATCTTCCTCTCAATCTGAATCAGCTGCACCTCTCGGGATCTTGATCTACCGCTTTGATCTGAATCAGCTGCAGATCTACCTCTCGGGATCTTAATTTACCGCTTCGAAAATCTTGATTGAGTGCTTCCAATCAATGAGCTATCGCACATGATAGTGTATACCTCAGAATATACTCTTGATCAGGGACTCAATTTCTCTGGCTTCTTTTTGGTTTTTTTTCTTCCGATGACAATTTTTTTTTATCGAAAGCCTTAGAAGGGATCTCTATTTAAAGAGATATCTTAACTCCCTTCCACCGCCTACTCCCATCAAAGTAGGCGTTTAAGCGTTTAACACTATTTAATCCACCGCCTACTCCCATCAAAGTAGGCGTTTAAGCGTTTAACACTATTTAAGAGATTTCGTTACCACTTATTAACTAGTGGATGGCGTAGAGAATTATCCGACGATTAAGCTATATTGCAATAAAATAGGATCATCTACTAAATGGGATATTACATTCTCCCACTTGGTCCATATATTTTATCTTAATCCATAATTCTCAATACTGAATAAGAAACCAAATACATGAATCATAGCGATAGGTCCTCTATAATTGAGTATTATCTTCTATGTATTACAATGCATTTAATTTCTTTACCACTATTCCAAATGTGACAACATAACATAATGAATAAACCATATGTTTATTCAGAGTCTAAAAGAAAATTTTATCATTTCTCGAAAATTAAATAATGTGTACACCTGAATGAGAAATAAACAAATAATTGAAATAAGAGTTTCTTTGTACAAACTGTTATCCATGCAATTATATCATGGAACCAACTCCCATTCGTATCACATGATCCTTAAAATTCTTAATTGGCATGCCTTTAATCAAAGGATCAGTTATCATCAACTCAGTGCTAACATGTTATATGACCACTTTGTTTTCTTTAACACGTTCTCTTATGGCTAAATACTTAATGTCGATATGTTTACTTCGACTACCACTCTTGTGGTTTTTAGCCAAAAATACAGCAGCTGAATTGTCACAGTATAGTTTAATTAGCCTAGCAATAGAGTCAACAATTCTAAGCCCTGTGACGAAACTCTTCAACCATACATCTTGCGATGTAGCCTCAAAACAAGCAACAAACTCTGCTTCTATAGTAGAGGTAGCAGTCAAAGTCTGCTTTGCACTCCTCCATGATATGGCTCCACAGCTAGCATAAATATAAATCCTGATGTTGATTTCCGAGAATCAACGCAGCCAGCAAAGTCCGAATCTGAGTAACCATCTATCTCCAAATGATCAATTCGTCTATACATGAGCATGTAGTCCTTGGTCCCTTGAAGATACCTCATAACCTTTTTAGTAGCTCTCCAGTGGTCTAAACCTGGATTACTCTGATATCTTCCCAATATTTCTACTGCAAATGCAATGTCAGGTCTTGTGCAAACCTGAGCATACATTAGGCTTCCAACAGCTAAAGCATATGGAATATTGTGCATCTGTTCCCATTCAAGTTCATTTTTAGGGCACTGGTTCAAAGCGAACTTATCACCCTTCACTATAGGTGCAATACTTGGTAAACAATTTTTCATCTGAAATCTCTCCAAGACTTTATTGATATAAGTTTCTTGAGACAATCCTAAAATGCCTCGAGATCTTTCTCTATGGATCTTAATGCCAATGACATAAGATGCCTTACTCATATATTTCATATCAAAATTTTTGAAGAGAAATTGTTTCACCTCATATAGCAACCCTTTATCATTGGTTGCAAGTAGAATGTCATCCACATATAGGACCAAGAAACAAATTTTGCTCCCACTAACCTTCTGGTATATACATTGATCCATGATGTTCTCTTCAAAACCAAAGGAAGAGATCACATCATGAAATTTTAAATACCACTGACGTGAGGCTTGTTTCAATCCATATATGGATTTCTTAAGCTTGCAAACCAAATGCTCACTATCACCAGAGGAAAATCCTTCAGGCTATTTCATGTAAACCTCTTCCTCTAGATCTCCATTAAGAAATGCAGTTTTCACATCCATTTGATGTAACTCAAAATCAAAATGAGCTACCAATGTCATAATTATTTGGAGAGAATCTTTCTTGGATACAGGAGAAAATGTCTCCGTGTAGTCGATTCCTTCCCTCTGAGTGAATCCTTTGGCAACGAGTCTTGCTTTATATCTTTCAATGTTGCCTTGTGAGTCTTTCTTTATTTTAAAGATCCATCTACATCCAATGGCTTTTACACCATGAGGCAACTCAACAAGATCTCAGACTTGATTAGATGCCATAGATTTCATCTCGTCCTTCATGACATTGTACCACAAGTTTGATTCCTTAGAACTCATGGCTTGTGAAAACATTTCAGGATCATTTTCGGCTCCAATGTTATAATCAGATTCATGTAGATACACAACATAATCACTAGGAATTGCTGATTTCTTTATTCTAGTTGATCTTCTTAATGTTGTGTCAATGACCTCTTGAGAAGTATCTTGCACAACTGATTGTTGATGAACAACATGATCTTCTAGATTACCATCAGCTTGTGAAATCTCAATGACTGGTTGTTGAGCACTTATTTGAGTTTGAGGAGTGCTATAAATAATAACCAATTCCTCACTTGAAGTGGAAGCTGGAATATCTGAATGATCTTTCTCAGAAGAAGCCAAATACTGAGATTGATCACTCCCACTAATCAAGTCATTCTCAAGAAATTTTGCATTTCTTGATTCCACAATCCTAGTGCTGTGAGATGGACAATAAAATCTATAACCCTTGGACTTCTCAGCATATCCAATAAAATATCCACTAATAGTCCTTGGGTATAGTTTCTTTTCTTTGGATTATAGACTCTTACTTCAGATGGGCATCCCCAAACACGTATATGTTGCAAACTTGGTTTCTAACCTTTAAATAACTCAAATGGTAGTTTGGAAACAACCTTGGTTGGAACCAGGTTTAATATATACGCAGCTGTTTTAAGAGTTCAGTCCACAAGAATTTAGGTAGGTTGGAACTGACAATCATGCTCCTTACCATGTCCAATAATGTTCGATTTCTCCTTTCAGTTATACCGTTTTGGTCAGGAGACCCCGGCATGGTGTATTGTGCAATAATTCCATTTTCTTCAAGAAACCGAGCAAACGGACCAGGTGCTTGTCCATTCTCAGTGTATCTACCATAATATTCTCTACCTCTATCTAACCTCACGACCTTAATTTGCTTGCCGCATTGTTTCTCTACTTCTGCCTTAAATACCTTAAAGGCATCTAATGCTTCGTTCTTATTATGAAGCAGGTAGAGATACATATATCATGAATAGTCATCAATAAATGAGATGAAGTATCTCTAACCATACGAGTCCATATCTGGACTACAGATATCCGTATGTATGATTTCCAGTATTTCCGAACTTCTTTTGGCATCTTTCTTGGACTTGTTGGTTTGCTTTCCCTTTATGCAGTCCACACAAGTGTCAAAATCAGCAAAATCAAGAGTATCAAGTACTTCATCTTTTACTAATCTTTTAATTCTCTCAATGGAGATATGACCTAATCTCCGATGCCACAAAATAGAGGAATTCTCATTCATAACACTTCTTTTCATACCAGTTTGGGCATGCATCACATTATAGGAAGTATTATTTTTTAAATTAATTTGGAAAAGATTGTCGAACATTGTACCATTCCCAATAAGCTTAGATTTATAAAATAAATCAACAGAGCTTTTATCAAAATTAAAGGAATATCCTGCTGGTACAAGCCTTGACACTGAAATCAAATTTCTAGAGAAACTTGGAATATAAAACGTCTTTTCCAAATCCAAAACAAAACCATAATCTAAAATAAGTCTGCACATCCCAATCGCTTCCACATGTGAACCCATCTTGTTTCCTGAATAGATGCTTTGTTCACTTCCCAATGGTTTCCTTTGATTTAGAAAACCCTGCAAGGTATTTGAAATATGGATTGTAAAACTAGAATCAATCCACCATGTGTTATGACATATAACCAATTTGGATTCATGACATACGAATGATGTTAGAGTACCTTTCTTGTCAAGCCAAGCTTTGAATTTGAGGCAATCTTTCTTTATATGCCCTTTCTTCTTGCAAAAGAAGCACTTGGACTCCTTCTTGTCTTCTGTATGGATGGATACTTTACCCTTTCCTTTGCGTTTGGCTTTGGGAGCTTTAGTCTTTCTCTGAGTGACTAAATATGCACTTTCTCCAATTTCTGAAATCAGCCTCCCTTCCTCTTGAACACACATGGTCAGAAGTTCATTAATTGACCATTTGTCCTTATATGTGTTGTAAGATATTTTGAAGGGACTATACTGTTGTGGGAGTGAGCTCAAAATAAAGTGCACCAAGAAAGATTCTGACATCTCAACCTCTAGGGATTTCAACTGAGCCGCAATGTCCCTCATCTTCATGATGTGCTCACGCATACCTCCAACCGTAGTGAGCTTCATTGATGACAATTTTGTCATTAGGGTGCTAGCCAGTGCCTTATCTAAAGACTCAAATTGTGCATCAATAGCCTTCAGAAGTTCCTTAGATATTTTTGCACTCAGGAATTGAACCACGTATACTAGCAAAATCTTAGTACGTATGAACATCATAATGAGGCGATTGGATCGCTCCCATCGTTCATACACAGCAATCTCAGCCTGAGTGCTAGTAGATATAACCGAATGTGGTTCATCCTTCCTGATAGCATAGTCAATATCCATGCACCCTAATTGAAGAAGAATTCTCTCCTTCCATAATTTATAATTATCACCACTTAAATCGAGAACGTCACATTTCATATCAGAAATATTAACAGGCAAAATAGCTGCATAAAAATAAAAATCATGTTCATGTAACTGAATTTGAGGCATATAATTTGATGTCATGTCTTACTAATGTAAACATGCAATAACATGAATCAATAACATATAATAACTACATATGGGCTAAGCTATTATACTTAAATAGACTCATTAACTTAATGTGACTAACAAATCATATTCCTTTCTTAATTCCTATGGGTAATTAAGAAAATAATTTGTTATCCCATCCTAAATAATTATATCAATGCAATAAAAATTCTTGTGGGATAAGATTCATTGCATTAATATAATTAATCATAATTAATGTCATCTAACCTGATCTTTGTAACTCAATATATAATTATGATTAATTAAAGATGCTGTGGCTACTCCTCAATTAATTAAAATCATATTGATCACATGACATTTGAACTCCATTATATGCATATAGATTAACCAATTTAGCATGATTATTAGGTAGTGATCTTAATCAACGTAACATTTCCAAATCAAGATCTGAATTAATCAAATTGGCCAGGCCAGTGAAAGAGAAGTGGGGTCCCCCGTTGCTTTCCTTAGGTCAGTCAACGGAACCAATTAAGTAACCACAATCTCTTTACCTTTCTAGACACCAATTGACCAATCAAACATTGAAAGGATTTGCACTGTGATTTTTCACACTACCACCAAATGTAATTTTATTCATGCATATAATAAATCTAATATGCAAAATAGGAGATAGCATATCAATTATCTATTTAATGAATTTTCAAAATTATCATCTTGAGAAAAAAATTTTGTTAATTAAAACACATCCGGCCGTAGCTCATTATTCCCTTGGGCCAGTCTATGCAAAACACCATAGGCATAGAGACTCAGGAGGCATATTTTAATACAAAAATTTTAAACTTAAGAAATAAATGATAAAACCAATCATATCATATGATATAATATTAAACAGATAATGGCATGCATTTAAAATTTAACCAATCCAATCTGATTTTAAATCCCGTGAGAAAACCGAAAGACTCATAGGCGAGAAAATCGAAAACATATGGTTATGGAAGCCATGCTGTTTTTCCTCTCTTACGTTTTCTCTCTTTAACATGTCACCGCATGTGGTTATGGAAGCCACCTATTTTTCCTTTCTTTACGTTTCCACTCCCCTCAAAGTTCCATGAGCAAAAATTGAAACCTGACGGAAGAAAATCGGAACGGTCAGGAAAAATCGAAACAACAGAGGAAAAAAAATGGCAACTGTAGATTTGAACCTGAGATCTCCGCAAGCTCCTTTTTTTTTAATGCCAGAGAGAAACCCAAAAAATCCATGATGCGACAAAACCGAAAATGCACAGAATTCTTTCCTTTAACGTGAACATCTTTAACAGAAGAGGAAGAGGCCACGTTTTATTTCTGCAAAAATCAGAACCTGAGATCCAAAAAAACTAAAAACGGAAAACACGCGGCATAAATTGTTTGAAAAGAGGAACCTTGATGGAAACACTCACAAAATAAGGCCGAGGTTTAAAGGCTCTGATACCAAATGTTAGACTTAATTTAAATATATTGATCCCTATCAGATATGCGGAAACATGGGATCAATATATTTATCATGAGAATAAAGCAAGTCAAGATCGATAAATACCTTCCGCCATTGCTGTTGATTTTCTTCCAGATGAGGGTAAGGATCTTGATCTTTCTCTCGATCTGAATCAGCTGCACCTCTTGGGACTTGATCTATCGCTTTGATCTGAATCAGCTGCAGATCTACCTCTCAGGATCTTGATCTACCGCTTCGAAAACCTTGATTGAGTGCTTGATTGAGTGCTTTCAATCAATGAGCTATCGCACACGATGGTGTATGCCCTCAGAATATGCTCTTGATCAGGGACCCAATCTCTCTGGCTTCTTTTTGGTTTTTTCTTTCGATGACTTTTTTTTTGTTATCGAAAGCCTTAGAAGGGATCTCTATTTAAAGAGATATCTTAACTCCCTTCCACCGTCTACTCCCATCAAAGTAGGCGTTTAAGCGTTTAACATTATTTAATCCACCGTCTACTCCCATCAAAGTAGACAGTAAACGTTTAAGCGTTTAACACTATTTAAGAGATTTCGTTACCACTTATTAACTAGTGGATGAAGAATTATCTAATGATTAAGCTATATTGCAATAAAATAGGATCATCTATTAAACAGGATACTATATTAGATTCTTAACTTGAATCGAATTGATGACATAACGATGATACTAAAAAAAATATCATTATCATTGATCCACTGTCCAATAAGCTATCATACGGTACAAATAGTCATCACCATCAATATCATTTTTTTAAATTAAAGAGTATCTTTTTTCTCCATAAAAATTATAGTCATCATGCCAATTTATTATTTTCTATTTCTTAAATCATGACCTTAACGATGAGCCAACTAAATAATACCATCAGAGCTTTGTGGCGATTTCTGAGGCGATTCCGTGGCGATTTTCGTGGCAATTTCCGTGGTGTTTCCATGTAGCTGCGGTTTTTCCAAGCCTATCGCTGTGGTGAAACTGTCCCAATTGCTGTGGCATCTCTATCGTGCTGTGGTGAAGCTGCTACAGGTATTTTGACATGCCCGATTCTTAAAGCATCTCTGTTCTGTTCAAAGGTTATCTTTAAGATTCGTGCTCCGGTTCTTGTCTCCCCCGATCTCCGGTGACCATCATCATCTCTGGCTGTGTCTTCCACGGAGTCTTTCCCCTGGTGTCCCCTTGTCTCCCATGGCGGCCAATGGGGGATCATGTGGTCAGGTCTCTGGCCAGAAGGTGGGTATGTCCAGCTTCATCTGGGTCTCTCCGTCACCTTCCCCGGCTGAGGTGGCGACGCTGGAGATCTCTTTTCCAGATGTAGTAAGTATCCCGGCAGCAGAGTTAGAAGTGGAGATGGCTGGATGGCAGGGGCATGCCATCCTTGCTCGCTCATTTCAAAAGTGAGTTCCGGTGGCAGCGTACGTCAGGGAGTTCAAACGTGCCGGAATCCAGGGAGAAATCGTCCCCGTTAGCTTGGCATTTAGGTGCTACATCTTCCGATTTGAAGACCTGAATGCTTTTGATCTGGTCTTGAATTGGCCATGGGTCATCAATGGTCAGGTCATTGGATTGGAACCGTGGAGACCGGAGTTTATTCCGGCTGAGGATGCCATTCCTTCTGCTCTGCTTTGAGTGCGACTGCCAAACCTTCCAATGGAATTTTGGAAGGTAGATTTCCTCAGGGCGATTACGGAGCCTGCAGGTAAATTTATCTGTGCGGATGCTCCTACTCTGGCCAGAAGCAGAGGCGGGTTTGCTAGAGTTTATCTTAGGGTTGATCTCCGTCGTCCTCTTTGGCCGGGGACCCAAATTCAGGGCATTAATCTCCCCTTTTGGCAGCAATTTGCCTTTGAAAATTTGGAAGGAATATGTTCAAGCTGTGGCTCGATTCACCTTGGTGGATCTTGCGCTGTTCCGGCTGGGTCTGGCGTTGTGGAAGGTGCGCACTCTCTGGTCTTTGGCCCGTGGTTGGCTGATGTTCGTCATTGTCGGGTTGCTTCTGGGCTTCAGCGGGAGGAGAGGAGGATGCCTATTCCTCAGGTTTCGCCTGGTGTCTCTAGGTCTGGTTCTGCTCCGCAGCAAATGGCTTCTGACCACCGATCGGGTGCTGGAGAGGTTGGGGGGTGGAGCTCTCCTCTGAAGGTGGCCCGCCGAAGGGTGCCTGCGTCGACGAGGGTGGTAGTGGTGCCAAACATTGGTTCGGCTACTCCTGTAGTTGATGTGGAGAAGGGGTGCCCAGTTAATGTTCCAGTTAAGGAGGCCGTGCCAGGACTATTGGTTGGTGCCGATTTTCAATCTACTGATAAGCTTCTGAAGCTGACTGAGAAGGGGGGCTCTTCTGAATCTGGCTCCACTCACTCTCAACTGACTAAAAACCCTTTTGCATCTGTTGGATTGGGATCGGATGCAGGTGGTTATCATGTTAGTAGGGATGCTTGTCCGGGTCCTCTTAAAAGGGCGAGACCAGGTGATTGCCAGGCTCCGAGATCAATCTCCAGAGTTGAGAAACGAAAGGGGAAAGGCAAAGCCCCTATGTCTAAATGTATCGGGTTAGTTTCGTTTCTCCAGATAAGTTGACTCTGCCCTCATCTTGTTAGGAGGGAGTATGGGAGGTGGAGATGGTCTGCCCTGTTAGGGCTGTCGGTTTGCTTGTGCAGGGTTCAGATGAAGATAATACGACACTTAGTTCTGGATCCCTGTCATCGGATCAGTCTCTCCGGTTTGCTGTTCCAGGTGGTGACTCGGTTGGGCTGAAGGCCGATTCATCTATGATTCTTGAGGGTGGCACCTTGACCAATGGGTGCCTTTCTGATATGGCTATGGTGGAGGACCAGGGAGGGGTCCCAGCTTCCTCCAGTTTGTAAATGAAAATATTAATTTGGAATGTTCGAGGAGCTCGAAAGCCTTCCTTTCAATCCTTGTTTGGCAGATTGTTGCAGTTATATAATTTTGATATATGTGTTCTTTTGGAAACCAGGTTATCGGGTGAGTCTCTGGCTCGGTTTCGGAGATAGATTTCCCGGTCTTGGTCCTCATATGCGGTGGAGGCTATTGGTATGTCAGGGGGTATCTTGGCTATTTGGCACGAATCTGCTGTTACGATTGATGCTTTTACCAGTGTAACCAGCAGATTGGTCTTCTTGTCTCAGAAGGGTCATCTAATCCCTGGCTTCTTTCGGCTGTTTATGCCAGTATGGATTATCGGGAGAGATGGATACTCTGGTCTGAGTTGCTTTCCCTCCTTGCCCAAGGTCTCACAGCCATTATTGCTGGAGATTTTAACTGTATCACTGAGGCCAATGAAAAATGTGGGGGCAGACGGGTTGTGGACTCAGCTGACATTAATGAATTTAGAACTTTTATTGGGTCTTCGGGGTTGCTGGATTTGGGGTATTCGGGGACCCAATTTACCTGGTGTAATAACTGGCAGGTCTCTGCTCAAGTTTGGGAGAGACTGAACAGAGCTATGGCTACGGCTCAGTGGCTTCATATGTATCCTGCGGTTTTTGTTGCACACCTTCCCAGAATTGCCTTCGATCATTGCCCCATTTTGATTTCTACGGAAGTTGATCAGAGTCAGCATAGACAGTTTAGATTCGAGCATTTTTGGATAGGCCATTCTGCTGATCGGTCTATCATTTCTCAGATTTGGCATCTTCTTGTTAGAGGCAATGCTATTTATCGTTTATCTAGGCATCTTATGATGGCTAGGCGCCATCTTTCCAGATGGAATAGGTTGGAGGTGGAGAATTTGGTTAGACAAGTTGAATTAGTTGAAGCCGATATTACTGCCTTGCAGGCGAAGGAGGACCAGGATGGATTTCTGCTGGACGTGGACCTCTATTCTCTTCGGGACTTGCTTGCTTGTCACCACTCTCTTCTTTGTCAGCAGGAGATATATTGGAGACAAAGGTCAAGGGTTCAGTGGATATGTGAGGGGGACCGTAATACTAGATTTTTCCACCAGGCTACCTTGAAGCGGAGAGTTGCTAATAGGATCCGGAGGTTAGTCAATGCGGAGGGGCATGATCAGGAGGACATCCACTCTATTCGGGATATGATGCTCCATTTCTTTCAGTCTAGATAGGCTGATTCCACTGGTCATGGGGATCCGGTTGTTAGGGTTCCTGATTCCAAGAAGCTTTCCTCCTTGGATAATGAGATGCTGGTCAGTCCGATCACTGCGGAGGAGATCCGGATGGCTCTGTGGGAGCTAGGTCTGGATAAGGCCCCTGGGCCTGAAAGCTTTCCGCATCTTTTTTATCACCACTATTGGGATATTATGGGGCAAGAGGTGGTTCAGGCTATTCAGATTGTCTTTCAATCTAAGAATATTCCTGTGGAATGGAACCAGACTCTTATTACTTTGGTGCCCAAGCGTTCGGATGCTTCTCTTCCGCAGCATTTCAGACCT
This sequence comes from Calamus simplicifolius, assembly GCA_900491605.1. Classification (NCBI taxonomy): domain Eukaryota; kingdom Viridiplantae; phylum Streptophyta; class Magnoliopsida; order Arecales; family Arecaceae; genus Calamus; species Calamus simplicifolius. The sequence goes on along the minus strand of UESW01004742.1, from coordinate 272,703 downwards.
ATCAGTCTATGCACTACTATGTATAAGGTATGTGCGCATCTTCTAGTTGGCCGTCTTCGTCGAGTGATTCCGCGCCTCATCTCTATTGAGCATGGGGCTTTTATTAGAGGGCGTTCCATATCGGATAACGTTCTCATTGATCAGGAGTTTATGCATAATCTTCATAGAGCCCCGGCGAGTCGGTGCCTTATGGCGGTTAAGCTTGATATGGAGAGAGCTTATGATAGGATGAGTTGGGCTTTTTTGTACCACTCTCTTCAGGAGTTTGGGTTTGATGAGTTGTTTATTGAGTGGATTATGGCTTGTATTCAGGGGCCTTCCTTTGCTTTGATTATCAATGGGAGGCCGACTGAGTTTTTCCACTCATCGGTGGGTCTGAGACAGGGATGTCCTTTATCCCCTTTGCTGTTTATTTTAGCTGCGGATGATCTTTCTTAGGCTTTTCACCAGGCTCAGCAGGACCGGCGGATTCTTCCTTTTATGGCTGGGAGTGAGGGCCCTTCGATCTCTCATCTTCTTTTTGCAAATGATTGTATTCTCTTGGGTCAGGCTTCCATTGATAATGCGGCTTCTTTTCACTCTATTCTGCAGCATTATTGTGAGGCTTCGGGTCAGAGGGTTAATTTTCTAAAGTCCTCCATATGTTTCAGTCTGAAGACTTCCAGATCTACAAGGGAAGCCATCATTAATTTATCGGGTATCACGACTCAGGCTGATAGATTTATGTATTTGGGGATCCCCATTACTGGTAGACGCCCCGATGTTCTAACTATTCTGAGCTTGAGAGACAGATTCGTCAGCGTATTGAGGGATGGCAAGTCACTAGTTTATCTATGATGGCGAGGGTCATCATCATTCAATCGGTTCTTTCTTCTCTTTCATTGTACCTTCTGTCGAACGCTGCCATTCCGATCACTTGTCTTAGGAGGATTGAGCGATGCTTCAGAGATTTTCTATGGGCTTCTATGCAAGATGGTCATGGTATTCACCTCTTATCCTGGGATATGGTTTGTATGCCTATCCATGAAGGTGGTCTTGGGATTCAGTCTCTGATGGTTAGAAGGAAAGCTCTTCTGGCCAAACACGCTTTGCGATTCCTCCTGGAGCCGCAGTGTCTATGGAGTTCTCTGATGCGAGCGAGATATGGTGATTGGGTGGCTAGCTCGCTCATACTGCCGTCTCAGGGATCTTCCTCCTTTTGGAAGGAGGTTTGTACTTATGGTCAGGATATCCTGGAGAATATCTCTTGGATGATCGGTGATGGTTCTTCGATTGATGTCATCCAGGATACTTGGATTTCTGAGCTCCCTCTTTCTAGGTGGCCCTCTTTTATTAATATGGAAGCCCCCTCCACTCTTAGGGTTAAGGATCTGATTTCCTTAGACCCTCCCTCATGGCATATTCCCTCGGTGACCCGTTTCTTTGGGATGGAGCTGGCTCGGTGGATTTTCTCCCTGCCTCTTATGCCTGCCTGCTCTGTTGATTCTCGGCTTTGGCAGAGATCTTGTCTCTCTAGGGCCCCATTTAAGGACCTTATGAAGATGTTCAGACCGCAGGATCAGCACACAGAGGATGCTGCTTGGATTTGGAAGCTTCCCATCCTTCCCAGAGTTCAGATATTTATTTGGAAGCTTCTTTGGGACAGCCTTCCTACTTGTCTTCTTCTCTCTCGGAGGGGCCTGTTTATCTAGCCAATCTGTCCTATATGTAGACAGGAGGAGGAGTCTTCTGATCATGCTATTTTCATCTGTCCCAGAGCTAGACAGATATGGCATCTTATGGGATATTCTAGTAGTTCAGATGATACAGCCTCCCCTCGCTCGTCTTTCTTCCATGAGATCCAGTGGGGTTCTCAGTATAAGCGTGGTCTTTGGTCTGCCACGGCTTATCAAATTTGGATGTCGAGAAATCAGCTCATCTTCTCGAATGACATGATCCATTATCATAGGATTATGAGGCAGATTTGGTCGTTGACGACGGATTGTGCCCGTGCTAGTAGTGCTGTTGGTTCTGATTGTAGGGTTACGGAATGGAAAATCCCAATCTAATTGGAATAAAATGGCAGCGGAAACAAAATAAATCTATTCCATAACCCACCAAGGATCACATGCATTTTATAAAAACGAAAGAAGGATAAATGAAAAACATTACCTTTTGTTGATCAGGATCAGTATATAATCCATCTGTTCTTGTGTTAGATTTGCTCGGATCTTCAAAGGTGCTGCCTTCAGAAAGACGATCACCCTCTACAAGTATCCACAACAAGTCCATTTTTCACAAAAACGAACCATAGTTTCCAACTCTCTGCTTATCTATTTTAAGGCAAAAGACACGACCCTTCAAATGTCCCAATAGACGCGACCTTTCAAATGCCCAATCGGACATGACCTTTCAAATGCCCAATGGACTTTAAAACGTATATATCATATATATACAAGTCTGCTAGGGGTTTTGTTAACTAGGATTTTAATCAATATTTATTTAAAACTTCTTTTAAATAATGACAATTTAAATCCTTTCCTTACCAAATAAGGAATTTATATTTTTAACCAAAATATTTATGGATTATTTTCTTATCCAATAAGAAAATATAACAAATTAATTACTTGTCATAATTTTAATTACGAATTTAAATTTTCTCAAAATTAAACTCGAATCTAAATGACAACTAATTATTATTTATAATTTAAAATAATCTCATCATTTTAAATTACTATAGAGAGTAATAAACCGTAACCATTATTCTTAGTGTGTGACCCTATAGGTTCAATTAATGTTGGCAGTAGGCCTAAATCATATTTTGATCCTACAAGTCATAAGCGGCTCTAGCAAGACATTATGACTACCCAAGTTAAATGAAAAGCTCACGTTCCGAGACAACCTTAAAGTAGCTAATGACATAATCCTTTTGTCACATGATATCTTGATAGAATATAAGGCATGGAAAAAGTCAACCTTATATCGCTCTATCTTTAATTTCTCGAAACCCAATTAGACTGACTAGACAAATGATATTGATCTCCATCAATTCATTTGAGCATGGCCATGCTCAGTCTCAATCATCGAGGGGCCCAGAGATATCTCTCTTATAATAAAAGGACAAATTCCATCTTAATCACTCATATCTCACTACATGATTCTTATTATGTTCAATCATAATCTTTATAATCATCCGGTTAAAGACAACGTTTGATTATGTCAAAACATAATATTCCTCATGTTGAGAACTATAGCAATCTCAGGTCTAAGGATTAATGACACAACTACTAGAGATTAACTTATGACTTTGATCCATGTATTAATCTCAAGGCGGGTCTTGTCCAATATTTGTTCTCAACAAATACATATAAATTTGATTTGTATCTCATACACATATTCATCCCATGAATATCAATCAAATTTCATACTAATCTTAATTTATTGTTATTCCCACAACAATAACCGATTAGGGACATTTAGAATAATTCATAATATTATTCAAGGACATTATTATATAATAAACATGCAAATTATGATAATAGTAAATGCTCATAAATATTCAAAATACCATGTCCATACAATAGGCCTAGGGCACTATTACTAACAATCTCCACTTGCACTAGGCCCACTCATCAATGTATCTAATACCTATGAACCTAGCATGACGATCATGCTTTGCTTGTGGTAGAGGCTTAGTCAATGGATCAGCAACATTGTCATCTGTTGGAACTCTGCATATTTTTACGTCACCTCTCTCAATGATTTCTCGAATGAGATGATAACGCCTAAGAATGTGTTTGGATCGCTGATGTGACCTAGGTTCTTTTGCTTGTGCGATAGCACCATTATTGTCACAATGAACATCAACAGGATTTGTGATGCTAGGAACCACTCCAAGGTCAGTAATGAACTTCTTGATCCAAACTGCTTCCTTTGCTGCATCAGATGCTGCTATGTATTCAGCTTCAGTTGTAGAATCAGCAATAGTGCTTTGCTTCGAACTTTTCCAGCTAACAGCACCACCATTTAAACAAAACACATATCCTGACTGCGATCGAAAATCATCTTTGTCAGATTGAAAGCTTGCATCTGTGTAACCACTTACAACCAGATCATCTTCCAATCCGCCATACACCAAGAACACATCTTTAGATCTTCTCAGATACTTAAGAATGTTCTTGACAGCCGTCCAGTGACTCTCACCGGGATCTGACTGGTATCTACTCGTTATGCTTAAAGCATAAGAGACATCTGGTCTAGTGCACAACATAGCATACATGATAGATCCTATTGCTGAAGCATAAGGAATCTTACTCATGCGCTCTCGCTCATCTTTTGTGTTAGGACACTGAGATTTGCTAAGTGTAATACCATGAGACATAGGCAAGTATCCTCTCTTGGAATCTTGCATACTGAACCTTTTCAGTACTTTGTCTATGTAAGTACTTTGACTTAGACCAATCAGCCTCTTAGATCTATCTCTATAGATCTTTATCCCTAGGATATAGGCAGCTTCGCCTAAGTCTTTCATTGAGAAACATTTCCCTAACCAAGACTTGACACTCTACAAGGTAGGGATATCATTCCCAATGAGTAAAATGTCATCAACATATAAGACCAGAAATACAATGGCGCTCCCACTAACTTTCTTGTAAACACAAGGTTCATCTTCATTTTTGATAAATCCAAACTCTTTGACTGATTCATCAAAATGAAGATTCCAACTCCGAGAAGCCTGCTTCAAACCATAAATGGATCTTTGAAGCTTGCATACTTTACTAGAATTCTCAGGTTGTACAAAACCCTCAGGTTGTGTCATGTACACATCCTCAAGTAAGTTTCCATTAAGAAACGCAGTTTTAACATCCATTTGCCAAATCTCATAGTCATAATATGCAGCAATGGCAATGAGAATTCTAATAGACTTAAGCATGGCTACAGGTGAAAAAGTTTCATCATAGTCTATGCCATGAGTTTGTTTGAAACCTTTTGCAACTAGCCTTGCTTTGTAAGTATGCACTTTACCATCCATGTCAGTTTTCTTTTTGAAAACCCATTTGCACCCAATGGTCTTTGTACCTTCAGGTGGCTCAATCAAGGTCCATACCTGATTATCATACATGGATTGGATTTCAGACTTCATGGCCTCTAACCATTTCTCAGAGTCTGGATCTAACATAGCCTCTTGATAGGTAGTAGGTTCATTTTGATCCACTAACAATACATCATGATTATCAGTCACAAGAAATCCATATCTCTCGGCTCATGACGTATCCTATCAGATCTACGTAAATTTTGTGCTACAGGTGGTGTGTCAACAATGGTTTGTTGACTTTGAGCATCCACAGGCGGTTCAATGTTATCTTGTGGTTCTCGAATTTCTTCGAGTTGTACCTTGCTCCCACTGGTTCCTTTAGAAATAAATTCCCTTTCTAGAAAGACACCATTCCGAGCAACAAACACTTTGTTCTCAATGGGATTGTAAAAGTAGTATCCTTTAGTCTCTTTAGGATACCCCACAAAAAAATATTTGTCAGACTTGGGTTCCAGCTTATTTGAAACTTGACGTTTTACATAAGCTTCACAACCCCAAATCTTAAGAAAAGACAAACTGGGCTTTTTACCATTCCACATCTCATATGGCGTCTTTTCAACCGCTTTGGTTGGAACTCGATTTAGTGTGAACGCAGCTGTTGCAAGTGCATAACCCCAAAAGGTAAGTGGAAGATCTGTTAGACTCATCATAGATCGAACCATATCTAATAAGGTTCGATTCCTTCTTTCAGACACACCATTCCATTGTGGTGTTCCAGGAGGAGTTAGTTGTGGAATGATTCCACAACTTCTAAGATGGTCATAAAAATCTTGGCTCAAATATTCTCCACCTCGATCAGATCGAAGTGCCTTGATTGTCTTGCCAAGTTGGTTTTGTACTTCATTTTGAAAAGATTTGAACATTTCAAATGATTCAGATTTGTGTCTCATCAAGTAGACATAACCATATCTACTGAAGTCATCAGTAAATGTAATGAAGTACTTGTAACCTCCTCTGGCATCTGAACTTAATGGTCCACATACATCTGTATGTATTAGGCCCAATAATTCATTGGCCCTTTCACTGTGTCCAGTAAAGGGATCCTTTGTCATCTTACCCAATAGACAAGATTCACATGTATCATATGATTCAAAATCAAATGAGTTCAAAAGTCCATCTTGATGGAGTTTTGATATGCGTTTCTCATTTATATGGCCAAGGCAACAATGCCAAAGATAGGTTGAATTTAAGTCATTGGACTTAATTTCTTGGTAGTTATGTTATAGACAGAAGAATTGTTGGATTTTTGGAGATTCAAAACATAAAGACCATCTAGTAATTCGGCATTTGCATAGAACATGTCTTTATGATAAATGGAGCAATTATTATTAATAATAAAAGAAAAACCATCATATCCAAACAAGAAACTGAAATAATATTCCTACACATTGTAGGAACATAAAAGCAATTGTTCAAAACTAACAAAAGCCCACTGGGCAAAGAAAGTTCATAACTTCCTACAGCTAAAGCAGCAACTTTTGCTCCATTGCCTACTCGAAGATCAACTTCGCCCTTCTTCAGTTGTCTACTCCTTTTAAGCCCCTGCACATTTGTGCAAATGTGAGATCCACATCCAGTATCTAATACCCAGGAACTAGAAGGAGTGAAATTAATCTCTATAACATAAATACCTGAAGAACCGGTCTCACCAGTCTTCTTCTTCTTCTTTAGATCCTCCAAATACAGCTTGCAGTTTCTCTTCCAATGACCAGGTTCATTGCAAAAGAAACAGACACCCTCCTTTGGGGCTTTAGCCTTGGGTTTAGGATTGGGCTTGGGTTGAGCATTGGACTTTCCAGCCCTTCCCTTACCCTTTCCTTTTCTTTTCTTCATAAGGCCCTTTCCCTTTTGAACCATCAGAATATGGCCAGGCTTGGACTTAATATTCTGTTCAGCAGTTTTAAGCATCGTATGCAGCTCAGAAATTGATTTGTCCATTTCATTCATGTTATAGTTCATGATAAACTGGCCATAACTATCAGGAAGTGAATTTAGGATCAAATCTGTTGCCAACTCTTGGCTCAATGGAAATCCAAGCCTATCAAGGTGCTCAATATAGCCTTTCATTTTCAACACATGAGCGCTAACTGAAGCACCCTCAGCCATTTTGCAAGAGTGCAATGCCTTGGTAGTATCATACCTTTCTTGCCTTGCTTGTTGCTGGAACATTTCCTTTAGATTGACAATCATATCATAAGTTTCCATGTTTTCCAAATCTTTCTGAAGTTCAGAACTCATGGTAGCTAGCATCAAGCATGCAACATCAATAGAGTCATTATGATGCTTCTCATAAGCATTCTTTTCAGCTCTAGAAGCATTATCGGCTGGTTCTTCAGGGTGAGGTTGATCCAGGACATAAAGCTTCCTTTCTTGTTTGAGAACAATTCTCAAATTTCGAAACCAGTCAAGGAAGTTAGTCCCAGTAAGTTTGTCCTTCGCAAGGATTGATCGCAGTGACATAGTAGAATTGTTATCATTGTTGGCCATCTACAATAAATGCAAAGTCGTTAAGTATTTTGATTATGAAAAACTCCCACTAAATTAACAACCCTCAATAATAATCATATTAATTTAGTGAGCTAAGATCCATATTTATACTCAACTTTAAGTCAGCTTTGGCATGACACTTAAAATTAAGTTTTTTAGGTAGGTAACTCTTACCAATTGCAACTCATGCAACTCTTAGAAATTTATGGGATTTTGACATCATATGTCATGGCATGTTTAAATCCCATCTCATGCCATTAGGCCCAAAACCGTTTTGATAACCTAATTAAGTTAAACCATTTTAAACATATGGGTAGCACCATTACCCATCTTGTCTCACTAATGTAACCTAATGTACTTCTACTTTGGTAGAACCCACATTAAGGTGATAAAAGCCTTGACAAGTGTTCAAATATGGATGGCATGTCAACTTAAAATTTTATGTGAGGGATCTAGATAGATCTTAATTTTTAATTAATAGATCTCATCATGCATTTAGTATCACATACTCATGATATCATACATGGCATCACATACTTATGAAACATTATACATAGCATCTCATACATGTATATAATAAACGTGTCATAGTATGGCCTTATCAAGATTGATCTTCATAAGCCAATATGAAGATCAATGGTCAATCCTAGGTAATAATGAGCAACACCATAATGTCTACTTGACCATCATCTTGTGCATAGACACCTAGCTCCTCCATCACCATGGTTGGATTGCAGGACTTCAAATGGCTTGCTTTGTCTTTTGTTTTATTACAATAAATAAACAAATACTACTGAAAGTAAAAGAAAAATTACAATGAAACAAAATGGCACACATGCCATATTTAATAATTACAACCCTTGTAAAAGAATAATAAAAACCTGCCAATCATATTGGTCACAAGGCCATACCATGCACCATACAAAGCAACACACCATGCAAAACATATCATGTTATCATATAGCATATACATATTGCATTAAAGAAAATATATAATAATAGGCGTGTTGTTTAAAACCAATTAAATTTATAAGGCGCTCTGATTAGGTAATACTGTGGTTCCTAAAATTTGGAGATACAATAAAGTTTCGTCCTAAAATTTGATTTTATTGATCTCATCAATAAATTTAAGGCTTACATCCGCACCACCATAAACAGCAATTGATAAATCCTTATTGATATGTGAATTTAGTTCATGTATTAATCTAATTAAGACAACACCGAAATCATATATCATGTTATTAAACACTTTAATTGCAATATTCCATTCGGATTCTTAATCATATTAACGAATCCTTACAGGAAACAGATTCATCAATTAACACCTTAGAAAACCTATTATCTATATCGTTCGCGCAAACACTAATATCATATATATATACAAGAACGCAAACCATGCCAAGATCATATACATCTCATACATACAATCAAACATGGCAGTTTTGATTTTTATGAAAACACAAGTGGCTCTGATACCACTGTGGGTTACGGAATGGAAAATCCCAATCTAATTGGAATAAAATGGCAGCGGAAACAAAATAAATTCCATAACCCACCAAGGATCACATGCGTTTCATAAAAACGAAAGAAGGATAAACGAAAAACATTACCTTTTATTGATCAGGATCAGTATAATCCGTCTGTTCTTGTGTTAGATTTGCTCGATCTTCAAAGGTGCTGCCTTCAGAAAGACGACCACCCTCTACAAGTATCCACACACGAACGGACACCAAAATAGTTTTTGAATGCTAGTTCAACAAGTCCATTTTTCACAAAAATGAACCATAGTTTCCAACTCTCTGCTTATCTATTTTAAGGCAAAAGACACGACCCTTCAAATGCCCCAATAGACGTGACCTTTCAAATGCCCAATCGGACATGACCTTTCAAAACATGACCTTTCAAAATGGACTTTAAAACGTATATATCATATATATACAAGTCTGCTAGGGGTTTTGTTAACTAGGATTTTAATCAATATTTATTTAAAACTCCTTTTAAATAATGACAATTTAAATCCTTTCCTTATCAAATAAGGAATTTATATTTTTAACCAAAATCTTTATGGATTATTTCTTATCCAATAAGAAAATATAACAAATTAATTACTTGTCATAATTTTAATTACGAATTTAAATTTTCTCAAAATTAAACTCGAATCTAAATGACAACTAATTATTATTTGTAATTTAAAATAATCTCATCATTTTAAATTACTATAGAGACTAACAAATCGTAACCATTATTGTCCGTTCTTAGTGTGCGACCCTATAGGTTCAATTAACGTTGGCAGTAGGCCTAAATCACATTTTGATCCTACAAGTCATAAGCGGCCTCTAGCAAGACATTATGACTACCCAAGTTAAATGAAAAGCTCACGTTCCGAGACAACCTTAAAGTAGCTAATGACATAATCCTTTTGCCACATGATATCTTGATAGAATATAAGGCATAGAAAAAGTCAACCTTATATCGCTCTATCTTTAATTTCTCGAAACCCAATTAGACTGACTAGACAAATGATATTGATCTCCATCAATTCATTTGAGCATGGCCATGCATTTCTCAGTCTCAATCATCGAGGGGCCCAGAGATATCTCTCTTATAATAAGAGGGACAAATTCCATCTTAATCACTCATATCTCACTACATGATTCTTATTATGTTCAATCATAATCTTTATAATCATCCGGTTAAAGACAACGTTTGATTATGTCAAAACATAATATTCCTCATGTTGAGAACTATAGCAATCTCAGGTCTAAGGATTAATGACACAACTACTAGAGATTAACTTATGACTTTGATCCATGTATTAATCTCAAGGCGGGTCTTGTCCAATATTTATTCTCAACAAATACATATAAATTTGATTTGTATTCATACACATATTCATCCCATGAATATCAATCAAATTTCATACTAATCTTAATTTATTGTTATTCCCACAACAATAATCGATTAGGGACATTTAGAATAATTCATAATATTATTCAAGGACATTATTATATAATAAACATGCAAATTATGATAATAGTAAATGCTCATAAATATTTAAAATACCATGTCCATACAATAGGCCTAGGGCACTATTACTAACACTGATGGCTCTGGCTTCTGGGGTTCCCCTGCTGCTTCGGCAGCGAGCCGGTATACGGTTTTCATTTCTTGAGAGCCCCCCCTCCAGGGTTTGTCAAAATCAACTTCGACGGGAGTGTCCGAGGTAGAGCTGCGGATTCGGCATTCATCATTCGAGGGCCGCTAGGTGATATGGTGGCGGTGGAAGGTTTTGGTTCTCTGGACTCCTCTGTTCCGATGACAGAGCTCTTAGCTGCTTGAGCGGGTATTTCTTATGCCGCTAGGACTCTCCATGCTCATAGGATCATGATTGAGGGTGATTCCATGGCGGTCATATCTTGGTTGCAGAAGGAGAATGATGATGATGGACCCTCAAATCCAATCATGAGGGATATTTGGGCTATTTTGCGGGAGGTCGGTACTGTCCAGATCCGTCATATTTATCGCGAAGTCAGTTCGGCGGCGGATTGGGCGGTGGCCTCGGTTGCTCAGCATGCTGGATAGTGGATTTGAAGGCCGGGTGACCCCTGTCCTCTTCTTTTACAGTAAATTTTGGATTCTGATGTATTTGTGCTGACTCACACTCGATTTGTGTGATTGGCCGCATGTTTCAAAAAATAATAATAATAATAATACCATTGTTCTTTTCTAACTTTCCTTGCAAACTGTAATAATGACGCACAGGTGATTTCTATATTTATCAATGTTTATATGATGGAAACCAGCCGAAGCATAGCTAAAAAAAAAAAAGTTCCTTTATAGTTCCATTAGAAAAGATAATCCAACATAGATTAACCCACAAAAACTTTATTAGTACTATTTTAATTAAATTTTTAAAGCACACATACTTAGATTGAGTTACTTTTTATTGCATTTTGAATCATCAAAAATAGATATCAGATGAGAAAACTATGAACAATTAATTGTAGATGTGCCAATCCTAATGAGCTTTTAAAAAATTATAAAACTTCTAATCTATAATCCATAATCTTAGGATGATTTTTTTTTAATTTTTATATTTATTTCCTCTAGAAACTCATATAAATAAAAAGTCTGAAAGTAATCGAGCTTCTATTTTCAAATACTTATTTGATACGAGTTAAAAGTTGCACAGGAATTATGGGTAATTTTTTAAGTTTGGGCAATCCTTCATCAAGATTCTTTCTGTACGCATCCAAAACCTTAATTTAAATAGCTAATGGATATAAAATCAATGACTGTATCATATAACTATTATTTTGCTTTTATAAAATTTAATTAAAGATCTAGAGATACAATCAATAGCCATTATTTGTTTATAATCTTTTATTTGAGAGAATAGATATTTTCATACTAATTGAAAAATAAGGATTTTGGAGGGGTCTTTTATTTGAAAAATTCTCATTGCTGGCGATCAAAGCCTTCCTTACCACCCTTTACGCTTAAACTGTTGCCATTTTGATCAACTTTAACGTTTGAAGTTGTTTTACTTGTATGCACACAAAACCTCGTACCAAACTGAGTAAGGGATAATGATGCTCCAGCCAAAAAAATTTTATATGAGAGCCAAATTATCATCTTTTATAGTGCTAAGATTGTATTATTAAAAAAAAATTGGTTCAAGAGGCCTTTAATTATCTAATCCATCTATATTACTTGCTCAATAATTTTTTCATTTGATATATTTATGATACTTCTTATCAATTTTTGGTCATACTAAATTTTGATCATCCTCATAAAACTCTTCACCTAAAAAAAAAAAAAAAAATCATCCTAATAGAACTTTCCTAAATATTCCATGCTTTATCTTTCTCTCTCAATCTCATATTTAACCATATCATTATTATATTTTATGGATTAATAAAAAGAAGTTATTGTATAATAGGTTGTGTTAACCATGGATTCTAATATACTTTCTTTTAAGGTTTTTTTTTTTTGCCCCTTGGACAAGCATCATGAGTGCAAGATATAATTTACGTAAGGATAAAAAGCGCATTGATAATTTAATTTTCTTTATTATGATGCATTAAAATATTTTTATTTTTTTTTAGCTACTGTAATATATAATCGTATGGCAATTCAGTAATGAATAGAAAAGGATTATTACCATCCATCTTTTTTTTTTTTTTGTACAAACGGAAATCACACCACTCTAGGGTGGCTCAGACCCATACTATCAGAATACAATATTAAGTTCAGACCATTACCATCCATCTTTTGTTAGCATATGCTTGACATTTTATGCCAAGCAAAGGATAATTTTAATTTTAATTTTTATTCATCAAATAACCTTCTTTATGCGCTATTCTTACAGTAGTTGTAGGTTGGCCACGATCCAAACCAGCGAGGAGGTCAGCACCAGCTGTATAGGAGATGTTCGGTTTTTTTAAAATTATTATTTAAAAGGAGATTTTTAATAATAGATGATTTTGATTTCATCAATTATTATCGTTCAAATATTTATAACTTAGAGATCATCTCAATGATAGTAATTTTTTTAAAAAAATTTACCTACAATAAATCCTATAAGTGTTGAAAAATATTTTTGATCTTTGCAAAAATATCTTTTCTAAAAATTACTAAAAATTTAATATAAAAAATTTAAATTCATAAAAAAAAATAAAAAAAATATAAATCAAGCGTGAATCAAGGCGTGTTAGGCAGTGCGGATCAGTTTTCCCCCTTCGTACAGGTTGTAGGTAATATATCCCAAGTTACAACGATCTGATCCGATCCGAACCTCCTATCACGAGTACGATCGCATGGAGGTGCAACCCAATGGTTAATCCTTCATATGCTCAAGAAAAAGATCAACAGTAACAACAAAAAATAATATAATAAAAAAAAATTTTCCTTTCTGAGCAGATCCAGACCTAAGTCATCCCAAAACCAATCATGAATCCTTAGCCTATTTATAGGCTTAGCCCAGAAAATCTCTAACGGCTTATCGTTAGTCCCAAATTAGTGAATTATGTTGAAAACGGGGCTAAGCCTATAATGGTCTTAAAGGCCTAGTTAGTCCCAAATTAGTGAATTATGTTGAAAATGGCTCAATAATTGAATTGTTTGAGCCGTTTCTAACCATCATGAACATTGGCCCTCGGCCTCTCGCAATGTTCATGCAATGCTCACCCATTGCTTCACTCATGCGAGCCTCGCATGAGTCAATGAACGTCCGCAAGTGTTCCGCTCACAGGCATTCCCTTTTTTTTTATTCAAACTTTTCCCAACAATCCCCCCACAAAAATTTTAAATAAAAAAAATATATAATATAAAATTTAGGTATTTTATGGACTTAAATCCCACTTAGTGTTGATTGTATACATATGAAGAAACCATAGTGGATTAAACCTTGAACTATATCCTTGACTCAGACTTCTACTAATCACACACATTGATCAATTGGATTTAAGAGGTTTGTGCTTAGTACTTTGATTTTTCATGAGAATTTCTTAAGGTTAGTCAACCTTTAGTCACGGCCTAATATGATAATTCTCATATAGATAAATCCTCCAAGGGTATTTGTGAGATAACCTACCTCGGATCCATTAAGAATATAACTCAACCTTACACGAATTTACTTTGTCACTTTATAAGAGCACTTATCATAAGGAATGGGATAAATTTTTTTTCAAAAATTATGCTCTAACATGATCACTTAATCAGTTTCATTTCTACCACATTGAACCTCTTTTATGGAATACTCAATCAGTTTCATTTCTACCACATTGAACCTACTGCTGGTGACCAAGTAATGGGCTTAAGCCCCATCCCCCTCAATGAATCTAGGACTCAACTCCTAGATAATTCTTTGGTTAATTGATCTCTCAAATTTTTATCGAATCTGATAAATTCCAAGGCGATATCATCATTGTTCTTATGTTGTCTTATAGTTGGCAATGTTTGATGCTCAAGATAATGTCATACAGGAAAAATATAACTAAAGAAGATCACAATCTCCAAACTGGAATAAGATAAAACATGGTGTAATATCTTAATGACCACTATAAAACAACATATAAGCAAGCATCGATAAAAGTTCATAAGTTCAAATAAGAAGCTGAAAAGAAGACTAAAAAAAAAAACAGATAAGAATCAAGCCTAAACTGAGGTGTGTTAGACACTGCCCTAAGGATCAGTTTTTATCCTTTCATTACAATGACTCGGCTCAATCCAAACCTCTTACCATGAGCATGATCGCATGGAGCCTCAATCCAAACCTCCTACCATGAGCACGATCCTCCTACCATAAGCATGATCGCGTGGAGGCTCAATCCAAACCTCCTATCATGAGCACGATCGCATGGAGGTGCAACTCAATGACTCTTTTAGATGCTCAAGAAAAAGATCAATAGTAATAATAAAAAATATAATAATAATAATAATATTATTATTATTATTTTCTTTCTAAGCAGATTCAAGCTTGATTCATCCCAAAATCAATCTTGAATCCTCGTATCCCAAAAAATTTAAATGGCTCATCCCATAATGACCTTAAAGCCTAATAACTGTTAGCCCTAAATTACGTCAAAAAAGGTTCAATAATTGAATTGCTTGAGATGACTGTCATGAATGTTAATCTTCGCAACGATCGCCGGCTGCATTGCTCACGTGAGCCGAACGAATGCGCTTGTGGGTGTTTTTTTTTATTCAAATTTTTTCCAACAATGCATATTGGGTGTGCACAATTTACATGCACTCATCACATACACAAGCAGATTATAGATAGAAAAACAAGAGAGTACATCTATGATATTGTATTCCCTTAGAGCAGATGCAAAATATCTAGATCATTTGATCTTTACCATCCATACATTAAAATCAAAATTAACAAGCATATACATACACCAGCAATAGAAAAATAAAATACTCATTTTTAATCTTTGCAAAAATACCTTTCCAAGGAAATAATATTATTTATTAGACTAGACCTTAAATAAGAGAATGCACTTCCTTAATATTTTAATTCAGCAAGTCTAAACTTAAAGTTTTAAAAACATATCAAAGCACTCATCAAATCCAGAAAATAGAGTAAATTATAATTTCTTTATGTATTTAAATTTTTAGAATAAATCTTTAGCAAAAGAAGTTATTGGATTGCACCTTCATGCAATCGTACTCATAGTAGGAGGTTCGGATCAAGCTGGATCAGTGTACCTAAGAACAGATCACCTATAAACGGTACGAAAGAGAGAAAACTGATCCTTAGGGTAATGTCTAACGCGCCTTGATTCAGACTTAATTTTTTTAATTTCTTTATAAATTTAAATTTTTATATTAAAATTTTCGTAATTTTTTTAAAAAATATATTTGCAAAGATCAAATATATTTTCTAACAAGAAGTACAATTTTAAGTTATCCTATAATTATTGTGAAATAAATGGATAACCAAAATAAAAATAAAAAATTGATGAAATTGACTGGCCAATCTTTTAATCCTCATTTTTGCTTGCCATGTCCCCGGTTGTTAAAAATAATTTTAGTATATAAATAAATAAATATAAATATATTAATTTTAGCTAATTTATATATTTATATGAGGTTAGTGGATATTGATGAATAGCTATTGTATTGATCCTGTGAGATGTCCCGAAAATATGGGGAACTGCGAAGCGTTGTTTGTTCGTCGACAAAAATAAATTCGAGTGGAAGCTTGGGAAGTATAATTTAGCTAACATTAAAAAAAAAAAAAAATCGAAGCTTTGCTTCGACGTGGCTCCTCCGCCCGACCTCGTGGAACGATTCATAAGCCGCGTGGCATCCCCACGGTTCCGACTCCCTTCGCGCTTGCTCGTTTTCTCCGATCCTGGAAATGAGATAAAAATACCCCGATTTCTCCGCCGGGAATCGGCGACTCTTCGATGCTATTTTCCCCCTTCGGTTCCTCGGCTCCCCCATCTCTCTCGCAGCTCTCTCGTGGCTGACACTCCTCAGCTCCTCCTCGAAATCCGCCGCTGCCAGCCGTCCGATCTCCTTGTCCTCCCTGCCTGCTCGATCCGCCGCTCCCTGCCCATCCTTTCCAGGTACTCTTATCGGAATCTTGCTGGGTTTCGGGGCTCATCCAGCGGCGTCCAGGGTTTCTGATTGGAATGCAGTTTTTTCCCAGGGGATTCTGATATTCCTGATCTGAGGTGTAAGAGTTTGCTGACTCTTCTCGTGGTCAAATCGCACGTTGGGTATGTCGGGCCCGCTCGATCGGTTCGCCAGGCCCTGTGAGTGGCTCTGAATTTTTGCTAATTGTGTGACACTAACGAGAATTTATCGTTTCTTGGTTTCATTCGATGAATTCGCGGAAATTGCTTGCAGTTTGTATGATTTTTGTGAGTAAAACAGATCTTTGGTTATCAGGTTTTAAATTTCTCTACGTATCAAAGTTGGCTTCAGGTTTTCTTTTTTCTTTTTCTCTTTCAGGATTTGTATTTCTTTTATTCATTCATAAGAACAAGGCAGCTATACTTTGTGCTAAAACATAAAAAAATAGGGATCTCATTTATGGCCAGTTTACCCTGTCCCAGGACGATGACGTCCCATCAGGATTCGAAACCATGGCTGGAACTAAGTCGTGATCTTTTGCGAAAAACATGTTGATCAATTTGTGCTTTCATACCATTAAATGGCTGTTGGTAATCTTAGATGATAAGAATCTTGGGGTGTTGTCCTTCCGTATTTTTGACTTAGATGATTTATCGTAAAGCGATTTTGAGGTGTCTTTTTTTTTTGAGTTCTGTAAACAGCCCAGATAAGTGTCTCTATTTTCACTGTTTGAGGACGATTTATGAATTTAGAATTTAAAGAGAGATTTGGGCCAAGCTAGTTTTATTGTTTTATTACATCTTCGTAGGACTAGGTGTTCCTGGTTTCTCTTTCATTTCTTTTATCTGAAGTTTGGATTTGTCAGATACAGGAGAACAATATTGGCAAAGCCTTAAAATGTACGGTCCCTTCATGGATAGCTTAAATCAAACATTTGGTACCGATCATTTGGTTCATTATTTAAACACAGTCAGATTTATGGGATGTGGGTCATTGTTGCATCCTTATATTTAGTGTTGCGCACTCAGTGTCACATTCCTTAAACATGTCACATTCCTTAAACATGTGCAACCATATATAATAATTAACAAACATTTATGTAATGAGGTTTGGATGTCATTGGATTCATTATCTTGGTTGATATGTTGTGATAGTACAATATTTTGCAAAGTTATCATGGACTGATTCAAATATCTATATTCTTCATCCTTTGATTTCTAAAATTCTAGGCATATTGGTTCCTTTAAGACATGTGCAGCCTTTTTTGTCAAATTTATACATAAAATTTGTCTTTCCTTGTTTGTTTCTTTTTTTCTTTCTTTTTTATATATTTTATATTTTGAAATACAGATTATTCAAGACAATGCATCATAATGTGAAATGTTTTTGATAGCTTACTTCTTAGATGTGCCCATCACGTTCAATGTGCAACAATCAACCTCTATATTACGTTACAGGTTTTGAGGGTTTTCCTTGTCATGATGAACGAAAAGAACGCAAGTCAGATTTTGAGTGTTCGGAAGATGAAAGGAGGACAAGAATTGGAACATTGAAGAAAAAGGCTCTAAGTGCATCAACTAGATTTAGACATTCTTTAAAGAAAAAGAAAAAGAGAAAAAGTGACAGTCGAGTTATTTCTGTTTCAATTGAGGATGTACGAGATGCTGAGGAGTTACAAACTGTTGATGCATTTCGTCAATCATTAATTTTGGATGAGTTGCTCCCTGCAAAGTATGATGATTATCATATGATGCTGAGGTAATTTTGTTTCCTTTATTTAAATGTTTTGACTATGTATATCATGCATCTCTGGCTTGTGAGATTGTTCAAATGTTCCTGGAGTTGTTTGGATTTCCATATATATTTGTTATATCTTTTATAAGTTAAATAGACCAATATACTGTATGTAATATATAAACCTCATTAAAGAACCTGAACTGGTAGCATGTGCACGCTACAATGCTAGAGATCGACCTTATATGCCTTTTTGCTTGTCTTGGTTCCCATATGTGATTCTGAAGGATGCCAATATCTCTAAATTTTGCTCACTAACTTTGTGCTTCATCTGTCAAAGATTTTTTGCCCAATCTAAAGAATCCTTGTTTCAGTTCTTCCTTATTTTGTTGGTCCTGCTCTATTATATACATTGCACGAAAGAAGTTAAAATGTGGTTTTCTTGGTGGATATTGGCCTAATGTCTACATTGTCTTTCACCTTAATGTTGGGTTATGTCAGTTCTGTATATTAGCTTTCCATGTTATATTCATTAATCATGTTGTATTCTATTTTATGATATCTCTGGTCAACTAAATGAAATATAAATGAATGATATATCAATGTTCGTACCTGTAATTGATTTTGCATCTGACACAGTCTAATAGTCTCAACTCAACTCAACTCATCTAAGCCTTTTCCCAACACACAGTCTAATGGTGTCACTCTTTTTTGTAATGTAGTAGATTGATAAAGACTAAAGGTATCTGCACATTTTTAACGTATAAACTTATAAATGTATATATGCTAAATATTGGTTACACAGATAACTTCAGAGCATGTAATTTTAAAATCTGTTACTCAATGAAATATACTTTCTAATATGGGTTGCATTGTGGTCTGGTAGACAGGCATTGTCTTTTTCATGCTACTTATTCTCATGATCATGATACAAAAATCTGGTTCTAGCAATATACCGATGAGGTTTAAATTGTAATCACTCAAAATCTTTAGATAAATTAAAATTTCTGGAAATTTTAGCATAAGTTCTGGTTCAGATATTTTGCTTCTCTTTATGTTGATTTAGTAAAGCAAAATCACAAAGTGGAACAAAATTGAGAGGGAAGGAGAAATTTTAATTTCTGCAATATCGCTTAGGAGTTGCTGCAATGCAATACCCTTATGATTTATAATCAATGACAAGAACTCTCATTTTTCTTAATAGTAATACTGCTCCTGTAAAAATATTTCTATGATCATATGGCTTACAAAAAGCAAGAAAACACGACAATGTAAACCATGGACTATGAGATTTGGCTTTGACATGGAGAGAATCCTGATAAAATCTGCTTATCGAAGACTTCTGGTGAGAATTGCACATTTTTATCCCCCCAACAAAAAAAGGCCACTTGCATGCTCTTTGCTGATGACTGCCACAGGCCTGCAAACTCTCTCTCTCTCTCTCTCTCTCTCTCTCACACACACACACGCACACACACGCACACGCACACGCACACACGCACACACGCACACGCACACACACACACACAATGCACGTGCGTGCTCACACATCTTAATAAGTTGAACTCTGAACAAGATGTCCAGCATATCATGATTTCTATAAATAGGCTCCAATTGAGTGACCTGGCGTTGATAAAATTCCAAATACTCTCTGACGCTCCAGAAAATAATAGAAAATCGACTGTCTATCTAATCGTTGAGCACAAGCTTCTAAAAATCCCTATTACCTCCAAAAATCTGAGTTCTTCTGTCCTTTCAATTTTCACCATGGTTATCAACATCTGTCCTTTGACATGGTCTATGGAACTAACGGTCTGTTTCTAGAAACTTCTAGTAGCTCCTTCAAGATTGTTGTAATTTCTGATTCTGATTCGTCCTTGCAGAGATTCTTCAAATTAATGCCCAATCTCTCCAGTGCATAGAGATATCTTTCTCTTTTTCAACATGAACTAGATCAGAAAGATTCTGAAGTACATGCATTTTGTAAATATCATTGAAGTTACACTGGAACATGCTTCACAGATTCAGATTCTTATTCTAAATTAAGTTTTTCTTAATTTCATTTGTTGAAGTCAATTACGCTTTTGTTGCTGCAATTCAGCCATATCTTAATGCCTAATTTGCCAAAAACTTGTTTACTTCTAGATTTTTGAAAGCAAGGAAGTTTGATATTGAAAAAGCAAAGCACATGTGGGCTGAAATGCTTCAGTGGAGGAAGGAATATGATGCTGATACTATTGTAGAGGTAATAGATAGCTTCCTCTCTAGTTTACTTATGAAATCAAAAGATCCCATAGTAATAATCAGAAAGATCTATAAACATCAATGTACATGCAATCATCACAAGAATTTATTGGAGTTTTTTTTTAAAAAAAAATTACTAAATTTGGTACCTGAAAAATGAATAACATTTAACATGGCTTTATATATTGCATAGAGAGATAGTGTCAAATACTCACCTCATCTTATCATCTCTGCCCCTGCCAATATCCCTCTTCTCCATAACTATCTCATTGTCAGATGCCTCCACGCTCCTCCCTCTCACCACCTTGTCTGCTTGTTGGCATCCCATGTTAGCCATCCTGGATTCTACCTGATACCCCATGGACTTCAATACTCTTCCATGGTCCATTGTCTCCATGCAGCCCCAAATGTAAGCTAGCTCAGTCTATCTGAGACAGGGAGTCTAAACTCATCTCGATTGCTGTAAGGGAATGACAGTCTGCACCATCTGGTCCATCAAAAAAGGGACCCAGGGATCAGATGCGCAGCAAGCATGATTTGAGTGCCAAGAGGAGCGTTGCACCAAACATGGCATTCTAATCGCTTGATAATTCTGGTTGCTGCTGTTGAGTGGATTTAAGCAGTGGTGAATAGGTGTCTGACACGGGTGGAAGGTCAAGCAATGTTGGTGGCAGTGGTGTTGACGCAGAGCAGAGCAAGGGTCAGATGGATAGTAAGGAAGGACATTGGGATGCGATCAGATGTCTATGAAGAGGAATAAGGAGGTCGATGCAGGGTGAGGGCATGATCAAGTTGCTATTGTAGAGGTGGCAGAGGAGGCCTGAGTCATCTATATAAGGAGGATGCGGGGGCAGCATCATGTGCTGAAGGGGGAAGGAGTGTAACCAATAAAGAAGTGAGGTGTTGATGGTGTCAATGAAAATGGAGAGATGGACAATGGAGGTGCTTAGGGTGGAGACTATGAGTGGTTGCAGTGGCATTGGGCTGCAAGGGGTTGCGGGTGGGGTTTGTGGGAGGTCCAAGGAGGAACAGTGGCTGATGTTATGCTGAGGAATTATGTTGTTTTTGACATCCAAATCCAATGTATCTTAATGAGATTTTGGTTAGATCCTAGGGCAGGAAACTTAGGAAGACTGGATTCTCTTTCTTCGTAAGAGGAGAGAGTATCTCATACACACAGCCTACACAGGCATGCAAACACAATTATATGTATATGCATACATGCATGTATGCGTATAAACATACATATATACATGCATGCATATAAGCATACCTATATACCTACTTACATACATGCTTGGTGCATATGTCCATATATGCATATGCACACATTCATGCATGCAAACATACATATGCTATTTATGTATGTATCTCTAGCATGAAATGCAGAACACTTTCAATGTGGAAGCATATTGTCTCTGAAAACATTTTTCAGTTCAATGTATCATGATTTTAAACTCTCAGCTCCAAGCTGTAGCATTGGTATATACTTCTAGTAGAACTACCTGGAAAGGGAGCTTCTGTTAAGATTGTGAACCATCCATGAAGAAATGAGCTTATTTTCTTCTTATGCCACATAAAATCATCTTTGATTTTGTGATAATTTTTGATTCAAAATTGACAGTCATCTAACTGAGGTTAACATTTCATCAGGATTTTGATTATGCTGAGTTAAATGAAGTTCTACAATACTATCCTCATGGTTATCATGGTGTCGACAAGGAAGGGAAACCTGTTTACATTGAAAGGCTGGGAAAAGTCGATCCCAACAAACTCATGCAGGTGACAACTATGGATCGGTATGTGAGATACCATGTGAAGGAGTTTGAGAAGAGCTTTTTGATCAAGTTTCCAGCTTGCTCACTTGCAGCAAAGAAGCACATTGATTCAAGTACAACTATTCTAGACGTTCAGGGTGTGGTATGTTATCCCAAACTTGACCTTGCTGTAAAAATTGCATATATGTAGTTAAGAATTTTTAATTATGGTTTGCATGTCTCGTAATATATCATGTGTCTTTTTGTAGGGTTTGAAAAACTTCAGCAAGACTGCCCGAGAACTGATTGTACGATTGCAGAAAATCGACAATGACAACTACCCAGAGGTTTGTGACTGAAGTTCATGTTTTCTGGTCTAAATGGATTCCAGATTGCTATAACAAAACACCTGAATAGAATGGTAAACAATATATTTGTAGACATTGCACCGAATGTTTATCGTCAATGCTGGTCCAGGCTTTAGGCTGCTATGGAACACTGTGAAATCTTTTCTTGATCCAAAAACTACTTCAAAGATTCATGTAAGCACTCTCTGTCATGAGATGGAACTTTTCTATAGAGATTAAGAAACTGTGGGTTTAACTTACTATTTCTATTTTTCTTCAGGTTCTTGGAACCAAGTACCAAAATAAGTTGCTCGAGATAATTGATGCCTGGTAGGTGCCCTGCATCCTACTTTATGTAGGATTTACTTCTTATCAAAGTACTCAGCACATCCAGCCTGCCATCTAACTTCCACAATTTCTTGGATTCTCTCTAGTGAGTTGCCAGAATTTCTTGGGGGTACTTGTGTCTGTGCAGAATATGGAGGATGCCTTAAAACTGAAAAAGGCCCGTGGAAGGACCCAAATATATTGAAGGTTTCTATCATTGGCCTGTTTTATTTAATTTCTTTCGTCATAGTTGGCTGACAATTTCCATGATTTTTTTTCCGGAATTCAGATGGTCCTCAGTGGTGAAGCACAGTTTGCAAGGCAAATTGTAACTATTTGCAATGGTGAGGGGAAGATCATTGCTTATGCTAAGCCACAACACCCAGCAGTAAGATGACTTGTCAATTTCATTTTTATTCTTAGAGTCAAATTTTGTCCATTTTCCATAGAAGATCAAAATTCTCTTGTTGGACCAGATAAAGGGCAGCGATACATCTGCTGAGTCTGGCTCAGAAGCTGAAGACATTGCTTCCCCAAAAGCATCAAGGAACTGCATTTCACATCCCCAGTTGACTCCTGTTCGTGAAGAGGTAGTTTGGAATCCTCTTAGATGCATAGTTGGTGTAAGGCTTTCTTTTGCTATCAATTAAATGAGGAGGTTATAGTTTTGAAATTTTGCTGTGTTAAATGTGAGAGACTATTAATCTGTTTTTATTGCCTTCCGCTATATATTACAAATGGTACATAATAATTCACCATATAACCAGAATATGTTTGTCATCTTCTTTATTGCTTTTTAAAGCGAGTCTTCTAGTTTTCGTCTGAACTATTTATATTGACTTCCTTAAAAGTTACACATAAATCTAGAATTTTGCAACCACATGATCTTTCCCCCTTTTCACGAGTTCCATGGGCATGTTTCTTAAATATTTGCTGTTACCCAGAAACTGAGACCTTTTAATCATGCAACCATGAGTATAATAGTGCTGGAGATTGACTTGAGGTTACACTGGAGATTGACTTGAGGTTACACAGTTACATAGTAGCATAGATCCAACTTCATGAGTTGAGCCAAGCAACCCTAGTATGGAATATATACATGCATAGAGATAAACATGCACTCTATGTTTCTATAGGATGATAGCCTAACAACACTTAATATGGAATATACACATACAGAGAGACACATGCACTATATTTCTTTATGATGGAATATAAAGTGTGTGTATGTTTGTGTAATAGAATGGATGTCTAAACATAAATTCTGTGCTCTTGCAGGCAAAAATGGTTAAGGCAGTTAGCTTTTCTAGCTTTCCAGAACATGATGAACGTGTCCCAATGGTTGATAAGGCTGTGGATGCAGGATGTAAGAAAGAGGTTTCTAGTCAAAAGATCACTTCATCTAAAGGTTTGTAAATCCAATCTTGCAGAATTGATGGGTCGTGAAGTTAAGCTGATGATGTTCTGGAGTTTTAAAGATTAGTTAACTTAAGACCCGCCAGTTTTTTTTTTTTTTTTTGTGGGAAAAAAACACATTTATCTCTTTTTGCATGGTATTTTCTTACTATTTCAACATTACCACAACAATGGAGCACTGGAGCTTTTTGGAGCATCAAAGATAAGAATAATATGCTAAATTTGATATAATTCTGTATGATCTTTGAACTGTGAAATTTAACATACTCTCTGTAATCAGAAACCTGCAACTTGAAGGTATATAAACTGATTATTGGTATCAAGGTGATGGATGACTTTGAAATTATTCTGAGTCATTCCAACCATACTGGAAGTTGGTTTATGGTATCAAAATATTAGATAAAATTGAACGCTAAAATCTTTAAATTTTTATTCCATGCGGCATGTTTAATATCCAGCTCTTAAATCCAACTCTTAAATTTAAGACCTGTAAAGATAAGCTTTCTAAATCCTGTGTCAGAAAGCACTTTGAAAATAGTTTGTGCAGACTTGAGTATGACTGGTTTGAGCTGTTCTCAAAATTTTAAATTTTGTAAGCTAGTCACTTTGAATGGCATGAAGGACAAATGATTACCTTTAACAGTCAAGTCATGTTAATAGTACTTGTTTTGTCAGACTCCTTTCATGCTGCTTTCTACTTTCGGTTATCTTGTTTCCTGAATTGACGGTTGTGTTGGCTAAGCTGGATATTTTGCCTGATACAGGGTCATTTTCTTTGCTGGATACGCATAAACCTCCGGGCAGACTCCATGCTCGGATAACTGCATTGTTTATAGCCTTTTTCATGACCCTTTTTATGATGCTTCGTTCATTCACCAGCCGTGTGATGAAGAGGCTTCCAGACAAAACTTCTGAGCCAGGTCACCTCCATTCTGCATATTATCTAGACCCTGCTCCTGAAGAGGAATTTCGGCCCCCCTCACCTGCTCCAGGGTTAAAGGAGGCAGGTCTCCTTTCATCTGTCTTGAAAAGGTTGGGTGAGCTGGAAGAGAAGGTTGTTATTCTTCAACAAAAGCCATATGAAATGCCTTCTGAGAAAGAAGAGTTGCTTAATGCTGCTGTCTGCCGCGTAGATGCGCTAGAAGCTGAGCTTATAGTTACCAAAAAGGTATGCTTTTTCATCTTCTTTTATATTGAATTGATTTGACAAACAGATGCATCGTTTGTTGACTCATCATGGCACATGCTAGAGGACACCTGAGAATATAGGTACACATGCCATATACTTTTAATGGAACAAAATTTTTTTTTTTTTTTCCTTTCCAACACGTCAATTGTCTGTATCAGGGTACACCGACTCAAAAGATGGTTGTAAACCACATGCTAATAGCCTGATAAATTCCCCTTACATTTCAAATAAAGATTACTAAGTTTTGACTCTTCTTGCCGATGATATTACCTGGGCTCAAATTGCTGTCTCAATTGATATATCCATTCTTTTCTAGGCCAACTATATGCAGGCCATCTTACTTGTGATCCAAGAGGAAGTATGTTCATATTTGGCCTTCCTAGTTGATGCGCTTGTTTTCTTTCCTTCTATGCAAGGATCAAAGTGTTGCATGTTGTGTTTGTGTTGATTGCAAGTTGGTAAGGTATCCTATGGTACATATCATATAGCATGTTAGGGGTTTTATCCAAAAGAACTACTCTGCTGATGTGGATTGGTAGTCATGATATAGGGTTTGAGCACTCCTCTATTATGTCTGTACTTTGGGACAGCACAACACGCACTATACAGGGCTGTTGAACCTGTGCTTTTATGCCATGTTGCATGCAGTATCAAATGCTTTGTTATCATATCTTTTTTTATTCATCTTTGCATGCATGGCATCTTCTTGTCTACATGAATATGTTTGTGTGAAAATAAGCTGCCTTTTTTTATATATAAAAAAAATCATTGTTCTCATTTCTTGTATATTCTTTCTAGGCTTTGCATGAAGCTCTTATGAGGCAAGAAGAGCTGCTTGCATACATCGACCGCCAAGAAGAGGCTAGGATGCAGGTCGGTCCTTAATTTTTTCCTTTAATTGTGTTTTCTAATGTAATGATGGAGATGGCTAACAATATGTTTATATATATGTTTCTGCAGAAGAAGAAATTTTGCTTTTGAAGAAAGTGTGGACAAATCCATTTTGCCATGACCATGCTACCGTTGATGCTTGATAATGAAAGGTGATCTTGATGTGTAATTATCCAGAGAACCCTTTCATGATAATGATGGTTGATGAGCTTCTTTGACTCTCTTGAGATGGATGATGAGATAAAAATAAATCATGCTGTTACATTTGTTGTCCCTGCTGATAATGTCATGGTTGATGACCAGGCTATTAATCTCTTTGAGCATTGCCATCAAAGCACATTATGAATGCTTTTGTTGTTGGTGTTAGTTAGGATTCACCATCGCTGGAATGGGTAACTTGTATTAGTTGTATATGAAGAAACTTGTAAAAGAAGTGGCTTTTTATTCCTTCAACTTGATGAGCAACATATCCCTTCATTTATTTGCTTTATAAGCCTGCCTTCTCATTATGTCCTTTTACAAAGAAATGTCAATTATAACAACGGTCATGTTCCTGTGTCATGTCTTTTATGAAGAATTGTCTATTTCTAAGGGGGATTGGGGGGTATTTGGTATATGACGGTTTACTCACGAGTCACCATATTTAATTGCATCACAATGATTACATCTTCTAGTAACATCAGATTGCTTCTACCTTACCATCTAATCTAGTGATCTTGGGCCTAGACTTAAAGGCTAAAATGCCTCTTATCGATAGAAAAAAAAGGGATAATCGTTAACAAGGATCATTCATCATGTATAGGGATGGCAATTGTCTGGGATGGTCTCTATCAGTTCCTATCCTTATTAGAAAAAATATTTTTATTTTTTTCTGTTAAGCCGTTATAGTTAACGGGATGGGGATGAAAATATCTGAACGGACATTCACTGGATGCCGGTTTGATCATTTATATAAAAAAATAAAATTATTTTATTAATTTTATAATTTATTAAAAAAAATCAAAAAATACTAATATATTCGGCTACGTGAAAGAAGAAGAGAAGAAACGTAGAATGATTCAAACGTGTTTTACTATATATATATATTTTTTATTTTAAATTTTTAATATTTATATATATATATATATATATATATATTTAAAATTTAAATATATTATATTAAAGCTAACGGGGATAGGGATACCATCTATGTACTGTTTACCCGTTTAGTCGTTAACAAGTAATCCCCTTTACCTGTTAAGCCATTTAGATCAGAGATTTTTCGATATTAAAAATGATATCGATCGAGTAAACGATCAAACGAAAAAAATTGCCATCCCTAATCATATATTATATTATAATAAGTAATATTTTAATATTATTTGTTATAATATATAAACAATATTATTGATTATAATAAAATAATATTAATATGCCTTATCAATTCAATTCAACTCATTTAAGTCTTTTCAATTACATAAGGTCAGCTTTATGAATATGCTTCCTTCACTCTACTCTATTCAGAAGTAAATTTTCTGTCATACTTCGAATTCACTATTTGATTCGGCTATGTGACACGGCTGTATGGACCCTAAGGCAAGCCATAGAGACTATGCAAGGCTGTTATGAACAATCCATACTATATTCCACAAAAGCATTGAAAACAAATAGCAATTATCATGACTTAAAATCAGGATAAACATTCACTAACGTCATATACATAAGTTTATTTTTTTCTCTAAAATCTTTAGTAAAATTAATTAAAATAAAATTTATATATATCTACCTAATTGCAATAGATGTAATGTCGCTCCATTTCGTCTCATCAAACTAATCACCTCAATCTGTAAAAAAAATTCAACGGATATAATGAGCTAAGAATCCCCTACATAAAATATTCACTAATGTCATATACATAAGTTTATTTTTTTCTCTAAAATCTTTAGTAAAATTAATTAAAATAAAATTTATATCTATCTACCTAATTGCAATAGATGTAATGTCGCTCCATTTCGTCTCATCAAACTAATCACCTCAATCTGTAAAAAAAATTCAACGGATATAATGAGCTAAGAATCCCCTGCATAAAATTTATCTTCTTACAAACTTTAGAGTATAAATACATGATTATGTAAAACAAACTACCAAACCAATAAATGTAGATGCCATCATGCAATTATGTAATACACATTCAATTACTTCAAACTCAACCAGTCAACATGGTTTTCAACTCTAGACTGCCATAATCATATTTCAGTCCATGGTGGGGCACCCATAATGTCATACTCTAGCATGTGATGGGCAACACTATCATATTTTCAGCTTGTGGTGGGGCTCACAATGTCACACTCTAGCTTGTGACGGACAACATTATCATATTTTCAGCTTGTGGCAGGGCTTTTATATGGCCAGCCTAGAGCATCAATCCTTATGCACTCATGTATCTCAACTAATATATGGCACACATATCAATGCATCTCAATTCAATCATGACTGATAGTATATGGATGCAATCAAATAAAAACATTCATGCTTCTCCAAATTCTTCAATAATTAGTTTATAATCACATAACATAATTATCCCAAAATAATCAACTAAATTATAACTTGCATAATTTTAAAATAATAAAAATTTCATAGGTCATAATTGGGCAACATTCATCAATTAAACCAAAAATCAGGAAATAACACGAATTCTATAATTCACCCAAATGTAAATCACAAAAACCAAGCAATTATTCAAATCAGTTTATTGTTCAGATTTCAAGCAATTATTATTTATGAAATACTGGTAAAAATTATGTAGAAGAATTTTTACCGCATGATTCGGCTAACAACTCATCACCGATGACTTGAATTTGGCTCCACCCTATCACGCTAGTCATTCTCTTCAACTGACACAATTCACATATATTTTATTCAACAAAAATGAATTTTAATTAATAAAAAATAAAATAAAAAATAATTTTTCTTTTAGAACCCATCATTAGGTCTCGCAGAAGTCCCAACACTCACCCTCCTCATCTCTTTTTTTTTTTTTTTCTTTCCTTTCTCTTTCCTTTTCTTTTTCTAGATCGCTTTACTTTTCCCACACTTGACAATAGTCGGCGTCGTCGACTTTCATCTCTCTCTTTTTTTCCTCCCTGTGATCCCCTCAGTGCGGCCACCACCCATGCCCTTTCCCTTTTCTCCGTCGATGATCAACTGAGGACTTACCTCTCTTTTCTGGTATCCGACGATACCCCGATGGTGGTGCTCCTCGGTAAAAGGGCAGAGGAACAAAGGTTATTCTTTTCCTCTCCTTTTCCTTCTCTTTGTCTCTTAACCTCTCCTTTCCTTGGTGGTGGAGGGGGCTTTGCCCCCTTTTTTTTGACATTTCTCGTTTCCCTGGCAGCCCTAGGAAAACCCTAGGCTGCCCCACCCCTTTTTTATATGTACCTGAGGGCTTGGGAAGGGAAGGGAACTCCTCCCCTAATTCCACGTGCGCGTGAGGTTGGGTTAGTCCACTTTGGGCTGATCCAATCCTAGGCTCTTACATTCTCTTCCCCTTAAAAAAAAAATTGTCCTCAAAATTTTTCCCACTAGATGCTTCAAAGAGTTGGGAATGCTTGTCTTTTACTTCTAACTCAAGTTCCCAAGTGGCCTCTTTTTTGAATGGTTGCTCTATTGTATCTTCACATAAGGTATAGTGCAATGGCGTACAACCTGATTCTTTCTGTTCATAATTGCACTGGATATTCATTATAAGTTAGGTCATCTTGAAGATGCAATAGTTCATGCTCCACCACATGACTTGGGTCTAGAATATATTTCTTCAACATTGACACATGAAAGACATTGTGCATATTTGACAGAGTTGGTGGTAATGCTAGCCGATATGTCACATCTCCGACTCTGTCTAAAATCTTGAATGGACCAATGTATCTAGGACTCAGTTTACCCTAAAGTCCAAACCTCATCACACCTTTGTTAGGAGCAACCTTCAAGAGCACATAATCACCAATTTGAAATTCTAGCTTCCTCCTTCTGTTGTTAGCATAACTCTTCTATCTACTCTGAGCTGCACGAAGATGCTTTCAAATTACTTGTATTTTCTCATAGTTTGTTGCACTAACTCTAGTCTCAGAAATTTTCGCTCACCAACATCATCCCAACAAATTGGAGACTAGCATTTTCTTCCATGCAATGCTTTATAAGGAGCTATCTGGATACTTGCTTGATAACTATTATTATAAGCAAACTTAACCAAAGCCAGATGACTATCCCATGCACCATCCAAATCTATAACATAAGCTCTCAGCATATGCTCCAAGATCTGAATTGTCTGTTTTGATTGTCCATCCATTTATGGGTAAAAAGCATTATTGAAGCTCAACTTGGTGCCAAGCATTTTATGAACACCTTTCTAAAACTGGAACACAAACTACTATCCCGATCAGATACAATAATACTCCATGCAGCCTCATAATTTGTTCTATGTACATGCCTGCCAACCTCTTCAAAGAGAATCCAATCCTAAATGGTAAAAAATGGGCTGATTTGGTCAACCGATCCACAATCACCGATACAACATCATTACCCTGAGGGGTTCTCGGCAAGCCAGTCACAAAGTTCATAGTGATATGCTCCCATTTTCACCGAGGAATATCAAAAAATTGCAATGGTCCAGCAACTCTTTGATGTTCAGCTTTTACCTGTTGACATACTAAGCACGGAGCAACATGAAGGGCTATGTCCCATTTCATATTAGTTCACAAAAAGTTTTTCTTTAGATCACGGTACATTTTGGTACCTCTAGGATGTATAGTATAGGCCAAACTATGTGCTTCATCCAAAATTTCTTCTTTCAGTTCTTTATCCTTTGGTACACAAAGTCTGTCTTCAAATCTCAGTAAACCATCCTCATGAATTTGAAACTCTGTTTGAGCACCGGTCTCCAACATTTCTATAATCTTTTATAACTCTGGGTCTTTCTTTTGAGATATCTTAATTCTCTCTATTAGGGTAGGCTGCATTGTAAGTTTGCAAGCTGAACCTTAGGGTCATGTATCCGAATCTTCATACCAACTCTATTCAAATCTAATAAAATATGTCTTTGATTAGTTATTAGAGCTGCCAATTCACCTAAAGATTTTCTGCTTAAAGCATTAACCACCACATTAGCCTTCTCTGGATGATAGATAATAGTCAAATCATAATCCTTTAATAATTCCAACCATCTTCTCTACCTTAAATTTAATTTCTTTTGACTAAAGATGTACTTCAAGCTTTTGTGATCAGTGAAGACCTCACACGATTCTCTATACAAATAATGCCCCCATATTTTAAAGCAAACACTACTGCCGCCAATTCTAAGTCATGAGTTGGATGGTTCTGCTCATATGATTTTAATTGTCTAAAGGTATAAGCAATCACTTTTCTATTTTGCATTAATACACATCCAAGTCCTTTACGTGATGCATCACTATAGATGGCAAACCCTTCAGTTCTAGCTAGAATAGTCAACACCGGGGCCATCACTAATCATCTTTTTAACTCTTGAAAGCTCTTCTCACAATCCTTTGTCCATTCAAACTTCACTCGCTTTTGAGTCAAGCGAGTTAGAAGCATGGCAATACGGAAGAATCTTTTAACAAACCTTCGATAGTATTCTACCAACCCCAAGAAACTACATACCTCGGACATATTAGAAAGCCTATCCCATCCAACCATAGCTTCTACTTTCTTCGGATCTACTAAAACACCTTCTTTAGAGATCACATGTCTAAGAAAAGCAACATTGTCCAATTAGAATTCACATTTAGATAATTTTGCATAGAGCTTCTTTTTTCGAAGAGTCTAAAGTACTATCCTCAAATGTTCTTCATGTTCTTGTGAGCCTTTTGAATATAGCAAAATATCATCAATGAACACCACCACAACTGATCCAAGTAAGATTTGAATATCTAATTTATAAGATCCATAAATGTAGCTGGTGCATTGGTCAAACGAAAGGCATAACCAAAAACTTATAATGCCCATATCTGGTCCTAAAAGCTGTTTTTGGTATATCCTCGGCTTTTATCTTTAATTGATGGTACCATAACCAAAGATCAACTTTCAAAAATACTTGTGCTCCTTACAATTGATCAAACAAATATTTAACTCTTAGTAAGGGATATTTATTTCGTATTATCACCTTATTTAGCTTCTGATAATCTATGCATAGCAGGAGACTTCCATCTTTCTTCTTCACAAATAGTACAAGAGCACCCCAAGGGGACACACTTGATCTCATAAAGCCCTTATCTAATAACTCTTGTAACTGTTTCTTCAACTCTCTTAATTTTGTTGGAGCCATCTTATATGGGGGGTCTTTGAAATTGGATCAGTACCAGGAATCAGATCAATGGAGAAATCAACCTCCCTATTAGGAGGTAACCTTGGTAACTCATTTGGAAAAACATCAGGAAACTCATTCACAATAGGAATGAATGTCCTCTATGCGAAGCTCCTTTTATTGGGTATGCAGTAATATAGCTAAATACCCTTCATAACTCTTCCCGAGAAGCTACTTGGCATGTAGTGCCAATATCATTTTTAGTTGGGTAGACGGCTTGCCACCCATAAAACTAAACTTAGCTTCCCCATAAATTTAAAATTTTACTATCTTCTTAAAACAGTCAATTGTAACATGATAAGCTACCAAGCAATCCATTCTAAGAATCAAATCAAAATCTTTCATTTCTAAGATCAACAAATTTGCCTTTATCTCTATATCCCTAATGATTAATATGCAATCTTTGCACATTGACTCAACTTAACTCATCTAAGCCTTTTCCCATCTACATGGGGTAGGCTACATAAATCTGCTTCCTCCACTCTACTAATAGGGATGACAATTTTTTCGTTTGATCATTTATCCGGTTGGTACCATTTCTAACATATCGAGAAATCCCTGGTCTAAACGGCTTAATAGGTACAAAAATTATCCATTTAACGGCTAAATAGATAAACAGCTGAGGGACGATATCCTCCACCCCATCCCCATCCTCGTTAGCTTTAATATAATATATTTAAATAAAAAAATCCTAGTAAAACATATTTAAATATTTCTATCATTTTTTAAGCTTTTAGTAAATTATAAATTTAATGAAATAATTTTATTTTTTTATGTAAACGACCAAATGGGTACCCATTTGCTCGGCCGGATATCCCCGTTCCCATCCTATTAACTATAATGGCTTAAGAGGGCAAAAAACGTGGAGGTTTTCCCCAATGGGAATGGGAATCGGTAAAGGCTGCCTCAGACCGTTGCCATTCCGATTTACTACTCCTTACACATATACATTGACTCCACTAACATAATATCTCCACTTGGTGTAGAGACATACATCTCAACTTCTAATGGTATACTTAACTTGTTATTTTAACAAAATAAGAAGATATAAACGAATGTATAACACCCGGATCAAACAATGCATACATTGTATGGGATAATAACTTAATCATACCTGTCACCATAGCATTTGAGGTATTAGCATCTGGCTCTGAGAGTACATAGATATGCCCTTGAGCTCTAGGTTTTTGTTTTGCCTTCCTCGATTGTGGTGCTACCGGAAACTCTAGTATTCCTTGTGGTTCTCTTCCCTTGGGACAACTTGCTGCTATGTTACCTGGCTTTCAACATGCGTAGCACCTCTTTTATGGTAGCCTACGATCTCTTTGGAAATGTGATCCTCCACATCTAAAATACCTAACTTCTCCTCTACTTAAGGTTCTATTACTTAATGCATTGTTATGCCTCTTTGTATTAAGGTTTCTATTGTTTTGGCCTTGAAAATTTTTAGACCTGCCTCTTTTCTTCGTAGCCCTCTCCTTCGCAGCTTGTGTATCATTAAAGCCCTTTTCTATCACCAAAGCCTTGTTCACCACCTCCTTATAGGTGGTCAACTCAAAAGCAGCCACTCGCTGTCGGATCGGATCCCTAAATCTATTTTTATACTTACGAGCTAACCTAAGTATGCAAAAGTTGATGAACATGAGGAAAGGACTACTCATGGGGGATGATGATGGAGTCCCGCCATGGTATGGAGTCATCTTTACGGCATAATGACCCAATTCAGAGTAGATTCTGGCTAGCTTGTGGCATGCAACGAGGACGCCACATTATAAGGTGGAGAGATTGTGATACCCAAGTTTAGTCTATATTGGATAAAAAAGAAATGTATGATGTATTTATAACGCAAGTCCACTTGCTACCCATTAACTTTCACTTGAGTTTTTGGAACAAGTGGTTTTAGGGCCGCTAATGAAGTTAATTGGACTAGCGAGTGAGCTTAGGGCATTACAGAATCAACGCTTAAATGCTAGCTAACGAATGGAGTTTTTAATATGTCTTATTATATATTATATTATATTATTATTAACAATATAATAAGATCATCAAATATCTATATAGCCAAAATCTGTGTAGCCGATGCATAATATGTTTTCAATTCGTGTAACTTAAAATTAGATTTTACTTTATCTAATTTGTATAATATATGTAATTTATCTAATACTAATTTAATTTAAATTGTGACTTATGATAATGCGATGATATATTTACTTGGCATAATTTAAATTATAAATATGTCCATTTTTATGTATTGGATTTCTTGTGATGATGAAAATAATGATATTGATAGTTGAAAATTAAAAGGTAAAACTAACTTAAATAAGTTAAACAGGTCTAACGAGCATGAATTGTTTTATTTAATAATTAAATTAATTATGAGTTAATTTTGAATTAGTGAGTCAGTTTGAGATATGATTTATTTATTAAAATATTCAATGGATTATGGATCAACCTGATTTTGATCAAAATTCATATTTACTCAATTCAAATTTTCTAACTTTGTATTAAGTTTTAATTGTGTTCATAGGTCATGTTTAGAATTATCATCTCTATATTTTTTTTTTTTTTTTATTATTATTATTATTATTATTGTATCTTGAATAGTTTTCTTGAATGTAGATATTAATTCTTTATTCAAAGACATAAGGCCAATGTCATTAAAGGCTACAAAGAAAATGAAAAAAAAAAATGAAATAGCCATTTGTCATCGCAAGAGGAGTTATACTCTTGTTTGATTGTAATTTCATGGTTAATTATAACTGCATTAATTCTTATTTGCTAACATAGGCTTGTGGAAGAAGAAGTATATATCTGCCATGACATGTTTCATGAAAAAAGAATATATAAATTGAGAATGGATTTTGTAATGGATGCTAGTAATTAAATATAAATTTTAAAATATGTTTCAATGCAAATTTGGATATTACAAGTTGTCATCTTACTAAATCCAAGTCGCTATTCGACATGCTATTAAAAAAATATACAAAAAGGATTACAACAATATTGCAGCATATCGCTCTAGTGGTGTTAAATATTCAAATTTTGGAAGATGGGACCGGCATTTCAGTTAGGGATACCATTTATGAGAGCTCTTTCTTGATATGGTCGGTGTGATGCCTCTTTTAATAATTCTATATGGTTTATAATTGGTTAAGAAATATGGATAAGTGTTAATTGAATTTTTTTTTGGATTATGATAGCTTAAATTGGTGTGAATCTTATTCGTCTTCTTTCTTATAACAAATAAATTTGCGAACTGAAATTGTTACAATATAGTTTATCCTATAGAACAAAGTTCTATATCCATAGAATAAGAGCCATCTTTTGAATTTTATGGGAGCCACCTTTGGTAGTTGACGAGAACATGTCTTTGTATGATTTATAACGGGTTAAGAAAGGTAAATAAGTATCGATTAATTTTTTACTTTGATGATCCAATTTGATATGAACTTTATTCATCATACTTTCTTTGTAATGAAATGGATTCTTCGTGGTTTCACGGCTTTGTTCATCATCCCATGCTTTCTTATAATAAAACAGATTCGTGAGTTAATGAGCCGGGATCATCATAGCAGATGCAAGTCCAAGTACCTCCCCGCGACGTCCACGACCTCCCAGCCAACCAAGCACTCGGCCTCTGCCTCCAAGGATTCCGGCGACCGCCCTCCCCTAGCCGTTGATCCGTCGTCACCTGGTGGCGAAGGGGGGGGGGGGGTGGTTCATTTGAGAGAGCAGCTGAGGCTTGGGGCCCAGCGCGATCCGGACACTGGAATAATCTCTCCGTAAGTTCCCGGTTGGGACCATCTGCGATGTGCTTTGAGATTTTAACAAATCACTGACGTGGCGCAATCGCTAGGCGGCTGCTGCTGCTTTTTTATTATTATTATTATTCCATCAACACCCTCCCCTCGTCGTCCTCGTCCCCCGCTTTTCCAAAACTCAGATCCCGGGTCTCCCTACCTCTCGGCGGTTAGAAGAGGCAGAGAAGAAATACCGAAAACCCTAACCCTCTATTCGGATCTCCGCTCCGTCTAAAAAATGGTGCTGATATCTCTGGTGAGAGACTACATCGGGCGGATGCTCCAGGACATCCAGGGCATGAAGGTCCTTATCCTCGATTCCCAGACGGTAAGGATTCGCTGATCCCCAATCATCTCTTTCTTGTGTATGTTTACCGATGGTTTGGGTCTTCTCTTGATCGATTTGGTGGCGTGAATCAGGGTTTCTGTGCAACATGTCATCTCCGATTGATGCAATGTTTTCCTTTTATTTATTTATTTAGAACTGTTAAGGTCTACAGCAGCCGTGAGAGGTTTTTCGATTCTTGAATCTTGGAGAAATATTTTGACACCTTTGTATAATCTTGTGAGAGAACTTGTAATCGTAGACCACAGGAGAGGCCCTCAGTTTGTCGGATTAGTTGAATCTTGTGTGATCATCTTCCGAGATGAAAGGAATCGGTGGGTGTCTGAAGCTTGACGGAGATGATCACTATGAGCTGTTCGAATGTACAATAAACAAGAGACATGCTCCACTTTGTCAACGAGTCACTTAGGACCAAAGCCACCCGTCATGAGAGAGAGAGAGAGAGAGAGAGAGAGAGAGAGTTTTAATTGACTTATCTCTTAGGTAATTTCAGATTGTTCCAAATGTCTGAATCCAGAGCTCTTAGTACATCAGTAAGAGCCTGGACACGATGAAAAACACCTCCATTTGGCCCACCATCAAGTCCTCATTGCCGCAGTTGTCACACAAACTGGAGACACATGTCATACATATAGGTAATATCTGCCTAGGACTGTTTCTGATTTCTATCCATGTTTCTTTTGAGGAACTTTGTCTGTAATGCAACAATATTGGTATATCCATTCTTCTGCACACACCAAACACCTACTAGCTTAAACCATGGCTCTTAGCATGGAGTGTATTTTAATATACTTAAGCATCACGTCTCATCCAGTTGCATCTGTATTTCAATAGGACTAAGAAAGCCACATCATGATAAGTTTGCTTCCTAGAAAGACATCGACTAATGAATATCATGGCAAGACAAGAGAACTGATGTTCCATTAACTGCAAATTTGTCTTAGAGAGAGAGAGAGAGAGAGAGATGATGATGATGCAGGGGTACAGAGGATAATGAGCAACCTTAATGTTTAACCGTGTGTTATCATGCTGTTTGTTGTGCAGGTCAGCATTGTAAGTGTGGCATATTCCCAATCAGAACTACTTCAGAAGGAGGTGTTTTTGGTAGAACTAGTGGATTCTATGTCAAAAGAATCAATGGCACACCTCAAAGCAGTGTACTTCCTTCGCCCGACATCCGAGAATATTCAGAAATTGCGACGCCAGTTGGCTAATCCCAGATTTGGCGAATATCACCTGTGTATGCTCATTAGGCTTTTGATATACACATTGTTCGTATAAACCATACTTCTGAAAGATTATTCATTAGCTTCTGGCACTTATGCAGTTTTTTCCAACATCTTGAAAATCACCCAAATTCAAGTGCTTGCTGATTCAGATGAGCAAGAAGTTGTCCAACAAGTTCAAGTGAGTCACACATTAAGTCAACAATTGTTTTATTTTTTTTTTTGAATTTAATATTGAAGTGCTCCAATTTTTCATAAAATTGATTTTTTACTGATACGATGATAAAGTTGAACTGACACTTCTTTGGAGGTTCTTGAGCTACTTAAGCATATAGTTGGAAAGCCAACACTATTAGCACTATCAAAGAAACATCTGACAAGTCATAGAAGAGATGGAATTAGTATGTGAATCAAGTATTTCTGATTAAATATTAATGTCAATGAAGAAATATAAGCAGATGAAGATCAATTGGTCAAATGTGGCCCTAAGTTGCATGATAGAATGGACACCCAAGATGATTCAGACATGGCACACGTGATCACCCAAAAATCTCATTAAAGCAGGATCATCAGACTTAATTTCTAGACCAGCTGGGGAAGGCTTTTTAATAGATAAAATTGATAATGTCTACTGAGACATCTGGAGGCAAGTAAATTGGATCTTAACTTCATTTATTTGGTACTTTGAGGAAGAAGCCAGTTGTTAGTAACCAAAGAATGTTAAGGAGATATGTTAAGACATCTGGAAGCTGTGAGCTTTTCTTCTCCCTAGTAACTTATTTTGAAGTAAAATGATATTCAGAAGAGAATGGTTTGGAAATGGTTTTAGAACATGTGGTCTGAGTCAAAATGATATTCAGATGAGTTAAGTCAAATTCACCAACTGCATTACTCTACTGCTTATCTTTTATAAAGTGCTTAGAAGACCAAATGACACAATTTTGCATTCAGACTCAAAATGAATTTAAAGAAGGTTAGAGCAAAAGGCCTCTTGCAGTAACCTTTTTCTCTTGGATCTACATTCAAAGTGTGGCCATACACGTTTTCCAAATATAGTACCAAAATTCTATCATGCATCTACAATTCCACCTTTGTCCACATTTGAGAGATAAATAATGACTGTTGGCAATTATCTGAATTCACTTCTTTTATGGTTGACGAGAACTTCAACAAAGAATGTATGGGTGTTCTTCATGATCACTAATAGTAGCTTACCGTCACTCAATTGACTATATGATAAGTGTTGATGATTCTAGCATTTTTGCTTTGTTTATATGCACAGCTAAAATTTCTCATAACTCTTCCTAGTTCTTGAGTTGATTTGCCCTGTTTGATTATTTTTGGCATAAATGATCCATTGTTTTGTTTTTAGTTTTGAACCATGAGTTTGGATGTATAACATTGCAAAAGGCTACCTTATCCCGCCAAGATTGTTTAACAATAAGATGATGGGGTTGGAGTTCATGGCGATAGTTAACATTGATTTGTCGGTGTGCTTGGGTTGGTAACAAAGGTTGATGCACACAAGGAGGGGTTATTTGTGTGTGTTGATGAAGTTAAATCTTCATAAATCGGTGATCCATGGGATAATCACAAATTGTTGGCATCCTTCAATAGTATTTTGAGAAAGGAGATATCAAAATCTATGTTGTTAAATGCTGTAAGTTATCATGTCTTGCCTTGAGCTCATTTGGGTGTAGATTTGAGTATGGGTTTCAGAGTTTTCTGTAATCACAGCACAAATTGGTACTTGTATACAGTTAGTATTTTTTTTTATAAAAAAAAAACATTGATTATTGCAGTGAATGGTGTTTGTGTCATGTTAATGTAAAATATTTCATCCTATGATTTTAGACTCAATTATTATTATTGCCATTATTGGTGTGTCTATCTATGTGTTATCAACATTTTTGACTTCTAGTTAACTATCATTATTCTAACTGTGATGTAATGCTGTTGTTTGTTACCTTATTTATCAATCTACATTGCTATTGGTCAACTTTGCCGTTGACTTTGCTAGCTGGTTTGCTTAGTACCTCCTATTCTGTTGACTAATTGATCCCGCTTCCCATATATCTCAACTCAACTCAACTCATCTAAGCCTTTTCCCAATCTGCTTCCTCCACTTTACTCTATTCAGAACCAAGTTGACATTTAAATTACAAATAGTTATATCTTTTTTAATTATTTCTGCTCGTATTAGTTTAGGTCTACCTCTATCTCTATCCTTACTATGAATTGTTAAAAGATCATTCTTTCTAACTGGAGTATCTAAAGGTCTGCGTTGTATATGTCCAAACCATTGTAATTGATTTTTTTAATTTTATCTTCAATTGGGGCTACTCCTATCATTTCTCTTATATGTTTATTTCTAATTCTATCTTTTAAAAATTTACCACATATCCATCTTAACATACACATTTTTGTTACACTTAATTTATTTACATGTTTCAATATTGCCCAACACTCTATTCCATATAGCATAGCTGGCCTGATAGCAGTTTTATAGATTTTTTCTTTTAATTTTAATGGGATGCGCCGATCATACAATACTCCCGAAACACTCCTCTATTTAATTCATCCTGCTTTAACTCTATGATTCACATCTACACCTATTTTACCTTTTTGCTGGATAATTGGTCCCAAATACCTAAAATTTTCACTCTTTGCTATCTCTTGGCTTCCCATCTATCTCCCATTCACATTTTCTTGCAATTGTTCGCTACCTAAACTACCAGTCTAGAGGTTCACTCAATAGTCATCACTTGGTTAGAGGCCACATAATTTAACTTCTGCTTACTATTATATGTATTCAGTTGCCCTATGTCATTGAATTGACTTGTTAATTGAATCGGTACCATCTCAGCTTTCAAGGTGCCTATTCTGTACCACACCAAATGAAAAGTCATCAATTAAATTTTTGAAAGACATTTTCTATGATATCCCACAACTATATTCTTGGTTTGAGTAGGCTTAACCATGGACTAGAAAGTGAGCCCCTTGTACGTATGCATGCATGCATGCATGCATACACGCATGTACATAACCTCTTTTATGTATGTATGTATCTACACATGTACATACATCTATGCACTTGCACACACCCACCCGGTTGTTTTCTCTTCTAGTATTTGCTTTTGCTCTTTCCTTCCTCCACGGTATGTTTTGAGGTTTAGGTTGTTGGTTACAGTATGATTATCCTGTGCTTTTTCTTAACTTTGACAATTCTTTTGCTGCATAGAAAAGGAAAGTGATATGATATTAGTGGTGTATCAGGATGTAGAATTTGTTATGGTTGCAAGAAGAGGTGGATGAGTTATGACTTATAAAAGTGTGGCTGTAGAGATGATGTGAGAATTCATGGTCAAAGCTTTCAAAAACGGACATCAGTAATGGGAAAGTTTGCTACTTTTATTATTAAAAACAGAAGTTCATGGTCTTTTGTGCTCAATAGGGTGCAAATGCATTTATTAAGGTTCTGTCCTGACATGGGCTAGTGGCTTTAATCAGCTTTCAATTTAAAATTGAAGTACAAAGCTTATATATGAGTTTTCTGCAAAATTTGAATCGACCTGGGTCATTTAAGTTTAGGCTTCAATTTTTCTTAACTTAATTAAAATCATCCAATTAAACTGTATGGTTTTGGTATCTACCTAATAGACTTGTATTTTTGAATAATCAAGAAACTTAAGAAAACGTGTCATACAAGAACTCTGCATAGATGGTACTGTGTTCCATGCTATTTTTGGGGGCTGTCCTTTTAAACATTACCTTAAGCTCAAAATGCATAGAACAAAAACTGCAAGTTTTTAGTCCAGCTATTGAATTTAATATGTATCATGTATGTGCTTCATATACATTAAACCCAATATCGATAATAACATTGCTTCTGACCCTTGCAGGAGTTCTTTGCTGATTTTTGTGCCATTGATCCTTACCATTTTACTGTAAACATGCATCTGAATCACATATACATGCTCCCAACGGTCATTGACCCTCCAAGTTCACAAAGCTTTTGTGATCGAGCAGTTGATGGTATTGCTGCAGTTTTCTTAGCACTCAAACGCCGCCCAGTTATTCGATATCAACGGACCTCAGATATTGCAAAAAGGATTGCACAAGAAACTGCAGTGAGTACTTATGACTAATCATGTGCATATATATGCAAATGTTTTGTAGTTTTCAATGATATAAGGGAACTGTTCCTACAGGGGGAAAATATCATCCTTTGTGTATAAGACATGTCACTATTTATTTTGTTTGATTATATTTAACTTGGAACCCTTTTTTAACTTTACTTTATGTTTAAGTTTTGCAGAAGCTTATGTACGAGCAGGAAAGTGGTCTGTTTGATTTCAGGCGTACAGAGATCTCTCCCTTGTTACTAGTAATTGATAGAAGGGATGACCCTGTTACCCCATTGTTGAATCAATGGACTTACCAAGTATTCACGAAACAAGCTTGCATCTTAATTTTTCGGTCTACTTAGCAGTTAAATAAATGAATTGTTTACTTCATTCAATTAACAGGCAATGGTACATGAGCTTATTGGTATTCAAGATAACAAAGTAGATTTGAGGAATATCGGCAAAGATCCCAAAGACCAGCAGGTTGTTTCATGGTCATCATTCTACCACCATCATCCCACACTCCCAGCTCCATTTCCTTTTCACATTTCATATCTTTTGAGAATTATTAGATATTTTGCTGCCCTGATAGGAGGTCGTGCTGTCATCAGAGCAAGATGCTTTCTTTAAAGCTAACATATATGAAAATTTTGGAGATCTTGGAATGAATATCAAGAGAATGGTGGATGAATTCCAACAGATTGCAAAGAGTAACCAAAACATACAGACAGTAGGTATGTCTTGGTCAAGCTTATGTTTAGCACAAATGAAAATAAGCGTGGAAATCTGCTAATTTTATTGCTTATTTGTTCAAATCCTTAGAGGATATGGCCAAGTTTGTGGACAACTACCCTGAGTACCGAAAGATGCAAGGCAATGTATCAAAGCATGTAACCATGGTTACAGAAATGAGCAGAATTGTTGAAGAGCGGAAGCTTATGCTTGTTTCGGAAACTGAACAAGATCTGGCTTGTAATGGTGGACAAGTGGCAGCCTTTGAGGTATGTTACAGGTCCACATGTGTTTTGACATTTTCACCATTTTCTAAATATTATTTATTTTAATTATTTATCTTCCATTTTAGTTTCATGGTACACAATTGACAGGGGTGTGCACAATAATCATCAAGTTTTCTAT
Organism: Calamus simplicifolius; assembly: GCA_900491605.1. Taxonomy (NCBI): domain Eukaryota; kingdom Viridiplantae; phylum Streptophyta; class Magnoliopsida; order Arecales; family Arecaceae; genus Calamus; species Calamus simplicifolius. Next base: position 229,153 of record UESW01004742.1, on the reverse strand, counting down.
GACGAATTGACAAATCCTACGTTAATATATGATAGAGCCTAAACATACCATATCATCAACGCTTATAGATGAGACTGAAATATTTATGAGATTGGCTTGTGATATGTTTTGATGTAATGTTTTAACCTTTATTTTTTATTGTTGTTACTAGTTGGATAATACTCGTGAGGACCTTAGGTTACAATATAGTAAAGCCAGGAATTCTAGTTGCATATTCCAGGTACACTATTAAAGAATATGATGCCTGAACTAATCACGTAACCTTGACACCCATGTCGGCATGGCATAGGCAGGGGCATGGTTACAGGTATGACCTGTCACAAATACCCATGGACATTTCCCCCAGAACTTAGATCAGAGATGGAGGAGAGGGAAGAGAGATGAAGGACCCAAGGAAGGGGTTACAAAGAACCTACCTGCAATGTGGCAGGCTGTGAGTGGGATTGATTAGGCTGACCGGTTCACCATGGATGAAGGAGAATGGTGGTTGATCGATTGGCTTGGGTGGAGAAGATACCAAACTTGGAGGTCATGGCCAAGTTGGGGCTGTCAAAAGGAAAATGGTACAAGATTAGTGTATTTTATTAGTGGGTGGATGGATGGCACATACAGCACATGGATTATTATAGAGAAGAGAATATGATGGATGGCTGTGATCCCATTCACTTAAGTTGAAAAATTTTAGTTTCAGTCCCTGTTTCACATTCATGCTGGTTTTATTAACACATATCTACTCTCAGCCCCTAATTTTGAGGAAAATTTATTTTTGGTTCCCTACCGTGTGCAACAAAAAAAATCTCTATGAAATGAACATAATTACGTATGCAACCAATATGTGGGTATGAATGTGCATTATGCACTAAAACAAGATATGGTTGAGATAATGCCCCAATTACATATACTTTTTAACCAGGTCCTTGCATCCTAAAATTTGGGAATAAGATAGATCTGATCCCTAGAGAATGCCCACTCTTGACACACTTACCAAACCCATGTAACACAGGTTAAAGATAAATAAATATGAAAAAATTGAGGAGGAAAAATCTAAAATCATGCAATTTATAAATTAGTAGGATGGGTTTGTCAATCCAACTTAGTGAATGTATATAAATCAACTTATTGAATGTATGTAAATCTTAGGTGCCATTAATTCTATTGACTTAGTCAGATGCAAATTAAATGAGTTGGATTGGAGGAGAGTGTATCATTGTCAAATGGGGCAAATGTTGTCGGGTGTAAGTGGTATATATCAGACGGGTTGGCATCGTATGTTATTGAGCAAGGCTTTAGACCTTATTCATTGCATCATCCTTCCCAGAAAACAACTACATAACTGAATATTGAAGATTTGATTAGTTAAACTTGCATCATCCTTCAAGATGGAAAAGTCACAAAAAAAGAAAAAGAGAGAAGATTTTTTTTTTTTAACATGAGTAAATTGAACAGTTGTGTTTTAGTCCTTTGATCAAGTGATACTTGTGTCGAAGGAGCATGGGGCAGATAGAACAGTTGTGTCTATGATCCTTTGATCGAGTCATACCTGTGTCAAAGGAGCTTGCTGTCACATTGCATTGCTTGTGCATGCATGTGCACGCATACACATGCAGAACCATGGGGAAGGGTGGGGGGATGGCATTAGTCTTGAGTTGTATGGTTAGGCTTGTAGTACAAGTGTTTCAGTCCTTGGTATCTATGCTAATCTATTCTTTCTCCAATATAACTACAAGGTTGATTATTTTGGTAACCATTGAAACATGTAATATTTGAGTATATGTTGCTTTAGTGGTTCCACATTGTTAGCACTTTTGAAACCTTCATGGTAGCATGAATAGAATTAGGTAGAGAACAACAAGTCTAAGAAATTTATGTAAGAGGGAAAATTTTCCAAACACTTTATATATCATATTCCCAGTTTGGGGTCTTTTCATATGACAAATAGAAAATCATGAAAGCATGATTGTTTACGGAACCTGCTAGGTCTTGGTGCTGAGATCCAGCAGTAGGTCTAAGGAGGCAAGCGAACATCAGAAAGAAGTCATAGACATACTCATCATAGCAGTCCAGGTGTTGGTAATCTAACTTACCTGGCTTTGAGCAGAAGTATGTTGATGCTGTTTTTTTGGGTTTGTCAATTCTGCCACCATTATTTGAGTGACGTTCTGGACTCCTTGGTTTAATAATGACCTGTTAGTTAGACTAGATCTGATCTGTTGCCATAGTCTCTGTTATAAGCTTTAACTAGTAAGTTATACCTATCATTATCTGGCTTGTATTCCAATGATTGTGTTCCAACCAAGTGTGGGAGGCCTCCCAAAGTGATTTGTGGTGGTGGTGCCGGGTTGAAGTTGCCTGGAAAGTCATTTAGACCTTTAACAACGCAGGTTGGAAAACTTGACACCTATTTTCTGAGCTGCATAGATTTTTCTTTTGGAAATATTGCTTAAAAATAAAAAATATTTCTATTGGAAAAAATGAGCAAACATGAGTTAACAAGCAGAAATATAATATTGTATACACCAAACATGCAAACATTTTGTAACATAAATATTGAAAATGGTGTGCTTTGTCTGAACTAATTTTCAGTAACCAAGATGATCTCATTTCTTCTCAAAATCTTTTTGTAACCAAAATAACCCAAATTAAATGAATTATGGTTGCATGACATCCTATTTATAACAATATTGTGAATGAAAGTTTGTATCACTGATGCATGACCTAAGTTGGATTAAGCTGATCTGTATGGAAACTTATGGACCTTGCTTTGGAGATTTTATAGTTACCAATGTATCATTGCATTTAAGTATGGAGCAGAATTTCGTCTATACATTGCTAGAAAAGGGAGGTGTCTGTCATTATGAATCTATCAGATCTTGTTGTTCACCTTGGTGAAATGACAGAGGGTCTCAACCTCCCGCCTTCTTTCTAGTGTGCTGTATTCAGCATTGATGAGTGCAGGTTTCTTTCCATCACAGCTATTTGTATCTGCATTTAGAGAATTGTACAGTAGTTTCTCATTGTGACCTTCAGAAAAGTATTGTCTATATCGGTCCCCCACTCTTTCTAGGCCCTATTATTATTGCCTAATCTTTATTTTTTCGCATCATGCATCCTTCTGCTTAGATAGAACCCTCATCAGTTTATCTTAAAACTAATTGTTTGTCCAGTTATTTAGACATAATATCTCTTAGAAAGTGATCTTCATTTATTTTTACAAATATATTATGGGTGAAAAAACTAGTCAGCCAGACTAATTTAAACTTTTGCTAGTGCAAAAATTTAAACATGATTCTTCTTCTCTGCTGCAGGCTGTCACCAATCTTCTGAACAATGAAAGTATCTCTGATGTTGATCGTTTAAGATTAGTAATGTTGTATGCGTTGCGCTATGAAAAGGAGAGCCCAGTTCAATTGATGCAGCTTTTTAACAAATTAGCTTCACGGTCTGCAAAGTATAAGTCCGGTGTAATGTAACTAAAACTACTTTCCTGTTTTACATTCTAAACTTTTGCGTTGTTTGGCTTCACAACTTGCATTTGGTTCCACTTCACAGCATGGATGCTATAGCTAGTCATTGAGAGACTAGGAGATTATTTTCTTTCCTAGTGTTCTGCAAGTTGCTTTTTCCCCCCAAGCCAGTTAAAAATGTTTTGATTGTCCAAAATTTTAAATACCATCATGGGGGATTGTATTAGATCTTGGTTGGAGTAGTATGGCATCGGCCTGTCCCATACCAACATGTGGTACATGGCTTCATCTCGGTCCCATATTTGGGACACACAAATTTCCTTTTTTTTATTCTTTCTTTTTTCATGTTTGTTTTTCGGTTTCTACACCTAATAAGGGTGTTGGGGTGATTTTTTTTTTTTTGTATTTTTAATGTTTGATTTTGGCACTGAGTTGCTGCGTTCTTGGGATGCTCTGTGAACTACTCAAGTCAGTTGCAACGCTGGGCAGTGTCAACCCATATTACCAGGATGCATGATCCGTTGTATTGGCCAAACTAGGGCCTATACCTGTTGGTATCTCTTGATACATGGCTTCATCTTGGTCCCATATTTGGGACACACAAATTTCCTTTTTTTTTATTCTTTCTTTTTTCATGTTTGTTTTTCGGTTTCTACACCCAATAAGGGTGTTGGGGTGATTTTTTTTTTGTATTTTTAATGTTTGATTTTGGCACTGAGTTGCTGCGTTCTTGGGATGCTATGTGAACTACTCAAGTCAGTCGCAACGCTGGGCAGTGTCAACCCATATTACCAGGATGCATGATCCGTTGTATTGGCCAAACTACGGCCTATACCTGTTGGTATCTCTTGATAACAACCCAACCCAACTGGGATCCCTTGATTTAACATGCTTGTGCAACCCGGAGGATGTCTCAATATCTTTTTTTTTGTGGAACAATACAGTAGTGGTGGTACTGCCTGTTCTGTTGTTACCTAAAACTATGATTGTCAGTAAAGTCTCTCTTTGAATTGAGGTATGTTTGGTTGCTTGGAAAAAGGCTTCGGAAAACTGAAGATTTGGAAAAAGTGAGTTCCTAACAGTCCCGATGGTAAGAAAACTAAAATGGTATATAATTGGATATTCCAAATTAGGCTACAATTTTCCTTTATCTTGGAAACCTTTTTCTTTTTGTGTTTCTTTTTCCTTTCCATAGTTTTCTGAGCAACCAAGCGTACCATTAGGTTGTTGCCTTCATAGCAGAAAACCCCAGTTGGTCTGCTCCATATTTATTTTCACTCCATGGTTCTCTCTCAGTGCTTTGATTCAAATCTAACCAGTGTTAGGCAGTTACCAAAATCTTCACAAGCTCTTTGAGTTCTGATGTGTAACCTTGTTAATATTTTAACAATGATGCTAAAAATCATAATTATGTTCATGCATCTTTCGGAAACCTCAATTACGACCTTCAAGAACTCCAGCCATGTTTTCAAACACATTTACCAAGAATTTTGTTAGATTTAATAAACTGAGCAAGTGTGCCATGCCTTTCTGTTCTACTTTCAGTTTTTCAAATCTAATAATCACTCTATGATTTGCAGCTTGTCCAGTTCCTCCTAAAGCAAGCAGGTGTTGATAAGAGAACAGGTGATTTGTATGGCAATCGTGATCTCCTGAACATTGCTCGTAACATGGCTCGTGGACTCAAGGTTTGCCATATCAAATATGTTCTTTTTAATAAATACAGCATCCTCATGACAGGTTATCTTTTTTGTCGCAGGGTGTGGAGAATGTATACACCCAACACCAGCCCCTTCTTTTTCAAACTATGGAAAGCATCATCAAGGGGCGATTAAGAGACGTTGACTATCCATTTGTTGGCAATCATTTTCAACAGGGCAGGTTTGTCAGCAATAGCCTCTATTCCATAATCAACCAAAAGAGAATCCAAATACATAATTTAAAAGCTGACTTGTGGTGGTTGACTACCTTTGTTTTCGTGTCAAATGTTTTCCCTAACTTGCGAGATATAGGGACAAGAAAACTTTTCAAGTGAGAGTCGTATATAAGTCAGTGCCTTGTGCCTGTTATTTATAGCCTCAAGTTGCTTTTTTGTGCTAAATGAACTCACTTTTGGACCCCTGCTTAGAGAACCAGAATATTCTGTGCGGGAGACGATAAGAATGGAAAATGAGGACCACCTTGTGAGCCTCTCTTCTTTTTGTCGTACTAACTATAATGCATGTACATATGCTGCTAACAATTTGATAATTTTTAAAAAGATTTAGGCATAGCTAGGTACTAATATGTTATCTTTATTCTCAATTTAGGCAAGTGTTGGATCTGAATTTCTGCAGGATATGGAATAAATCCCAACTTGAGGAGAGTTTCTCCCTGGACTCTTCAGTCAAGTTATGTTAGGATCCATCCTTGATAGAAGTTTAGCATGATTTAATTATTCAAAAAAAAGAAAATCAGGGTTATTGTGGAAATTGAAAAGTTTGGAAATATAACCAGATCAGGGAAAGGGTTTAAGCCATGCAAGATTACTAAATTGACCAGTATATACTGGTGATCATAAAGCCATACGCAGGCGTTTCATCCCACTTCGTATCAATCTATGATGCATGGATGCCAACCATGCTCATATTATTTGTAATAATCCTATCTAATACGTGTGATAACCAGTAGATTGTTGTACAGTGGTTTGAGATTCTTTTTAAGGCATGTCCGTGTCTTGACTTATGAAACCAAAATTCAGTCCTATGAAACCGAAATTTAGTCAAAAATGACTGCTTCCCTATTTGACTCATTATCATGTTTCAGACGAAACAATGCCATTTCCATCCTGGCTTTGGAGTCATTGGAAATTATAAATTTGATAGCTATATCTCTTTTTTGAGGTGCCAAAACACATGTTTGATACTTTTCTGATTGTGCATACCATTGCTGACGTAATTTAATTTTTTTGATGAAGTGAAGACTTTGTATATTTATCATACGTTTATTTTTTCTGTTTTCATGTTCAATGTTGAATGGTATGTCATCAACTACCTTGAATATTGAAATGGAAGTTCTGTGCCATCTTGAGAAAGAGAAGAGATCTCCAAGTCCTGCAAGGAATTTCTCTGACACCTTGTCTGCCCTGCCTTTGCCTCCCCTCTTTCTCCCCCTGCCCTTTATTTGCTTTTCTTCCTTTTCCAGCCACCCAAGCATCCAACAATAGTGCCTGCCTATGTCATATCCGGTACACTGGTTGCTTGTGTACCATGTTGGAACATTTCTAGCTTGAAGCTAATGATGACCTTTTGATGTTATCATGATGATGATCTGGATCTTGGTCCTTTATTGTCATATGGCATATTGTTGTTAATTTGAATTTATTTAGATGTTACACATGCAACACTTAAAAGATGCATGTGTATCTGTATAAACCAACAAATATCGAGCCCTCATGTTATGCACCTAGGTTATGATAACTTGTTATGTTCGATTCTCTTATCCAGGCCAACCATGTTTTTAATATAAAACATCAAAAAAAGTTGATTTCACTTGTTTGGACACGTTTTTAACATCAAGTTATGGAGACTTATTAGAATACTCTTGTCAGCATGCATGCAATAAAAATAGTTGTAGCAGTATTGCAGAGGTACATTGTAATTTGCATACTGACTTAGAATTATAGTGCTTCCATATATTCGTCCACCAACTTAGCATGCTTCAAGATCATACCATTCCTTAACTCACGATCATAACTTGTGCACTGACTTATAAATTGTTCTCGAAATAACGTGGAGTCTTTCATAGTTTTCTAGATTATTATGGATCCTGATCTCATTTTAATGCAGACCTCAGGAGGTAGTGATTTTCATTGTTGGGGGAACAACATATGAGGAGGCACGCAATGTGGCTCTTCATAATGCTACCAATTCAGGAACACGTTTCATACTTGGAGGTTCTGTGGTCCTCAATTCTAAGGTAAGCGAAGTTAGTTGCAGTTATTGTTATAATTAATTGTTCTTTTAAGTGTATAATCATCTTGTTATGTTTTGTTGTTTGCCAAGTATAGCATATGTAGGGTTTAACCTACAAACCTTTTGCATATATCCATCAGCATACTTCCATGTGCTTTGTACATATGGTCACATTTTTATCACATGCTGTGTCGTTGGTTGTGTGTCTGGCATAATCTTTGCAGTTCAAATGTTTTAACGAGTTGTCAGTCATTCTCTGACTACACATTCGATTAAAGCTATGGACAGCAAATATCGCCAAACCATTTGAATATCTGTTGGCAGGAACAACTTGACCACGCAACGCAAAGGTGTTGGTGGGCCAAACTCTATACCTACTGCCAAGGCTTTAAAACCCTTTAATGGGGCCTGTCCGTGTTTGGACCGAATCAGTATTGGTACCAGGACACAGTCCAGACCAGTCCTAAATAACCATTAAAAAAATGAAAGCAAAAACATTACAAAGCAAATTCTACATGAGAAAAAAAAAGGGGATATCTTGGGACGGTAGATCCGTAAGGTCCCAGTAGATCCGTAAGAGCTGGGAGGCTTCAGGATGACCCGGTTTGGAGGGACTCGGTCTCGTGAATGCGTCCTAGATCCTGGTCTTTTTTGTTTTTATTTTTTTTATTTTTATTCTCTAAAAATAGTTTTTATTTTCTATTTTTAATCTCTAGAAAATGCATTTAGTAGGTGAAAATATTTTTTTTCTATTTCTTATTTTATTATAAATAACATCTTTCAAAAGAATAACTAATAAAATAAAAATATATAATATTATCATATTATAATATAGAATATAATATTATAATATTATATTACATAATAATATAATACCTTTATATTATATTATATATAAATGACATATAACAATATAAGATTAATAATTTTATTACAATATGATAATATACATTATATATATATATTATAATATTATAATATATATATATTATTATAAGAGAAGTATAGAATCTGGTGGTATCTGTTATCTTTAAATCTACATGGTTGCTAGAGTCACCTTTTTTTTTTTTTTTTTATCTAAGATTCATGAACTATAGATTCAAGAGTGAAAGAGATGATTGGATATAAACTTAGCTACATTGAATGTAATCAAGTCTATTTTTTATTATATATCATATATAAATTATATATAATAAATAAATAATAATATAATATAAATAATTTTATATTATATAATTATATATTATTAATATAATAACATTAATATGTTAATATTATTATTAATAATAATACTATAATAATACTTATTTATTAATGTATATAATTAAATAGTATATTATTAATATAATAATTAATATTGTATAATTATAATATATTAATATTTAGAATTATATTTAATATACATTATTACTTTTCTAAAAAGTTATCATGTTCTAAAAAAAAGTTATTTTTAAAATAAAAGTAAAAACAGTGTAATCAAATATATTTTTTTACAATAAATTTTGTGTTTCTAATTTTAAAAATAAAAAATAAAAGTGATACAAATCAGATTCTTTATTTTTTCTTTTGATGAAAAATAATGAAAACATATTTTCAGTTCTCTCTCATTTTGGAACTGCAATTTTTAGAAAATCGTTTTTTTATTTTTAGTTACCAAACATATTTTTACAAGTATTTTTATTTAAAAATAAAAACTAAAAATAGAACTATTCTCAAAAATCAAATACATCCTAATCTTTTGCCTATTGCATACTTGCCCCTATCAACAATTTATGGTTCCTATTTTTTATCTGTATCGATAGGAGAAAAAAGAAAAGAAGTTTACTTCACTTGTTTTAGTACCATAATTTCGTCTTTTGGCTATTGATGTAAAGACCGGCCTGGAGCACAATTGGGTTATAGCGTGAGATCACCAGTGGTAGGTAGACAATCTGAAGCTAATCATGGACCCATTGCTAGAAGTGTGACAGTTTGGCACGTTTTATAAATTCGCGAACTATTGGAAGAACCGGCGGTCAGATGATCGTGTGGTTTACATATTGTGTGCATCAGTTGGTAAATTAATTTTCTACATATTTGATCTTGTGCTGTGCAGTTTCCTAAAGGACCTGGAAGAGGCGCAAAGAATATCTCGAGCAAACAGTGTTGTCTAGACTCAAACTGTTGCGCGTTCAATAGGGGGACTTCGGAGATGCTGGCAATGGATTCTCTCAGGATTAATGATTGGATGTGAATTTTGACACCAGCTTGCGTAAGATGTGCCTCGTTTGAAATGACACGATCTTGTGTCTGACACGGTTGGTCTCAAAGCAAAGCAATGTTGTATACGTAAAAGATGTTTTTCCTTCCTTCTCTCTCTTTTTTTTTTAAAATAAAAATAATTTTATGGGTGTCGGAGTTGTGCATGCTGATACTAGAAACCGTGTTAGGTCTATTCTATCCATCATCAATTCAGCTAAATGAAAGGGTCGCCAAACAAGCAAGCTGGCTGCACGGTCTTGATATGGAGACCTACGACCGTTCTGTCATCTATGCCTGCTAATTGGAATCTCTCTGATCCAAGCGTATGAGCCCGGAAGAAAACAAACATAACCAAACAAAGGGTTGAAGGGATTTCAGTGTTCATAGATTTCAAAAAGTAGGAGAAAAAACAAAAAAAAAAAAAAAAAAAGAGAAAAAGATAAATGGAACTGCCACGTAAAAGATCAGGGTACCGTTTACCTCATCCAGATCAAACGCAGAAAGCAGTCAAAAACAATCTCAGAAACGAGAGGCTGGGGATTTCTATAGCATGCCATTTGGCAAACATTTCAATCAATATTTCTTGATGTAAAAAATCATATATGCTCCGTGGTCTACCGTAAATAATATTAAAAATTTCAATTATGGCATACAATGCAAAACTATTTACGATACATCGCATTACATAAAAGAAAATCAAAATGCTTATTATGGCAACTTATGTGAAAAAATATAAGACTGCAGAACAGCTGCGGCACAGAGCTTGCTCTGACAAATATTTGCCGATTGATATTAGCAGAATGGTTCTATCGGTTCCATGTTTGCGTTTGCACCTTCATATCAATGTCTTGGTGTGACATAAGAAGTTTCAAATTGCCTGTTGGGCAATTGCAGCAAATGGACCTAATTGGACTCAGCCCTAAAATATTATGTACCACCTGATTTAGTACTTTGACTGCTGCTTCTTGTCATAAAGGATTCGCCACAACCACATTGTCCTTTTGAATTTGGATTGATAAATATGAACTCTGACCTGCACAACCATCACTATTAGAGACGACAATAAAATGGCTTTTTTTTATAGGACCAGTAAGAAAAATCATAAGATTAAGATGATTGTTTAGAGGCAAGCCTACCTTAGTGAATCATCAACAAAGTCCATCTTGGTTCCAATTACATGCATGAGAGCTTTTGGATCAATTAATATCTTGACACCCTTGTCCTCCACCACCTCATCAAATTTCCCTTTTCATCTGTATCAAAGCAACCATCAATTTCACTTCCTTGGTACCAGGATAAAATATCTGAGCAGGTGTCATGTAGATGAGCAATTCAGGAAGGGGAAAGGAAGCTGTAGGACTAGATAATAAGTAGATCATGATTGAACTGAAGCCAGTGATTTAATTTTTTAGCTGTAAATGTACACAAATTATTATCAGTCACACCAGATCTAGGTGTCAGGCATCTTACCACTAATGGTTGTCATTTCAACATATTAGTTTAATCCCAAATATAGATCAGCTACCATCTACACTGTTAGAATCGAGACCCTCAAGGCCAGCATGTTTTGAAAAACTAGATAAGTTCAATCACATATAAAAGAAAAATTCTTTGCTATATCCTAACACAGATCAATGACAGGTTAACAACATTCATCAAACTGCTGACATGACCGTCATATGGATTTTTACCATGTCAATCTCCTCAAGAGAAATAGTTTAAAGAGAACTTACACTATATCTTGGAGCCTCAAATCTTTCTTCTACCATTATTGGCATTAGTATCCATCCTCGTTCCCAATAACTAGTCTAATGCTAATGGTAGTGATCTCCCGCTACACCTAGACACTGATATAGCTGCTGGAGTCTGCAAGGAATCTGCCTTGTCATAGACAAATTTGAGACCACAAACTCTTTCCAGATAAATGACAGCTTATTTGATGTACAAAGTCTCTTTTCATTTCATTTTTTTTTTTTTGAGGGAATTTGATGTACAAAGTCTGGAATAAGCATATTATTTTTCGTATAACCTGTGAAAGCCATCAGCTATCAGCTAGGATTTGAGTACGATAACTGCAATTTATGAACCTTCTGCAGATCTTTGATATTAAGCTAATCAACATGCAACACGAGCCTTTCTCAAAACATCTTATGCTACCCATTCAGGCGTTCATGCAAAACCTACCCTACATTAGTATTATCATTTCAGACAAGTAGTTTGTTCTTTTCATGGATTTTGCCAGTCTTTCTTCCAGCATTGCTCCATATATTTTCTATCCGTCATTGTTTCGTACCTCATGAAAACATTTCATACGCCGCCAACCAACTTTAACCTTGTCTCTCCTGGTTAAACTGGCTTGGCACTCTTATCACTGCTACATTGATCTTGCATGTCCTCATCCTTTTCTTGCACAGTATTTTAATGCAATGCAAGATTGTGCTAATTGCTGTAGAATGACAAAGCTATCCTTGGAATTCTACCATTACCTTACTAAACATTGGTCCACACCACTGACTCCATTGCTAATTAAGGTTGAACTACGTTACTGCTATCATGTGATACTCTAGCTGAACATCATTGCTTCATCAATCCCTCGATGACTATATGAAATCTGGCACAACCCTTTTCAAGGAATATTCTTAAGACATAACGAACTTGAAAGAACTAACTAAAAAATAGAAGAAGAAATGAAAGACATGGAATCAACCAAGGTAAGCTGAACAAGGAACCAGGACCAGACTGGTTTGGTGCTGAATTGAACCAAATCGGCAGCATACCAATGGTTCCGGCTGGTTCACCATTTTTTGCAATTTTTTTCATCATTTTAATTTTTTTCCTTTTTTATGTGGTATATGAGGTTGAAAGCTTTTCATAAATTCCCATCCTCTCTCCTCTCTCTTATTTCTATTTAAAATGATTTAACTAAATATCTAGTTACTTAACATTTCTCATAGAAATAAAAGAAATACCTCCCTCAATTTAAATTCAACAAAAAAATCAAATTTCTTAAGAATAAAAGTCTACTTTTCCTCTAGAAAATAAATTTGGATAATTTCAAAAAACACGGTTTAGCAAATATCAAGTTAAGGTATTCCAATAAAAATCTAAAAAAATCAATTTAACTTAGAAATAATGAGAGAATAAAATGCAAAAAAAATATATTTTAAACATAATTTATAAAGCTTTGGATAATATCTAGTCAAACTTATAGGGTTTGTAGACTTAAACACGATCACATTAACAATGAACCTCATACTAACCTATATCGATTTGATCCACAGCTCATCAAAATAATAAAATTATAAAGTTAAAATGTATTTCTTAATGTTCAGACTATATGACGTGCCATTAAATCAAAAGCCCTCCCATTAGAAAAAAAAAAAAACCCTTGACTTCCGATCTAGTATCATACCATGATTTGGACCATAAGATATGCCATTTTAAACTTATGATTTTACAACACGTTTAATTTTATTGTTTTGATAAGCAGTGGGTTGAATTGGCATAGATTAATAAAAAGTTCAATGTTACTATGAGCATGTCTAAATCTAAAAATCCTCTACATTTAATTAAATGTTGACTAAAGCCTTACAAATTATAATTTAAAATATTTTTTCTTGACATTTCATTTTTTTTCATTTTTAAGTTAAATTGATTTTTTGAGATTTTTACTGCAAATAGAAGTATCCTAACTTGATACCTCTTAAACCATAATTTCTTGAAAATCTCCAAATTTATTATTAACAGGAAGAGTTGACTTTTATTCTTAAGAAAATTATTTTTTTTGATATCTTTATTAAATTCAAATGAGGGCATTTTCTTTATTTCCTTGTGAAATCCTTAGTAAATGAAAAGCAAAGAGGAAAAAGGAGAGAAGGAGACATCTTTTGAATGATTTTAAATGCAAATAAGAGAGGGATGTAGGCTTTTTTATGTGAACTCATAGAACACCTCCCCCACCCCCCCCCCCCCCAACAACCAAACTCATCCCACACACCGAAACCGGACCAAATTGAGCGGTTCGACATGGTTCGGAACAGCACCAAACCAAAATAGAAAAATAAACTGTTTCTTGATCGGTTCAGGCCAAATGTTCAGTTATGGTGACCATGGAATCAACAATACAGTTAAATGAAACAACAAAGCAAATATCCAACATTCAACACTTAAACTCCATGTCCTAGGAAATATTTAACCAAGATTGTTAAGGACAGGCAATGAACCACCAAGGCACCTAGTACTGTCCTGAGTTTTTTCAGACTGGACAGATACTGGGGCAGAGTATATAGGCTAGTACCTGGACACTTAAGAATCATTCACATCGGTAGGTGCCTCTTTAGTACACCTTTAAAAGGGTTTTGCTATATTATTCATTCTAAGTAACAAATAAATAAACAAATGTCTTGAACAAGAAACAAATGGAAAAGATTTAACATAATGACAGAGTGCCTCCTAACAACTTAAATTTAAATGTTTCAAAGCATATCCCTTTAACATCATCTGTATTACAAGGAAAAGGGGTTAAAGCGAGCAAACCAAGAGAAGAGGATGAGACAGCAGTGACTAGGGGGCATTAGATAACCAATATTAAAAGGAAGTCACACATGAGGACAAAGTTTATGCCCTTGGGTTCTTATTTTTTATTTTTATTTTTAAAAAACTTCTGCATTCCTCAATTACTTTACTTTTCTCTTTTGGCAATAAAAACTTCTACTTAAATGGCCTTCATCCTCTTCTCCCTTTCCTCTGCTCTGAAGAACTTAATGTCAAACAAAAATTTTGAGATCTGTTCAAGGCTATCTTTCTTCCTTCCCCTTGATCAGCATGCAACTCTTTAGAGATATGCAAGCTTTCAATATGTCTCTGTTTGGCCCTTCGCTCACCTGTATTGGCATTCAAAATTTTCCTCCCATAAAGTTGTCTTTTATTGGTATCCATAATTCTGGATCCCAGCCTTTAGGTATAAACATAACCATCAAAAACCCGTTTATTGTGGATACTATCAGATGTGCAGATAAGTATGACCCATTTGTTGTAGACAATTGTTTCTATTAGTGTGCCCATATGCCAACACATGTCAATATGCAAAATATGAAGAACTCGAGTACAGATATAATTGCTTATACACATATTTAATAACAAAACGAGGCAACTATAATTTGAGCAGAAAATTTTGAGCAATAAGCAACCTAAGATGATAAGATGGGTTAATATTATATTGTAGAACCTCAAAATTGACTAGCTAAAGCTGAATATGCAAGTTAACACGTCCTTCTAGCAACCAGCCGCATGGCACCAAGGGTGGCAATTTTAGACAACTCATGAACATGATTCGAACTTTGACATGAAGTTAGCAGGTTTGGGTTAAGCATATATAGATTTGAGTCAAAATCGAGTTGACTTGTTAAACATAATTAATAAACAAATTGTGCCTCATATGACCCGCTAACTCAAAATTGACCTGCAATTAACCCGGATCAACTCATGCAACATGACCCGCAAATCCGAACATGACTCACTAGACCTATATAATTAGTGGTGGCAGTTGGGTCATGTTCGGGTCATTGAAGATAAACCCCAACCGTAAATGATCACATTAGGCTCCCACCAGCCATTCCAGGTTGGCTTTTTTTCTAAAAAAAATAAATACATGCTTCTTCAATTTAAAAATTCAATTTAATAGTAGAATACGGCTTCAAAAAAGACAAAATAATGCTGTCATGACTACTATATTTCCTGAATAAATGATCTCAAATACTCTTCATATCATTTTCGCATTTCTCACCAACTCAATTTCTTATTAAAATAGAAAATGGGTGTTCTCAAGAACCAATAATATTAGAAATGGAACCAGCCTGTATGATTTAACCTTGATATAACCATGATCCCAACCTAGGTGTTTGATCTTTCTCACCAAACATCACATCTTCCATCACATTTGTTATATAAAAACCTCCAAGCAATCACTCCCTTTGGCCACCTGAAAAACCTTTATCTTGGGATTCAAACAATATGCCAACCTATGAAACCAAATTGACTTGGTCAATTTTAGAAAAGCCTGATATAAAGGTGTCTTTGGATGCCCATTACTCAATATATTCAAGCCTTCTTTTATTGAATATCATTTCACAACTATGCAAGCATAACAAATAATCATCATCTTTGCTAATGGTCAAGTTTTTACCGTCATCTTTATGAGCTTCCTACATTCCTTTTAGGATTTCACAATTAATTTTATATCATATCTCTTGCAATGATAACAAAACCCCCCATAAGTATGTTAACTTTGGTGTAGCTAATTTTAGAAACAACACTATCATTTTAATTCACTTGATTTTGTCTTGTTTATTTGCAGACAATTGATCTGCACTATGAGTAATTAACTGGATACCAAAATATCAATACGAAACGATGAGTCATAACATATTTCAACTGCAAGCCTGAAACAATGAACATCTTATTATTCCTGACTCTTTCTTTTATAAATATTGGCCAATACGATAAATCTTATTTTTATTACCCATCATTTGAAATTAAAAAAAAAAAAGAATGATCAATTAATTCTAATCCGTTTGTATTATTACAATAATAAGGACTGAAATTTATATATTTGCAAATGCGAAAGCATTGATATGAAACAAATGACGAAATGATTTACCATCTTCTCAGTTTGGCGAAGCATTATAATCTTTATAAAGCATCACCAAGAGCGCTAGATTACGCTCTTCCCATGCTAAGTTGGTTCCCACTAAGTAGGCTTTAGTTATATTCTTTCACAGCATAGCTAAGATTAGCATTTTTGATCAATCCCATCTAACCATGGACCTCTTCATCTTGATACTAGTTTTTGCACCATTGCTTCAATACTAACTATATGACGATATTGATCAAGTTATTATTCAGAAAGGGATTGAAAAAAGTCACTGACCAGAAAAAGTTTATCCATTCAATGTCAGCAATCACTAAAATAGCAGTACTGTAACTACATAACATGTAAATAGGAACTTTACTAGCTTAAGACCTCATACATCATTCCTTGAAGAAAATAAAAGTTAGTATTGAAAATAATAAGGATTGTGTATGCACGCTCATGCCTCAAATACTCTCACTCCTAGTGATAGCCCTTGTGGATGATACTCTAGCCTCATATAGGACAGCCTAACTTGGAATGGTCCAATCCATGCTACTCTAATTTAGAATGTTATGGCAAATAGGTCAGTATAATTTGTTCAAAACTAACCTTCCAACTCCTAAATGACTCACCATACCTATTTAATTAGAGGTGGCAATTGGGACATGTTCAGGTCATTGAAGCTAAACCCTGACACTAAATGATCATGTTAGGGTTCCATAGGCCATACTTGGTTGGCTTTTTTTTAAAAAAAAATTCAATACATGCTTCTTCAATTTAAAAATTCAATTTAATTATAGAATGCATCTTCTAAAAAGACAAAATAATGCTGTCATGGCTACAATATTTCCTGAATAAATGATCCCAAATATTCTTCATATCGTTTTTGCATTTCTCATCAACTCAAATTTTTATTAAAATAGAAAATGTTTATTCTCAAGAACTAATAATATTAGAAACAGAACCAGCTTGTATGGTTTAACCTTGATATAACAATGATCCCAACCTTAGGTGTTTGCTCTTTCTCACCAAACATCACA
This sequence comes from Calamus simplicifolius, assembly GCA_900491605.1. Lineage (NCBI taxonomy): Eukaryota > Viridiplantae > Streptophyta > Magnoliopsida > Arecales > Arecaceae > Calamus > Calamus simplicifolius. The sequence goes on along the minus strand of UESW01004742.1, from coordinate 211,824 downwards.
TTTCCATCACATTTGTTATATAAAAACCTCCAAGCAGTCACTCCCTTTGGCAACTTGAAAAGCCTTTAAATTGGGATTCAAAGAATATGCCAACCTATGAAACCAAATTGACCTGGCCAATTTTAGAAAAGCCTAATATAAAGGTGCCTTTGGATGCCCATTACTCATAACATGGTTCCTCTGACCATGAACAACCAATAGGTACTTGCACTCGCAAAAATTTACCAAAAATCAAATTTGCATCTTGGTTCAAATACAATTTTGTTAAAAACGCTAGGCGCATCTAAGCGCAAAGAGTTCTTTGAGCCCAAGTGCAAGACGCAAAACGCAAGTGCGTGCCTGAGCAAAGTAAGATGCATATTTTTTAAATAAATAATTTATATAAATAAAATTTATAACACATGACAGAGCAAAGCTAAAAAAAAAATAATAGTAATATATTTAGCCTATTAACTCAATGGAAACCCTCCTCTTTCGCATTTGATATCAGTAGTCCTTTGATGTCTTCCCTCTTTCTTAAACAATAGCATAATTTTTGGTATTCCATCTCTATCTATCAATTTTAAACTTTTTTATGTAAGCTAAGGAAAATAATTATGTATGGACTGGTACATCATAAATTCAATACAATTTAATAAATATAATAGGCTTAAAAAATATTACAAATATAATTTACTAAGAAAGGCATGTTTTTTTTTCCGCTTCAAATCAGATTAAAAGCATGCGTATTTTTCACCTCATGTGTATCTAAACGAAAGCACCTTGCATAGGATATAAGAAGTGCCTAATCCTTAGCACCTAATGCTTTGTATCTTTAGTGCACCTTAGGGTATACGAAGCACCTAACTCTAATGCCTCATGCTTTGCACCTTAGGTACGCTTTTGAAACACTCCTCATATATTCAATGGATCCATAGCTTTAGCAGCAAAACACTAGTGAAAAGAGCAGTGCTTCCAACTTCAACAGAAAAATATTATCCCTTGAATCCATTGAACATTCTATAGCAAATGTGTGATTCAATGCATATTTTTCATGAGTTCTGTTAACATCAAAAAACCTGCACGTTCAGTTGAGTTTTCTACTTAGTCAAGATCCCATCCTGGTGTTCTTTTCATGTTGATTAATTCCTTTAAGAAATCATGTATAGAATTATATGCTGTACATACAGCTGTAGAAAAAAGATCTGAGCTTAATTAAAAGAGAACTTGTTCTCTTCTACCAAGAAATCTGCCTCTTTGACCCCTCTGTCTAAGTGACTTCCAAAGGTTAAACTTCTTCTGGCTCGATTTCTGGATATGCTGTTGCAATTGGAGAATCTCAGATCCCTCTCATCTGAAACTGGGAGTAAAATTTCTTCACCATGCTGTTTCCCAAAGGTTTCTGATAAACTTTGCTGCTCTTGGAACACTGCTACTAAACGTTGATCATTAGGTGAAGTAGATGTTGGCTTGGGGTTCTAGTCCTTGTAGGAATGTTCACGTCCAGAGAGAGATTCTGTTCTACTTTCCTTGGTTCTGTTTGTTTTTATTTTGGCACTCAGTTTCCCTTCCGCTCCTTTCCTTAAATTATTTTGGCAATCTAATTGCACGCCTAATCCTTAAAGTTCATTAAAAAAAAAAAAACTCCCAAAAGAATCAACACAAGAAAAAATCAAGAATCTATATGAGTTTGCATCCATACGAACAACACTTAAAAAACCTCATCTCCCACAACCTATCTTGTGATCTAAATAAAAAACAATGAAGAAACCCTACATTGACAAAGTACACCAACAAAAGGACACGAACAACAACAAATGGACCCACCAGATCCAAGTGGAAAGATCTCATAACCAAGCAAAAAGGAAACGGATCACAGCAATATAACAATCGAACAGAAAACAAGATAAGGAATATAGAGGAAGATAAAAGGAGGAATCTGGCCATCTCCATCCTTCTTGAACAAACTAAAGGCCTCCTTGAACTCAGAGATCTGGTTGTCTGTGAGCTGATCCACTGTTGAAGATATAAGAGAACCTAGAATGGAGAACTGAGAAGAGATGTGAGGCCGTAAGTGAAGAAAAAGAGGACTCAAGAGTTTCTTGCCCTCAACCTCGGACGGGCATCGTAGCCTCAACATTCAACAAGCCTCACGTCATCTGACCCTCCCCAACCTATGCAATTTTTTTTTTCTCTTTTCATTGACCCAATGGGTCACCCATGTCCCAAACCAAACCAAAAGTTTGGGTCATTTTGTGTTTGGGACAAAAAGTAACGCCCTAATCCTTTTTTTCAGATGGATTAGAGTCGGCTTCATGAACTAGGTTAGGTTTCTGTCACCTTTATGTTTAACTTATCTAAGTTAATTTCACCCCCTAATTTTTAACCATCAAGATCATTCTTAAATTGTTTTATGATTAGGAATATATAATTATTTTATGGTTGAATTAGTATTAGATGGGTCACACGGTTATACAAGTTAGATAAAGTAAAATTTGATTTTAGATTATATAAATTGAAAATAGGTCATACATCCGTATCAATGACTTAATTATTAGATGGGTTACACGGGTTGTGTCGTGTAACCCGTATAATATACAAGTGGGTTCATATCTAAATTTTTGACATGATTAATAAATGGATCATGCTTGAGTTGACCCATTTACTGTTATAAACTTAAGTTGACACGATACGATTTGCCACCCCTACATGATACAAATTGATAATAGTTTACTTTGGCCGAGTAAATGAGATTATCTTTTGTATGAATACTCCAAGAGATTGTTTGGCTGCCAATTATCCTATCCTTTTGACATCTTATTGACATGGGCAAGAATTGACAAGTAGAGATGGTAACACAGGAACGTGAGCTATCAAGAAAGGTTGTAGCTATCCTGATACAAGTTTTGTGGGCTACCTGAATCAAGAAAGAATACCATGGCACCCCCACCCCCACCCAAAATCTGTCACACCTCTCCATTATTCTGCTTAATTTCAGCACACCTTCCACACAAACTCTAAAATAGTCTCAATATAAAATACATTCTACAAATAACAAAGAAAGAAAATTTAAGACATTCAGCCCAGCAAGTCCCTTGCAATAAAAAAATAATTCTGGAACAATGAAATCCATGAAGTGACATGCATAAATGAATTTTTTCCAAACTTTATCAGCAATATTCACAAAACAAAATAATTATAAGTAAATAAATTAGCTCCCTCCATTTGCTGTCATTAAATCAATGTGACAATATCAGATTATCTTTGTCTTGTCAGTCATTCTTAGCTGCTAAAATAACAAAATTAAATGATTAAAAAAGAAATCAAGTAAATGGTGAAGAAAATGTGAGAAACCAAACCAGCATAATTGAGGGTGTAGGATAGACCATTGCAACCACGGGCCTTGACACCAAGCTTGAGATATGGGCGCTGACGGAAGTTAAGAAGGTGGCGTATTCTAGTAGCAGCAGCATCTGTCAAAGTCAAGGCTTGCTTACGCACAGAAGGCCCTGCCCTCTCTGCCATGGCCTTTAATGCAGAAGAAGCCATCCTTACAAAGTCTTCAGAGAACACCAGCAGCTTATAGTATCAGCCACAATAGTTCCTGTGGAAGGTGAGGATACATTTGTTTGTCATCAGTCAATAATGTGAGTCACATATATACAAGAAAAGTACTTCGGAGAATTCATGACGGAGAATGGGTTCCTCGAACCCAGAGCAGCATGTGAAACAATAGTGGAACTATAGCTGGGAAGATAAAGTGGCATCAGAGAAAAACATGCAAAAGTGTGTATAATGGACAAGTAGCCTCCTTAAGATTACCGGAGAATGGGTGTCATATTTGTTTGTGATCAGCCCCTCAATGAATTTTATTTTCTTGCTCTATATTTTGATATGATGTTACAGTCACAATCTTAGCTCAGACTATGCCACCAATTGCAACTCCATAGTCCATAGCCCACAAGGTTCCCCCCACCCATAAGGCAGTTGGATATTAGTGCAATAGAAGGGACATTGCTGATTCAATTTGGGATTGGGTACAAGAGAACTGCATCAGCTCATTGCCCACCACCACACTGGAAACAGGGAATGGAGTTGCAGTCCGAAAAATTTTCTTTTAGTTAAGGCTGTGTTTTTATTTCATAGAGCAAGCCAGCGAGCAAGCAATAAACTTCTAGTTAAGTTCTCTATTTGCTTGGCATGTTTCGCTTATAAACACATTTCAGGTATTTATCTTTGAATTCTTCTTTTCTTAAACCTCAAAAATGAACTAAATAAATTGCACTCAAAGGCAAGGTTGCACGTAAACCAAATGATTGTCTAATGACAAAATTTTACCATGAAATAAAAAAAAATTAATTCTAGATACATAAAAGAAATGAACTTGAGTTTTGATTTTTTTTGTTTTCCATTTTCAGCAGCATGACTTTCCATTTAAGCTGATTGTCACTTATCAGCTTTGCCTTCTTTTTCTCTCTCTCATCTATTGCTTCTTTATTTTTTTTTGGGGAAAAAATAACTATCAGAAAAATTGAGTTAAAAATGTCTTTATTTTTCTTGCGCAGAAATGTGACTTGTTAACAATTTGGTTTTTCTTCATTCATTGCATTTTTCTTCTTCTTCCTATTGTTAGGAAGGAAAAAGAACAAAGGAACCCTAAGCGTCTCCTAAGCTCAAGTCCCGACAGATTATAAAATTATTCCAAGAAACTAAGACAGAGAAACTAACGATCAAATAGAAAAAGTCATTGGTGCGGTAAGAGCGCCAGCCACGACTGATTGATGAATAAATTTCCCCTCCCCAAGTGCTCCCAAATATATTGAGGCCATAACGAGAAAAGAAGCCAACCCTAGCCGTCTTCCTAATCCCGAAACCAACTCAAAATCCCTAAAAGTTTTACGAAATTACTTGCACCAAACATCAAGAGATATTTCGAAGATTAAAACTAAAAAAAAATTAAAACATAAAAAGAGAGAGATTTCGAAAAATTCAGATTAAAAACAGGAAAATACCATTCAAGAAAGGGAAGATAAGATGAATTTGATGACTGACCTGAGGGAATATGAATCGATCCTCTCCGAAGTTAAGAATTCGATCGAATTCAACGACGAGTCGAAATAATTTCGAATCGATGACGCGAGCGATGGGAGACCCGGACTCTCGATTTCGTCTCCCCCTTCAACCTTGTTTTTGTTTTTGTTTTTTTTTTCTTTTCCAATCCCCCCTCCGAAGGCTTCATATATATATATATATATATATATATATATATATATATATATATATACACAGGCCATCTCGAAGATTCCAACCCAAGAAGCAGGGCTACGACGGTCCTTCGCGACGCGTGTCCTTTTTTTTTGGGTTTGTGGTGCGCCTTTCTCTCAAAGGTAGGCGTCCGATTTTTGCCATGTGGGTTAATTGGTATGGAGAAGTAGAACGGCGACCGACTTCTTGTTCTTTCCCTTCAAGCCGTCGGGTGCTATTGGGTCGGATCGGTATACCTTCCGATCCGAACCCGTGTCCATTAGGCTGTCTGACTCGCAACTTTTAATAAAACCTTTATCTTTTTTATGAACCGCTAGAAGGAAAAAATATTCATCGGACTCATAGCGAGGCGAGGCACCGGTCAGTGATTACATTTCAATCCTATAAATCAAGTCTTGGTCTAGATTTTAAACAGACAGTAGAGTTTAGTAGGCTAAATTTCCCCCAAAAAATGAGACTACATATTTAATATTTTTATAAAAAACATGAAAAGTATAAAATAATATATATATATATATATATATATATATATATATATATATATATATATGATGATGTCGAGTCACTTTCTTTAAGCACCGGGGAAACGGACGTCCTTCTCGCCGGACTCCTGCAAGAAAAGTCCTCGAAGACCGAATGCTCCGGTGGGGACCCTTCGACGCTCAAGTTAGTCACTCGGAAACAGACGAGAGCCGTCTAACCGAAGGAGGCTAGACCGTTTGTTGTCCTAGATAGTAACCCAAGAAGGAGGATGAATTGGATTTTTTTAAAAATTTAAACACTTTTGAAGTAAAACCTCCAACCTTAAAATAAATCACAGATATGCAATAGTTAAGACAGAGTATGCAAGGAGAAGATGAAGAGGAAGAGACAAAGAGACAAGCACGGCAAACACAGAAATTTTATAGTGGTTCGGTGTACCTACACCTACGTCCACTCCCAAGTACCTCTTGGGTTCACACTATAATTAACCTTGATTACAACAGAGTTGTTTTTCAAGATCACAACTCAAACATATTGTTTTCCCGGGTGCACAACGAACCTAGCTGGTTTTCAAGGTTCACCAGCACAAAACCTTACACACAAGCAACTGCTTGCACAAGGCAAACTGCATCAACTGATTCAATCACCTGATTGACTCAGTTCACAAGAAGTATAAGAATGTTTGATACAGTAATTGCTCCTTAAATGAGTAAATAAGACAAATTTACTAATCAAACAAAGAGATAGAAATAAAAGCTTAATTTGTAGATTTCAATGGCTTGATTCTTCTCTTCTTCCTTGCTTTTGAATGGATCTTCCTTAAGTATTCTCTTGAAGCTCAGAAGAACTGTTGAAAAACAGGAACTAGGGCTTGCTCGTTTGCTTCTTCAAACTTGGAAATCTCCTCAAAATGAAAGTGTGAAGAATAGGAATTTCTCTCTTTTCTTTCAGGAAATCAATACGATTTTTCCTTTGATTTTCTCTCTGATTTTCTCTCAGATTTTTCTCTTCTTTTTCTTCTCTATTTTTCTTGTTTTTCCCTTTTTCTCTCTCTATTAAACGGTCATATCCATCATCCTTTTATAAATTCTTCCAATACTAAGAATAGATAAAAACTATCCGTTAGAATCAAAATGGAAGAAAAGTTAGGAGCAAATAAGGTAATAGCCGTTGAGATTTAAAGTAAAAAGTAGGTTTAGAGACGTTCTGACACATCTGAGAGTCGTTTCTGACAATCTGGAGTCAACTCTGACTTTCCTGGGTCGACTCTAACTTGAAATCCCCAAACAGCCCGATTGGAGTCTGCTCTAACTTTTCTGGAGTCGACACATTTTGCTTCTGGAGTCGACTCTAACTTTTCTGGGATCGACTCTAATTTGAGACCCGAAAAATCATCTTTCTATTTTTCTGTTGGAGTCGACTCTACAGGTTCCAGGTGTCGACTCTAGGCCGTGCCGTTTTCCGGAGTCGACTCTGTGATTCTAGGTGTCGACTCTAATATATGCAATCTTACCTTGACATTAGAATTGAGCTCCGAACTTGATTTCTCTCGAGATTTTGATCATTTAAACAAGTTATAAACTGAAACATTTAATCAAAATCATTAGTAATTTCATGAGTTATACTCAAATAGTTTTGTTTATCATCAAAATTAATAATTGGGTCAACAATCTCCCCCTTTTTGATGATGACAAAAACTTTGAGTATATGCATTAGAATTCATAAACATTGTAAACCTTATCAATACTTTAAATTTGTTCAATTTAAGGAATAAGCCATAGGTTCAAAATAAGTCAAAATTGAAACATAAACTGTATGCTCCCCCTGCATAAAATAACTCCTAATTCTCTCTTTCTTATGCATGATATCATTTTTTCTTTCTCTTATGCATATGCAGTCTTTCTTTTCTCCCCCTTTTTTGTTATCAACAAAAAGGTGAAAAACAATTGTATAAAGAATTTTAAGGTGATATTCAGATTCAGACAAATTGAAGAAAAGAGTAAATATTCTAAAACTTTCATTCATTGCAACCATCATTGTATCAAACATTCAAACATTTTTTTTCATTACATTAAAACATTTCATTACATCAATTACCAAGATATAAAAGAGTAAACATGCTAAGTACAAGCTATCAACATAATATAGAAGCTAAGTTTGATTGGATATGAACATAAAAGCTGATTGGGATATGACTTGAGTTGGCTTGGATAGATATCAAAATAGAAAGTAGAAGGTCAATCAAGTATGTTTGTAGACAATTCTCTTCAGATGACCTATTAACTTCATAATTTCATCTTTTTGTGATTTCTTGAAACCTTCAAGACAATCCTCAATCTGTGTAACAGCAAAATCTATATCTCTTCTTAATTGTCCAGTAGCATCAAGATAAGCTCTAGATCCATCTGCGATCCCTTCCAGCCTTTCAAAGATCTTGTGAAGCTCAGATGATAGGGTATCCAAAGATTTATCCAAAGTAGATGCAATCATGTCAAGTTTAGTAGAGAGCAATCTCATTTCATTCCTCATCTCAGAATCATGCTCAGTCAATAAGGCTCTGAGCTGATTAAGCTGCCTCTCTGAAAAACCTGATGATTCAGCCAACAAATCTGATGCCACCTGAGGGGGTGAAGAAGTGCTCGGTCCAGCACCAGATGGTCCCGCAACTGATGGTCAGCAGTAGACGGTCCAGGGATATCCTCATCTCTGGCCTCTTCAATTCTGGCTTCTTGTCCTTTCTTTGCCACTGGCCATTTACTTTTCTAAATCCCATTCTATGAATAGTGGAGATACTGTAGTAGTCAGTATATCTGAGATTCCTTTGCAGTTTATTCTCCATTATCTTTACACCATGGCTTCTGAATACAAGTGTAAGAACCATACCATATGACAGTGTAGATCTTTTCTTTGTAGCTGCCTCTACCATATAACCAATCATCATTCCGGCCAAATTTACTGGTTGACCAATGATAATACAATCCATCAAAGAACGTCTCGCTCCGAGACATACTCAAATCTTCCAATCTTAGAAAATAGGATTCTCCCACAAATATTATGAAGTAATCAAAGTTCCAGATTGAGTTGATTTGTCATTACCTCCTCAAAATCAGAAACTTCTCTCCCAAGCATCCTAGACAGGGCACCACCTCTGTCATCATGCTGACTGGCCGTCAAACCAACGGTGGGCATCTCCAAAAGATTTTCTAGCGACTCTGTAGTGATTACCACTTTGGTTCCATGAACAAAACTTACAAGACTCCTTCCCCTCTACATAAATCACTGTAGAATTCCTTCACGAGGGCAGGGTAGGTCGGAACATCTAGTGAGCAAATCTTTTCCCAACCCATCTCTTTAATTTGTCTCCCTATTGAAAAACCTTCCGATTCAAATAGGTTAAAATCTACCTTTCTTCCTGTAGTGATAACTTTTCCAGCCAATAAGTCGACGCGGGAGGATGATGGAGAAGCTTCCAGAGTGGAAGAAGAGGAAGACGAAGAACTGGAAGAAGATTCCCTCTCGGTTCTTCGAACGGATCGTCTTCCGGTGGGAACGGCCGTGCCAAACACAGATCTTCGCCTTTTGGGAGCCATTGGAGATCAATGGAAGTTGGAATCAAGAATTTTGAAGAGTTTGGAAAGTTTTGGAAAGGGATTTGAAGTGGATTGAAAAAGCTAGGGTTATTTGAAGTGTTGACTCTGCCCTAATAAAGTGATGATTTTTCACTTAGAGTCGACTCTCGCAAAGTAAGGTGTTGGCTCCGAACAAAAAATCAGTCAGCGCTCGAATTAGAGTCGGCTCTGCAGAAGCCGGAGTCGGCTCTAATGAGTAGACAGAAAACTATAAAGAAAAGGTGTCGACTCCAAAATTGAAGGTGTCGACTCCACAATAGTTTCAGTGAAAGAAAAAGAGTTTCAAGGATCTGAAACTAATTAAATTCATCATCAAAATCTAAATAAATTTTCCTTAATAATTAGGGAATCAATGAATCAAATTTCTAGATAAGTTTCCTTATAAGGTGTAGAAGATTTTTAAGAATTCTACCGAAACTTAGATAGTTGACCTTGAGAATTTTAGGAAATCAATTAAAAGGATCACAAATTCCTAATTCTCCTCTAAGATAACAAAATCTCTCCTCACTCAAAGGTTTGGTAAAAATATCAGCCAATTGATCATTAGTGTTCACATAATCAAGATAAATATCATTATTAGCTACATGTTCTCTAATAAAGTGATGTCTAATTTCTATGTGTTTAGTTCTTGAATGTTGAATTGGATTCTTAGTTAGATTGATTGTACTAGTATTGTCACATCTAATAGGAATTTTATCAAGTGTAATGCCATAATCTTCAAGTTGTCGCTTAATCCAAAGGATTTGAGCACAGCAGCTTCCAGCCGTAACATACTCTGCCTCAGCAATGGATAGTGCAACCGAATTTTGCTTCTTGCTAAACCAAGAGATTAAGTTACCTCCAAAAATTGGCATGCACCACTTGTACTTTTTCTATCTAATTTATATCCAGCATAATCAGAGTCAGAATAAGCAATCAAATTAAGTGTTGAGTCTCTAGAATACCATATTCCTACATTTTTAGTTCCATTTAGATATCTAAAGATTCTTTTAACAGCAATAAAATGTGATTCTTTAGGTTCAGATTGATATCTTGCACATAAACAAACAACAAATATGATATCAGGTCTACTTGCAGTTAAGTAAAGCAGAGATCCGATCATACCTCGGTAATGTTTTTGATCTATTTTCTTACCATCTTCATCTTTGTCCAGCTTGCATGAAGGGCTCATCGGCGTGTCAAGAGGTTTAGCAGATTCCATATCAAACTTCTTAAGTATTTCCTTCGTGTACTTTGCTTGGTTAATGAAAATTTCATCTTTCTCTTGTTTAATTTGAAGTCCAAGGAAGAAGTTAAGTTCTCCATCATGCTCATCTCGAATTCTCCCTGCATTAACTTAGCGAATTCTTGGCAAAGACGATTGTTAGTAGCACCAAAGATAATATCATCAACATAAATCTGTACAACCAATAAATCCATTTCTTTTCTTTTTAAAAACAAGGTTTTGTCAACATTTCCTCTTGTAAATTCATTTTCAATCAAAAATTTACTTAATCTATCATACAAGCTCTGGGTGCTTGTTTTAAACCATAAAGTGCTTTGTGTAATTTAAAAACATGGTTTGAAAATTTATGATCTTCAAAACCAGGAGGTTGTTCAACATAAACTTCCTCATTTATAAAACCATTTAAAAATGCACTTTTGACATCCATTTGAAATAAGTTGAAATTCATATGACATGCAAATGCAAGTAATAGTCTAATGGCTTCTAATCTAGCTACAGGAGCAAAAGTTTCATCAAAATCTATTCCTTCTTCCTGATTATATCCTTTTGCAACTAGTCTAGCTTTATTCCTAATGACTATGCCATTTTTATCTAATTTATTTCTAAAAACCCATTTAGTTCCTATTATAGGGTGGTTTTTAGGTCTGTCTACCAGGGTCCATACCTTATTCCTAGTGAATTGGTTAAACTCTTCTTGCATAGCTAATATCCAATTGCTATCTTTTTCAGCTTCTTCTATGGTTTCAGGTTCTATTTGAGATACAAACGCAAGATGATTATTAATATTTCTCATGGATGATCTAGTTCTTACTCCTTGAGATGAATCACCTATGATCAAATCCTTTGGATGATCATGAGCATATCTTCAATCTCTAGGCAGATCTATATCATGATGAGCAGTATCAATAACATCAGCCAAAGGTAAATCCTCTTCTTTAGTTTCTTGATCATGATCTGAAGATACATCCAATTTTTCAATACCTCTTTCAAGTAAACTTGTATCTTCCTCATCGTCAATCTTTCCTGAACTTAATGCTAAAGATTCATCAAAGACTACATGAATCGATTCTTCTACAACTAGACTCTTTTTATTGAACACTCTATAAGCTTTACTAGATGTTGAATATCCTAAGAAAATGCCTTCATCAGATTTAGCGTCAAACTTTTCAAGATTATCTTTACCATTGTTATGGATGAAGCATCTACAACCAAATGCATGAAAGTAGCCTAAGTTGGGTTTTCTATCATGCCATAGTTCATAGGGTGTTTTCTTAAGGATAGGTCTAATTAGGGCTCTATTTAGGATATAGCATGATGTGTTAATAGCTTCCGCCCAAAAGTATTTAGGGAGTTTGCTTTCATATAGCATGGTACGGGCCATATCTTCTAGAGTCCTATTTTTTCTCTCTACAACTCCATTTTGCTGAGGTGTTCTAGGTGCAGAAAAATTATGATGTATGCCTTTTCAAAACAGAATTTTTCAAATAAGTGATTTTCAAATTCAGTTCCGTGACCACTTCTTAGAGACACTATGGTAGTGTTTTTCTCATTTGTGACTCTCTTAAAAAATTTTAGGAATATTGAGAAAGTCTCATCTTTATGAGCCAAAAATATTACCCAAGTGAATCTAGAGTAATCATCTACTATTACAAGACCATACTTCTTTCCTTATAGACTGGTGGTTCTAGTAGGTCCAAAGAGGTCCATGTGCAGTAACTCTAGGGGCCTAGTAGTTGAAACAACATTTTTAGATTTGAAGGAACTTTTTGTTTGTTTACCAAATTGACATGCATCATAGATTCGATTATTTTCAAAATCTAAGCTAGAAATTACCTTTAACTAAATCCATTTTCAGCAATTTTGAAATTAAGTGTGTGCTAGCATGACCTAGTCTACGATGCCATAGCCATCCAATCTCATTCATTTTAGCATTATCAGCAACTAAGCAATGATTACTTGAGGATAGGTTATTCAAATCAATTAAGTATACCACTACAAGAGATATTAAATATTGCGACGCCCAAATGCGTCGCAATTGCGTCGCTAAACATGATATTGCGACGCAATAGCGACGCAATGACGACGTCGCTCAACTGTCCGTCGCAATACCCCTTTGTCGCAATTGCATCGCAATATTGCGACTCTCTGCGATGAAACTGCGACGCATGCAAATGCGTCGCTATATTTAATATTAATTTTTAAAAATAAAATTATTATTAAATATTGCGATGCACTAGAATGCGTCGCAATATTGCGACTCATCCAGATGCGTCGTAATATTTAATAATAATATTTTTGGTATAATAGCGACGCAATTTTGAGTCGCTAATGCGTCGCAAATAAAAATTATTTTAAAATATTGCGACGCATGGTCATTGCGTCGCAATATTTATTATAAAATTTTAAGATAAAATAGCGACTCAATTTTAGTCGCTAATGCGTCGCTATTAAATTTATTTTTAAATTATTGCGATGCAAGGTCATTGCGTCGTAATATTTAATAATAATATTTTGAAAATATTAGCGATGCAATTTCAGTCGCTAATGCGTCACAAATTTTATTTTTAAAAAATATAAAAATTTAAAAATTAAAATGGTTAATACAATTTCGCTAAATCTAAATATTGATACAAACATTTTCACTCAATCCAAACAATAATAAATTTTCAAAAATAATTTATATATTAAAATATTAAAGTTTTTACAACATAAAAAAAGAAAAAAAAATACATCAAGAATCTGGGCGATCACGTGAAGGCTGTGGAGGCTGAAGACTCTGCGACAAGCGTCTAACCATATCCCGCAAATAATGTATCTCATCTCGCATGTCTGCAACCTCCTGATCCCGGCCTCGCATACGATCCTCAAAATCCTGCTCGACCTCCTGGCGAATCTCCTCTGAAATAGATCTGCGAAGGTCCTGTAAACGCTCGGGAGGAAGATCACCAGCAACTCGCGAGCTGGAGGCCTGATGGGAAAAAAATGTAGAAGCTCTAGTGCCCAGACCATAGACCCTGCGGTCTCGTGGCTGGGCACCAACAGCCTCCAAAAACACACGCTGACTCTCCTCTGCTGAGAGTTCGACGGGCGTCTCCCCATCAGTAGAGTCGACCTGCGATGCCTGAGAGCGAAGCTCCTCGACTCGTGTCTTGAAATTATGAAATCAACAATAAATGAGTTAATAAATTTCTTGAAATAAAATTGTAGAAATTAAACAGATACTACATATATCTAATTTCTTACCGCAACCTCCCGTGATCGCGTATCGACCCAGGAACCGTCCCTCCTGGTGTGTGTCGCCCTGAATAGACGAAACTCACCAGGATCTCCGCCCTCCTGCTCAGACTATAACAATAAAAAAATGATATTAATACAAATATTTATAAATAACTAAAATAGTAATTAAAATATTTATGTTTTCTTACCATACGCCGTCTGTGCTCCTGAATCGAAATGGAGCCCGAAGTATGACGGGAGAGACCCGTGCCAGGATCGCCCTTCTCAGATCGGCGGTTCGTGCTGGCTGATGCGACCCTCCTGCGCCAGCCATCGGACTCCCAGGCCTGCTGCCACTCGTGCTAAATACCCTCTGACACGTGCGCAGGACGCTGACCCGATGACCTCCAACGATGAAGCATGTCGGAGTATCGGCATCGCGTCAGAGCCTCCCATGCTGCCCTAATGGCATCATGGCTGGCAGGATCCCACGTAAACTTTTTCTGCATTAAAATAAACAGTTAGTTTATGAATTTATTAAGTTTAAGAAATTTTATATCACTGATAAATTATATTTAATAATTTTACCTGAAACTCAGAAAAATAAAACTCCCTCGTGGCTGGAGATACGTGGCGCCAATCGTAGCCACTGGGATCTGCTCGCCTCTAAAATACGGCGCTGATGTGGCTGGATACATGATGCTGCTCAATGAATCTGTTAAAAAAAGCATGTTTATAAGTAATTGACTTAAAAACATAAACATATATTTTTAATTAGTATATACTTACATCCCCTGAGCATCAAGTCAAAGTAAAGTGCGGCCGAGGGTGGAAGAACTCTCGGAGGTCTGTGCCGATCGGCTGGATGGTAATACTGCTGGAGAGATCGAAGGCTGCACCTCTGCTGAAGATCCAAACTCTTCATCTCCGATGCTCATGTGATCTGATGTAGCAGGGCTACGTCTCTGCTCACTCCGTCTGTCGTCGGTAGATCTACCTCTGCCCGTCATACTGAAAATACTAAAGATTCACACAATTAAATTACGATTAATGATTGACTATGTAAGAATTTAACACTTATAAAAAAAAGTTAAATTTTAAAAAACCTCTATGTTTAATCGGTGTCATTTGTTTCGTGAAATGTTGGTTCAACATCCGATGCCGTATCGGATTGCGAATCAGTTTCATTATCATCTGAAGGAAACCGAACATTTGCATCCGCAATTTCTTGGACATCACCATTTGGATCTCTAAGTGATGTTTCATGAGCCCTTGTGTCGTCCTCAATTGCATGCATTTCCATCTCATCCTCTTGAAATGTAGGGCACTCGGCTGATTGACTTGATGAACTCTCCTCTAATACGATTGTTGAACGTGGGACGATTTTAGAAATGACCCACCAATCTCGCTTGTCGTTGCGCAAACTTGGATATCCGCAGTAAAAGACTTGCTGAGCTTGGGATGCAAGGATGAATGGGTCATATTTCTGCAATCTTCGTCGATGGTTCACTTCAACCAAATTGTAGTCGTTATGAACCCTTTTGCCCACAGGAACTATCGGATCGAACCAGTCACAACGAAACAATATGGTTCGTTTCATAGGCCAACCGGGATATTCAACTTCAACCACCTCTACTAACTTTCCATAATAATCCTGCATATTTGCTCCAACACTTTCTCCTTTCACACACACGCCCCAGTTCTGCATGCCTCTTGAAGCTGCTAATCGTTCAATCTGAAATTTGTACCCATTTACAAAATAGCCAGTAGAGGTTGTTACGGTCTTCAATGGCCATTGCGATAGACATTTAATGAAAATATTGTCGGTTGTGGACTATGGACCGTTGACCTATAAATTAATAAGCTATTGACATCCAATTCAAAAATAATAGCCATTATCGAAATTGATTTAGTGATACTACTCACAAATTCATAAAACCAGTAAGCAAACTCCGTTTCTAATTTCTGCCCAATTGCAACTTGACTGATGTCGGGATTCATCTGTCGTTGTCTATCACAAAACATCCTTATGGGATGAAAAGGATGAAAACTAATGTTAGAAATTAAATATTGTGGTATATTGTTATTTAAATTTAAATTTCTAATTTAGCATTGAAGTATACACTTACTCAATATATGGATCGACTTCTCGACAGTTCATTAGGATGTAATAATGTGTTGCATTATACTATATATCGCTAAGATTTCTTGACTTCTGCCCACCAAATGAACGGCCGATAGCTTTAAAAATTGATATTCTACCGTCATTAGCTTCTGCTTCGTCCACACATACGTCATCGTTACGACCATGATTTCGGCTCCTCGTGTAGACGTGACGCTCAAAGTAATGTGAGGCAAAAGCTGAAACTTCTTCGACCAAGTGTGCATTGCATATAGAACCTTCAACCCTTGCCTTATTACGCACATTATTTTTTAACTTCTTAAGATACCTATATGTAAAGTTGCAACAAAAAATTAACGATGTTTTCAAGCAATGAAATAATATTTGAAATATCAACATATCTTAATGATGTATATATTTACCTCTCGAAAAGATACATCCAGCGATACTGCACGGGACCAGCTATGCTCGCTTCGTATGGCAAGTGAACCGGTAAATGCTCCATTGAATCAAAAAAACTGGGAGGAAATATTCGCTCAAGCTTGCATAAAATAATTGGAATTTTCTCCTCAAGCCTTGCCATGGATGCAGAAGTAATGACTGCAGCAGATAACTCCTTGAAGAATAAGCTGAGCTCCGTAATGCCTTCCAGACATGTTGCGGAAGCAACTCAAGAAAAGCTATAGGTAATAACCGTTGCATAAAAATATGGCAGTCGTGACTCTTCATGCCGAACAACTTGAGCTTATGCATGTCCACACACCTACCGATATTTGAGGCATAACCATCTGGAAATTTTAACCCTCTAAGCCAGTTACATAAAACTTCTCGTGAATTTCTGTTAAGAGTGTAACATGCTTTAGGATAGGTCCCATCGGCACTCCTTCTCAAATCACCTCTTCTGCAGTACTGATTAAGTTCTTCTCTTGACTTTGCAGTATCTTTTGTTTTTCCCGGAATGTTTAGCACCGTGTTAAATATGTTATCAAAGAAATTTTTCTCGATATGCATAACATCCAAGTTGTGCCGGATGAGATTTGTGCTCCAATAAGGCAAATCCCAAAATATACTTCGCTTCTTCTAGTTATGTTCTTTACATATACGGCCATTTATTCTATCTGCATCCGGTTCCCATGCATACATCAACCCCAAATGCTCTATAGAATCAAATAGATCCGTGCCGGACCTCACCGGTTTGGCAAATTTTGTGACTGCTTTGTTCTTCCGGAAGGCGATCAAGTTACGCCTGTAAGGATGATTTGGGGGCAAGAACTTCCTATGGTTATCAAACCATGACTGCTTACCACTCTTCTGCAATGTAAATGCATCCGAATCATACATGCAATGAGGGCATGCCAGACGTCCAGCAGTGCTCCAACCAGACAACATTGCATATGCCGGAAAATCACTTATTGTCCACATCAAAGCAGCTCTCATTAAGAAATTTTGTTTCATAGAAATGTCGTATGCTACGACTCCTGTTTCCCACAACATTTTCAATTCGGCCACCAACGGTTGCAGAAAGACATCAATCTTATCCTTTGGATTTGATGGTCCTGGAACTAAAATGGTTAAAAACATTGCAGTATCTTTCATGCACTTCCACGGAGGAAGGTTATATACAGTCAGTATCACAGGCCAACATGAATACTGTTGCCCCGTTTGACCAAATGGTTGGAAACCATCGGTACAAAGACCTAATCTCACATTCCTTATATCTTCAGCGAAATCAGGATGATTTTCATTGAAATGCTTCCAAGCCTTTGAATCTGATGGATGCCGCATTTCATCCTCTTTAGATTCATGTTCGGCATGCCATCTCATATCAGCAGCTGTTGCCTCAGATCTGTATAATCTCTGCAGGCGTGGGGTAAGAGGAAAGTAATGCATCCTCTTGTAAGGCACACTTTTCCTCCTACTTGTACCGGCTCCTCCTTCGGTGTTTTTGAACCTCGATTGCCCACAAATCTTACACCATCTCAGCTCTGAGTCTTCACCCCAAAATATCATACAATTGTTCAAGCAACAATCGATCTTATTAACTGGGAGCCCAAGCCCACGCAACAACTTCTTTGTTGCGTAAAAACTGTCTGTGGCAACATTATCATTTGGCAAAATTTCTTTGATTAACCCAGCTACAGAATTGAATGCCTTTTCTGATAATCGATGTTCTTCCTTAATATTCAACATTCGAGCAGCTGTAGAGAACTGGGAATGACCCTCACACCCAGGATATAATTCTTGATTTGCAGCACGCAACATATCATAAAATTGCTGTGCTTCTGGATTTGGTTCTTCCATAAATGTATTTTGATTGAAGTCATTACCCGATGCATTCATCACCATTTGTTCATATGTGTTTAAATTCACAAATGGTTCATCTACGGGTTTTGACTCTTGTTGGCCTATAACAGCTGCTGGAATATCCTCTGGTTCACCATGACAGTACCAAACATAGTAATCAGGAACAAACCCCTTCTTACACAAATGCACCTTAACAGTTTCTACATCTCTGTAGGCTTTATTCTGACACCTGTGGAAGTTGCATGGGCACCTAATCCTAGGGCCATCCATCCAGTCAGGTTGGCTACATGCAAATGCGATAAATTCTTCCAATCCATTCAGAAAATCTGGATTAAGCAAGCCATCTTTTATCCTTGCATACATCCACGAGCAAGCCCTGCTCATTTTGATCGACTTATACAAAGTATGGTAAATCATTAAATGAAACCACAAAATAAAACAATATTAGTATTACTAAATATATAACTAAATTATTTCTTGGTCACAACTAAGGTTAATAACAACCATTTAAATCATTTATAAGTAAACCAATTTTTTTTAGGCAACTAAGGTCCCTACCATGCAAGGGCGAGCCACGGCTACGATCCTTGGCGTGCTAGCAAGGACCGATGCACAGGTTCATGGCTAATGGGAGGGCTTGAGTTTGGGTCGGGCCGCAAGGCGGTCCGTTTAATCATTAGACTTCACAAGCATTCAAGTGTCTTAAACTAATTCTACCTAGGTAAGGCCCTATCCCATTCAAGAATATTTTTGTGATATGTTATTCTGCTATTAATTATCATCGATCGGTTACATTGAAATTTCGGAAGCATTTCTCCATATGTTCTCCTAAATGTGTGGTATATAAGCCACACTAGGAGAACGTATGAGCAAATACAAACCGAAATCTCACCCCACGATGATTACTAGCAGACTAACATGTCGCAAGAAATGTTCCCAAACTATCCACCAGGACAATTTGAGAATTTGCAAGACTAAGGCTTACAAATTCTCAAATGGGTCTATAGGTTAAAGTGTTGTGATTATGGAAGTCCGAAGACAATCGAACTTATGCTTGTTATTCTTAACTTCTTGTGAATTATACATGTTATCACTAACTTTTTAAGATTATTGTGTCAAATACAAATGTTTGCGAATACTAAAATGTAAATCATTGAAACTAATAATTTGTTGCTAAAAATTAAATAATATTACAACAAGACTTTTTATTTAGCATTACATAATTTAATGCATCATTTAGTTTGCAGCAGAATATAAATAATCAAGACATAACAAATGTAAATAGTTACAAATGCACAAATACTATTGCATAAACATTCTGCTTAAATTAATTATTGCATAAACATTATACAAATTAAATAATAAAAATTATATAAATTAAATAATAAACAAATTTTTTTTATTGAATTTAGGGGGGGGGGGTGGCCCCCCTGTTAAGAAAAAAAAATTTTTTTTTTTAGACAATGGCCTGGCCACCGTGGCCAGGCCACTGCCGGGGGGGGGCGGGGGGTTTCCCCCCCCCCCTGTTAAGAAAAAGGAATTTTTTTTTTTTGACAGTGGCCTGGCCACCGTGGCCAGGCCACTGCCGGCCACCAGCGGCCGTGGCCGGAGAAGACGGCCACGGCATCGGCCGTGGCCCCCTTGTCCGGCCGCGGCCACGCCGTGGCCGGACAAGAAACAAAAGGGGGGGGGTTCCCCCCCCCCTGTTATGAAAATTTTTTTTTTTTTTTTTACAGTGGCCTGGCCACCGTGGCCAGGCCACTGCCGGCCACGGCAGCGGCCGTGGCCGGAGAAGACGGCCACGGCAGCGGCCGTGGCCGCCTTGTCCGGCCGCGGCCACGGCCGTGGCCGGACATGAAACAAAAGGGGGGGGGGGGGTTCCCCCCCCCTGTTATGAAATTTTTTTTTTTTTTTTACAGTGGCCTGGCCACTGCCGGCCACGGCAGCGGCCGTGGCCGAAACAAAAGGGGGGGGGGGCGGGGGGGTTCCCCCCCCCCCCCCCCTGTTATGAAAAAAAAAATTTTTTTTTTTTTTACAGTGGCCTGGCCACCGTGGCCAGGCCACTGCCGGCCACGGCAGCGGCCGTGGCCGCCTTGTTCGGCCGTGGCCGGACAGAAACAAAAGGGGGGGGGGGGGTTCCCCCCCCCT
Source organism: Calamus simplicifolius (assembly GCA_900491605.1). Taxonomy (NCBI): domain Eukaryota; kingdom Viridiplantae; phylum Streptophyta; class Magnoliopsida; order Arecales; family Arecaceae; genus Calamus; species Calamus simplicifolius. The sequence continues at coordinate 191,453 of UESW01004742.1, read as the reverse complement.
GTTATGAAATTTTTTTTTTTTTTACAGTGGCCTGGCCACCGTGGCCAGGCCACTGCCGGCCACAGCGGCCGTGGCCGGAGAAGAGACGTGGCCACGGCAGCGGCCGTGGCCGAGGGAAATCATTAAATTTTTTTTTTTTTATAGTGTAGGGGCTTACCTTCGTCGAGAGAAGAAGCCGGAGTCCGATGAGAACGCCGGGGAGCCGGAGGAGCGAGGTGGGAGCCGGATTTTTTTTGAGCACGGCGGCGGCGGCGGCTAGGTCAAGAAGGGGAAGAAGAAGAAGAGAAGGGCGGTTTATATAAGTTCTTAGCGACGCAATTATTTGCGTCGCTAAGAACTCGCAATATTTTTTTTAATTTTTTCTGTCTTAGCGACGCACTAGTGCGTCGCTAATGCGTCGTTAATATTATTTTATTATTAATTTATGAAAAAAATAGCGACGCCAATAATTGCGTCGCTAATGCGTCGCTACCTTGGCGCCAACATCCGGCGGAAAATTTATTTTTATTTTCTAAACATTGCGACGCATTTTTGCGTCGCAATAATTTTTTAATATTTTTAATCAGCTATATGTATTTTAATAATATAATTGCGATGCATATATTTCGTCGCAATATTTGTTTTTTTTTAAAAAAAATGTGTCGCTAAGGCATCGCAATATTTTTTTAATATTTATAAATGATAATATTTATAATTAATGTTAATAATT
>UESW01004742.1:143274-190603 GCA_900491605.1 Calamus simplicifolius | reverse complement strand
ATCGGCGACGATCCGACGATTGCGATCGATCAAGCCCTGATCCCGATCGGCCACGACCGATCCCGGACCGTTGCGATCGGTCCGATTGGCAAAGATTCGACGGTTGTGATCGATCCAAGCCCTGATAACGATCGGCCACGACCGATCCTGGACCGTTGCGATCGGTCCGATCGGTGATCGACGATCCGACGGTTGCGATCGACCAAGCCCTGATCCCGATCGGCCACGACCGATCCCGGACCGTGGCGATCAGTCCAAGATCGGCGACGATCCGACGGTTTGCGATCGATCCAAGCCTGATCCCGATCGGCCACGACCGATCCCGGACCGTTGCTATCGGTCCAAGATCGGCAGCGATCCGACGGTTGCGATCGATCCAAGCCGTGATCCCGATCAGCCATGACCGATCCCGGACCATTGCGATCGGTCCGATCGGTGATCGACAATCCGACGGTTGCGATCGATCCAAGCCCTAATCCCGATCGGCCACGACCGATCCCGGACTGTTGCGATCGGTCCGATTGGCAAAGATCCGACGGTTATGATCGATCCAAGCCCTGATCCCGATCGGCCATGATCGATCCTGGACCGTTGTGATCGGTCCGATCGGTGATCGACGATCCGACGGTTGCGATCGATCCAAGCCCTGATCCCGATCGGCCACGATCGATCTCAGACCGTGGCGATCGTCCAAGATCGGCGACGATCCGACGGTTGCGATCGATCCAAGCCCTGATCCCGATCGGCCACGACCGATCCCGGACCGTTGCTATCGGTCCAAGATCGGCGACGATCCGACGGTTGCGATCGATCTAAGCCCTGATCTCGATCGGCCACGACCGATCCCGGACCGTGGCGATCGGTCCAAGATCGACGACGATCCGACGGTTGCGATCGATCCAAGCCCTGATCTCGATCGGCCACGACCGATCTTGGACCATTGCGATCGGTCCGATTCGCAAAGATCCGATGGTTGTGATCGATCCAAGCCCTGATCCCGATCGGCCACGACCGATCCCGGACCGTTGCGATCGGTCCGATCGGTGATCGACGATCCGACGGTTGCGATCGATCCAAGCCATGATCCCGATCGGCCACGACCGATCCCGGACCGTGGCGATCGGTCCAAGATCGGAGACAATCCGACGGTTGCGATCGATCCAAGCCTGATCCCGATCGGCCACGACCGATCCCGGACCGTTGCTATCGGTCCAAGATCGGCGACGATCCAACGGTTGCGATCGATCCAAGCCATGATCCCGATCGGCCACGACCGATCCCAGACCATTGCGATCGGTCCGATCGTGATCGACGATCCGATGGTTGCGATCGATCGAAGCCCTGATCCCGATCGGCCACGACCGATCCCGGACTGTTGCGATCGGTCCGATTGGCAAAGATCCGACGGTTGTGATTGATCCAAGCCCTAATCCCGATCGGCCACGACCGATCCCGACCGTTGCGATCGATCCGACCGTGATCGACGATCCGACGGTTGCGATCGATCCAAGCCCTGATCCCGATCGGCCACGACCGATCCCGGACCGTGGCGATCAGTCCAAGATCGGCGACGATCCGACGGTTGCGATCGATCCAAGCCCTGATCCCGATCGGCCACGACCGATCCCGGACCGTTGCTATCAGTCCAAGATCGGCGATGATCCGACGGTTGCGATCGATCCAAGCCGTGATCCCGATCGGCCACGATCGATCCCGGACCGTTGCGATCGGTCCAATCGGTGATCGACGATCCGACGGTTGCGATCGATCCAAGCCCTGATCCTGATCGGCCATGACCGATCCTGGACCGTGGCGATCGGTCCAAGATCGGCAACGATCCGACGGTTGCGATCGATCCAAGCCCTGATCCCGATCGGCCACGACCGATCCTGGACTATTGCGATCGGTCCAAGATCGGCGACGATCCGACGGTTGCGATCGATCCAAGCCGTGATCCTGATCGGCCACGACCGATCTCAGACCGTGGCGATCGGTCCGATCGGCGACAATCTGACGGTTGCGATCGATCCAAGCCCTGATCCCGATCGGCCACGACCGATCCCGGACCGTGGCGATCGGTCCAAGATCGGCGACGATCCGACGGTTGCGATCGATCCAAGCCCTGATCCCGATCGGCCACGACCGATCCCGGACCATTGCGATCGGTCCAAGATCGGCGACGATCCAAGCCGTGATCCCGATCGATCCAAGCGTGGTAATTTTTTAATATGATAATTATATTATATAAAAAATTAATTTTAATTATTATAATTATGATGCAACAAGTGCGTCGCTATATTAAAACATAATTTTCTTAATTAATTTTTTGGTTCATTACGTCGCTAATGCGTCACTATTTAACATAATTAATTTTTTAAAAATATTGCAACGCACTATGTTACGTCGCAATTATTTTTTCTCATATTTATACTTTATAAAATTTAATTTTATTTAAAATAATTGCGACGCATTTATTGCATCGCTAAATTAAAAATAATTTTAATTTATTTTCTGGTTTTTTGCGTCGCTAATGCGTCGCTATTTAAAATATTTAATTTTTTTCAAAACATTGCAACGCACTTAATGCGTCGCAATATTTTTTTAAATATTTATACTTTAAAAATTTAATTTCATTTAAATTATTTGTGACGTAATTTATGCGTCGCTAAATTAAAAAATAATTTTTCTAATTTTTTTGTTTATTGCGTCGCTAATGCGTCGCTATTTAATATATTTAATTTTTTTAAAAACATTGCAACGCACTGTGTTGCGTCGCAATATTTTTTTTCTGATATTTAAATTTTATAAAATTTAATTTTATTTAAATTATTTGCGACGCAATCGGTGCATCGCTAAATTTAAAATAATTTCTCTAATTTTTTATTTTATTGTGTCGCTAATGCGTCGCTATTTAACAAATTTAATTCTGTTCAAAACATTGCGACGCAACTCAGTGCGTCGCAATATTTTTTTCCGATATTTAAATTTTATAAAAATTTAATTTAAAAATATTGCGATGCATTATTTGCATCGTAATATTAAAATATTAATTTTTTTGATTTTCTGGTTAATTGAGTCGCTAATGCGTCGCTAATTGCGTCGCAATATTTTGTTGTCACAGAGGCGTCGCAAAGTGGTCGCAATTTAGCGACGCAATGATGCGTCGCTAAACTTGCATCGCTATTTCAGTATTTTCTTGTAGTGTACATTGCCATAATGTTTTCCAACAAGAATAATCCTACTATCAATGGGATTAGTGACTGTGCAAATAGAAGCTTCAAAAGAAACTTTGAAACCTTTATCACACAGCTGGCTGATACTAATCAAGTTATGTTTAATCCATTAACATATAATACATTATCAACATAGATAGATGGAGTAATTTGAATCTTACCAATGCCCATGATATGGCCTTGACTATTATCACCAAAAGTAACTACTCCACCTTTTTTTCATCTCAAGGGTGATGAATTGATCTTTGTCACCCGCCATATGTCTTGAGCAACCACTATCAAGATACCATTTTCTTTTCAATCCGATGGCTGCAAGACATTTCTGCAAAATATTCATCTATTAATTTTAGGTACCCAAGCTCTCTTGGATCCTTCATGGTTAGAAGCAATGAATATTGTTCCTTTAGGAACCCAAATCATCTTTCTTTTATCATATGGAGTTTTACATATATAAGATTTATGTCTTTTGTTTTCACATTTAAAACAAGTAATATTTGATGATTTTTCAGCATGTACAAATATATTTTCAAAGGTTTTTGCTTTTTAAATGGATTATATCCTAATCTGGCTTTATCAAAAATAGCCTTTTGATTATCCAAAATCATATTTAGTTTGATGGAGCTTAAGGTAAATTTGTCAACAATGGGTTTAAGCCTATCAACTTCATTTTTCAAATTGTCATTTTCTTTCTTTAAAAGTTCATTTTCTACAATATGCTTTTCATTTTCTAAGAATAGATTTTGCATTTGATTTTTCAAATCTTTATTTTTTGAGCTCAGATTTGCATAATCATCAATTAATTCATAAAAAGCACTATGCAATTCTTCAAATGTAAAATCGTCCAGAAAACTTAGACTCACCTCATCATTGTCCGCCATGAAGTAAAGATTGGCTATTTCTTTCTTTTCATCTTCTTCGGAACTTGAGCTTTCCGAATCACTCCAGGTAGCCATCATAGCCTTCTTTTTGAATCTCCGGGGGCCTTTTTGAGTTGTGGACATTCAATTTGAAATGTCCCGGTTTCTTGCATTCAAAGCAAATTATTTCCTTTTCTTTTCCCTTGTCCTCATCTTTCCTAACAAAGGGCTTTTTCTTTTCAAATTTCTTCTTTTCATGAATCTCTTGAATTTCCTTGTGATGAGTGCCATGTCCTCATCATCACTGTCATCTTCAGATTCATCATATTCTTCCTTACATTCTGAAATTTTGAGAGCCATAGTCCTTTTCTTCTTTGACTCATCCTCATTAACATGTTGCTTGACTTGAAGCTCATGAGTCATGAAGGATCGCAAAAGTTCTTCTAGAGGTAAAGTGCTCAGATCTTTTTCCTCTTGTATTGCAGTGACTTTAGCTTCCCATGTCCTAGGCAAAGAACGCAACACCTTTCTCACAAGATCAGAGTTATCATAAGATTTACCAAGACTTTTTAAACCATTAACAATGTATGTAAATCTTGTAAACATATCAGAAATAGATTCATATGCATCCATTTTGAACAATTCATATTTATGAACAAGCATGTTAATCTTGGATTCCTTTACCTGATTGGTTCCCTCATGGGTAACCTTTAATTTATCCTAAATTTCTTTAGCAGACATGCAAACATATACAATTAAATTCATTTGCATCTAAAGAACAGTACAAAACATTCATAGCCTTGGCATTTAGTTGTGCCAATTTCTTATCATGTTCATCCCATTTCGTTTCGGTTTAGGAATTTCCATGCCATTAAGTTTTGTAGTGGGTGTGTGAGGTCCATTGACTATCATACTCCATAGATCATAGTCAAGTGCTTGAATGAAGATTTCATTCTAGCTTTCCAATAAGAATAATTTGAACAACTAAATAGAGGAGGACGATTCGTAGATTATCCTTCAGAAAAGGTTGAGCCAACTTGAGCTGCAATTTGGATCTTTAACTCTTGATTGTTAGATCAAGGAGGAGTGAGTACTAGCTCTGATACCAATTGTTGTCCCAGATAGCAACCCTAGAGGGGGGGGGGGGTGAATTGGGTCTTTTAAAAATTTAAACACTTTTGAAGTAAAACCCCCAACCTTAAAATAAATCACAGATATGCAATAGTTAAGACAGAGTATGCAAGGAGAAGATGAAGAGGAAGAGACAAAGAGACAAGCACGACAAACACAGAAATTTTATAGTGGTTCGGTGTACCTACACCTACGTCCACTCCCAAGTACCTCTTGGGTCCACACTATAATCAACCTTGATTACAGTAGAGTTGTTTTACAAGATCACAACTCAAACTTGTTGTTTTCCTGGATGCACAACGAACCTAGCTGGTTTCCAAGGTTCACCAGCACAAAACCTTACACACAAGCAACTGCTTGCACAAGGCAATCTGCCTCAACTGATTCAATCACCTGATTGACTCAGTTCACAAGAAGTATAAGAATGTTTGATACAGTAATTGCTCCTTAAATGAGCAAATAAGACAAATTTACTAATCAAACAAAGAGATAGAAATAAAAGCCTAATTTGCAGATTTCAATGGCTTGATTCTTCTCCTCTTCCTTGCTTTTGAATGGATCTTCCTTGAGTACTCTCTTGAAGCTCAGAAGAACTGTTGAAAAATAGGAACTAGGGCTTGCTCGTTTGCTTCAAACTTGGAAATCTCCTCAAAATGAAAGTGTGAAGACTGAGGATTTCTCTCTTTTCTTTTAGGAAATCAATACGATCTTTCCTTTGATTTTTCTCTCTGATTTTCTCTCAGATTTTTCTCTTCTTTTTCTTCTCTATTTTCTTGTTTTTTCCCTCTTTTTCTCTCTCTATTAAACGGTCATATCCATCATCCTTTTATAGATTCTTCCAATACTAAGAATAGATAAAAACTATCCGTTAGAATCAAAATGGAAGAAATGTTAGGAGCAAATAAGGTAATAGCCATTGAGATGTAAAGTAAAAAGTAGGTTTAGAGACGTTCTGACACATCTGAGAGTCGTTTCTGACAATCTGGAGTCGACTCTGACTTTCCTGGGGTCGACTCTAACTTGAAATCCCCAAACAGCCCGATTTGGAGTCTGCTCTAATTTTTCTGGAGTCAACACATTTTGCTTCTGGAGTCGACTCTAACTTTTTTGGGGTCGACTCTAATTTGAGACCCAAAAAACCAATTTTCTATTTTTTTGTTGGAGTCGACTCTACAGGTTCTAGGTGTCGACTCTAGGCCGTGCCATTTTCGGAGTTGACTCTGTGATTCTAGGTGTCGACTCTAATGTCTGCAATCTTACCTTGACATTAGAATTGAGCTCCGAACTTGATTTCTCTCGAGATTTTGATCATTTAAACAAGTTATAAATGGAAACATTTAATCAAAATCATTAGTAATTTCATGAGTTATACTCAAATAGTTTTGTTTATCATCAAAATTAATAATTGGGTCAACACCGTTAGAGCTTAACTAGTAGGAAGAAGCTAGAAAAACCAGAGTTCTAGGATCTTTACTTACAGCGAGAGCGTATGTTTTTATACTTGTTCGAGGAGATCTCCTTCCATTCCAGAAGATTGCTCATTCCAAGGTGGCCCGTTCAATAACGGACAAAAGATGAGGCTGACAGTAACAGATCGTACTGTCACCGGGCATGTCGGAGGTGTCCTGCATCACCTGTCAGTATGGCCTCACAGGTGTCTGGCATCTGTGGTTATGCATAGTGCGCGCCGTCGCCGGATGTGACCACGCACAGTTGTGGGCAAGTGGTGGACTGTACGCTATAATGGGGTATGGTCATGTACAGTGACAGACACATGATGAACCATACGCCGTTATGAAGTATGGCCACACACTGCTATGGGTGTGCGGCGGATTACGTGGGTATGCCAGGTGGCCCGGGGTGGGCCGGATCATGCAGCCCGAGATCGAGGGGGTCTCGGGGGTTGAGATACTGTTCATAAGGCCCGGAAGCTGTGGCTTAAGGCCGAGGGTGGACCTCAAGGCCAAGCATTGTTCATGCAGCCCGAGACCGAGGGTGTCTCGGGGGTTGAGATACTCTTCATAAGGCCCGGGAGCTGTGGCTTGAGGCCGAGGGTGGACCTCGAGGCCAAGCACTGTTCATGCAGCCCGAGACCAAGGGGGTTTCGGGGGTTGAGATACTTCATAAGGCCCGGGAGCCGTAGCTTGAGGCCGAGGGTAGACCTCGAGGCCAAGCACTGTTCGTGCAGCCTGAGACCGAGGGGGTCTCGGGGGTTAAGATACTGTTCATAAGGCCCGTGTTGGGAGATTGTTGAGAATTTGTTGCCCTTGATTTTGATGATTACCAAAAGCCATGTATACATTAAAAGATGTAATGAGTTTATTTACATGAGCAATGAATTTGTTTAGAACAATGAATGAGAATGTTAAAGTATAACTTTAATCAAATTGAAAGTAACTTCAAGTTCAATGTTTAAGCTTTCAAAAAGAAATTCAATACTTAATATGTTAATCAATGAGTTTTTGGAACATTTCTTGAATTGATTCCTAATGTCAATTTTATTATATTCAAGTCAAAATAATGATTTAAAATGAATCTGGAACGAATTTAAAGTCAATCAGAAAACTTTCTGATTTTTGATACGTTCCGGAGCCGACTCTTGAGTTTCAGAGTCGATTCCCCTCAGAGTACAGAAATGACTATCTGTCTCGAGTCAATCACGTAATTTCTTGAGTTGACCCCCGATTCTGTCGAGCCGACTCCATGACTGTGCGAGTCGACTCCGCTCAGACACCAGAGGTGTGTTTTTCTGAGCACTTCGCGAGTCGACCCCCAACTTTTCATGAGTCGACCCCCGACTGTCAGGAGTCGACACTTTACTTTTGATGAGTCGACCCTATAACTTTCTGAGTATTTCTATTTTTGGTATCACGACCTCGAGCCGACTCGCGGAAAGCAGGAGTCGACTCCAGCAAATCTGGGCGAAATTTTTTCGAATGCCAACTCAGCATCAACGGTAAGATTTTTGATTAACGGCTATTTTTCTTTGTTTCTAACGGCTATATTTTTGCAGAATCTATAAATAGAGAAGCCGTTTTCAAATCAAAGATATACAAACTGAGAGATATTCATTTCAAGAGAAAAGAAAAGAAAAATCGGAAAAACAGAGCTTTATTTGAAAAAATCCGTGATTCAAGATAGAGTGAAAGAAAGAGTGTGAAATCAAAGGAGGCTCCTTCTGTGTTCAAGCTCAACAATCCAAGGAAGCTTCAGAAAAAAATCCAAGAGCTATTCAAGAGCATCTCAAGTAATTTTCAACACTCAACGAAAAGAGGAAAAGCTCAAATCAACTCCTACATACATTCCGTGAAGAATCCGAGCTGAGGCCTGATTCTACACTTCAAAGGAGTTAAGGAAAAGAAGAAAAGCTCAAAGCCAACCAACTGCAAATCAGGCTTTTCTAAACTTTATTCTTATATTTGTTTATCTGCTCATTAAGGAGCTTTGTAATTGAAAAATATCATTTTTATTATTTGTGCCTAGTTCAATCTGGGGGATTGAACTAGAGGAGGTAGTCTTACCTCGGTTCAAGCTTGGTTAAGCTTGTGTTAAAGGGTTTTTGTGCTGGTGAGCCCTTGAAAACCAGCTGGGTTCGTTGTGATCCCGGGAAAACAACAAGTTAGAGTTGTGAGCTTGTAAAACAACTCTGCTGTAATCAAGGAAGATTATAGTGTGGACCCAAGTGAATCTTGGGAGTGGACGTAGGTGTTGGATACACCGAACCACTATAAAATCTTTGTGTTTGCCGTGCTTCCATTGACTCTTTCTCTATCTCTGTTTTATTCACTGCACTTTGTATTTGCATTGCTATTGCCTTCATTCTTATTAAGCAAACATTTTTAAAAGGCTAATTTTTAAAGAACCCAATTCACCCCCCCCCTCTTGGGTTGTCATCTGGGCCAACAATTGGTATCAGAGCTAGTGCTCATTAGATTTTGATCACACGATCAAGAGCTAAAGTTCCAAATGGCAACTCAAGTTGGATCATTTGCTGAAGGTCATTCTACGAATAGACCTCCACTGTTTAATGGTTCAAATTATTCATATTGGAAAGCTAGAATGAGGATATTCATTCAAGCTTCTGATTATGAGCTATGGGGTGTTATAATCAATGGACCTAGTACACCCACACATGTTATAGATGGCACTATTGTTCCTAAGCCCGAAAGGGACTGGAATGATAATGATAGGAAAATGGCACAGCTTAACGCTAAAGCCATGAATGTCTATATTGCTCCTTAGATGCTAATGAATTTAATAGAATCTCCACATGTAATTCCGCAAAGGAGATTTGGGATAGATTAGAGGTTACCCATGAGGGTACCAATCAAGTAAAAGAATCTAAAATTAATATTCTTGTTCATAAATATGAATTATTTAGCATGGAACAATCTGAAACCATTGCATGCATGTACACTAGATTTACAGATATTGTAAATGGTTTGAAAAGTCTTGGTAAGACATATACTAACTCTGAACTTGTTCGAAAAATTCTTAGGTCATTACCAAGATCATGGGAAGCAAAAATGACAGCAATCCAAGAAGCTAAGGACCTCAACACTTTACCCTTAGAGGAGCTTCTAGGATCTCTTATGACCCATGAGCTGACTATGAGGCAGCATGTAGAGGAGGACACAAAGAAGAAGAAAGTGATTGCCCTCAAAGCTGCAAAAGAAGAAGAGAGCAGCAGTGATGATGATGATGATAATGATGAAGAGACTGCTCTCTTAGCAAAGAAATTTAAAAGATTCATGAGGAGAAAGAAACCCTTCCACAAAAAGAAATTTGGAGCTAAGTGGGAAGGAGAAAAGGATAAGAACAAGGACAAGGACAAAGAAAAAGAGAAAGACCCCTTGACGTGCTATGAGTGTAATAAACGGGGCACTTTAGGAATGAATGTCCAAAATTAAAGAAAGCCTACAAAAAGAAAAAGAAGGCTTATGTGGCGACATGGAGTGACAATGAGGAATCTTCTTCCGAAGAAGAAGAACAAAAGGAAGTCGCAAACATATGTTTCATGGCGGACGACAATGATGAGGTAAGTTCCAATAACCCTTGCGATGAGTTTGCTTTTGATGAACTTTTGATGCTTTTAATGAACTTGTTGGGGATTTCAAGGTTTTGAAAAAGAAATACAAGATTTTGAAAAATAAAAACTTAACTTTCATTCAAGAAAAGGAAAATCTTAATAATAAAGTTAAGAAACTTAAATCTGAAAATAAAATTTTAATAAAAGAAAAAGAATCAATCTCTAATGAAAATGATAAACTAAGGAAAGAGGTTGAAAAACATAAGAACATAGTTGATAAGTTTACATTAAGCTCAACTAAACTAGACATGTTATTAAATAGTCAAAAAGCAGTTTTTGACAAAGCCGGATTAGGATATAACACTTTAAGAAAACAAAAATTACTTAAAAATATTTTTGTGAGTGCTGGCCAAAGTAATTTTACATGCTTTAAATGTAATCAAAAAGGACATAAATCTTATGAATGTAAAATTCTGAAACCTAATAAAAACTTAAATGTTAAAGGGAAGAAAATATGGGTTCCGAAAGGAACAATATTTGTTGGTACTAACCATGAAGGACCCAAGAAAGCTTGGGTACCTAAACATAAAGTTTGATATCATTGCAGGAATGTCTTGTGGCCAAAGATCAAAGAGAAAGTGGTATCTTGATAGTGGCTGCTCAAGACATATGACGGGTGACAAAGAAGAATTCATCACCCTTGAAGAAAAGAAAGGAGGAGTTGTTACATTTGGCGACAATGGCAAAGGCCAAATCTTGGGGTTTGGTAACATTCAAATAACTCCCTCCACATATATTGAAAATGTACTTTATGTTGATGGTTTAAAGCATAACTTAATAAGTATAAGTCAATTATGTGACAAAGGTTTTAAAGTTTCATTTGAATCTTCTTTATGCACAGTAGCTAATCCCATTGATAATAGCATTATTTTTATTGGAAATAGAAATGGCAATGTATACATGATTGATTTAGACAAATTGTCTACTAATAATCATTGCTTAGTTGCTAATAATGCTAATATGAATGAGATTGGTTGGCTGTGGCATCGAAGATTAGGTCACGCAAGCACACACCTGATTTCAAAACTAATTAGAATGGATTTAGTAAAAGGTTTACCTAAATTAGATTTTGAAAATAACAAAATATGTGATGCATGTCAGTTTGGAAAACAAACAAGAAGTTCTTTTAAATCTAAAAATATTGTTTCAACTTCTAGGCCATTAGAGCTACTTCACATGGACCTTTTTGGACCAACTAGAACCACAAGTCTAGGAGGAAAGAAATATGGTCTTGTGATAGTAGATGATTACTCTAGATTCACTTGGGTAATGTTTTTAGCTCACAAAGATGAGACTTTCTCGATATTCCTGAAATTCTTCAAGAAAGTAACAAATGAGAAAAACACTACCATAGTGTCTCTAAGAAGTGATCATGGAACTGAATTTGAAAATCACTTATTTGAAAGTTTTTGCAATGAAAATGGTATTAATCATAACTTTTTCTGCACCTAGGACCCCACAACAAAATGGTGTAGTTGAAAAGAAAAATAGGACTCTAGAAGACATGGCCCGTACCATGCTATGTGAAAGTAAACTCCCGAAATACTTTTGGGCGGAAGCTATTAACACAGCATGTTACATCCTAAATAGAGCCTTTAATAAGACCTATTTTAAAGAAAACACCTTATGAATTATGGCATGATAGAAAACCCAACATTAAATATTTTCATGCATTTGGTTGTAAATGTTTTGTTCACAACAATGGTAAAAATAATTTAGGCAAATTTGATGCTAAATCTGATGAAGGAATATTCTTAGGATACTCTACAACTAGTAAAGCATATAGAGTATTTAACAAGAAAACTTTAGTTGTTGAAGAATCCATTCATGTAGTTTTTGATGATCTTTAGCAACTCGTTCCGAAAAGTTTGATGATGAGGAAGATACAAACATAATTGAGAAAGATCTTGAAAAATTAAATATTGATGTATCTTTAGATCAAGAGCAAGAGCTAAAGATAATGATTCACCTAAGGATGATGATACTAACACTAATCATAATGATGTAGATCTACCTAGGGATTGGAGATATGCTTATAGTCATCCTAAGGAATTGATTATAGGTGATCCATCTCAAGGAATAAGAACTAGATCATCTATGAGAAACATTAGTAATCATCTTGCATTTGTATCACAAATTGAACCTAAAACTATTGAAGAAGCTGAAAAATAATAATTGGATGTTAGCAATGCAAGAAGAATTAAATCAATTCACTAGAAATAATGTATGGACCTTAGTTGAAAGACCTAAAAATCATTCTGTTATAGGATCAAAATGGATATTTAGAAATAAACTAGATGAAAATGGCATAGTAATTAGAAACAAAGCTAGATTAGTTGCAAAAGGATATAATCAAGAAGAAGGTATTGATTTTGATGAAACCTTTGCACCTGTAGCTAGATTAGAAGCCATTAGACTATTACTTGCATTTGCATGTCACATGAATTTCAACTTATTTCAAATGGATGTAAAAGTGCTTTTCTAAATGGATTTATAAATGAAGAAGTATGTAGAACAACCACCAGGTTTTGAAGATCATGAATTTTCAAATCACGTTTTTAAATTGCACAAAGCATTATATGGTTTGAAACAAGCACCTAGAGCTTGGTATGATAGATTAAGTAAATTTTTAATTGAAAATGATTTTATAAGAGGAAATGTTGATAAAACACTGTTTTTGAAAAGAAAAGGTAAGGATTTATTAGTAGTTCAAATTTATGTTGATGATATCATTTTTGGTGCTACTAACAATCTTCTATGTCAAGAGTTTGCTAAGTTAATGCAGGGCGAATTTGAAATGAGCATGATGGGAGAACTCAACTTCTTCCTTGGACTTCAAATCAAACAAAGCAAAGAGGGAATCTTTATCAACCAAACAAAGTACACAAGAGAAATTCTAAAGAAGTTTGGTATGGAATCAATCAAACCCCTCGGAACACCAATGAGTCCTTCATGCAAGCTGGACAAAGATGAAGAAGGTAAGAAGGTTGATCAGAAATATTATCGAGGTATAATCGGATCCCTACTTTACTTAACTGCAAGTAGACCAGATATAATTTGCTGTTTGCTTATGTGCTAGATTTCAGTCTGAACCTAAAGAATCACATTTAATTGCTGTTAAAAGAATACTAAGATACTTAAGTGGAACTAAAAATGTAGGTTTATGGTATTCTAGAGACTCAACATTAAATCTGATTGCATACACTGATTCTGATTATGCTGGATGTAAGTTAGATAGAAAAAGCACAAGTGGTGCATGCCAATTCTTAGGAAGTAACTTAATCTCATGGTTTAGCAAAAAGCAAAATTCAGTTGCATTATCAACTACTGAAGCTGAATATGTTGCAGCTGGAAGTTGCTGTGCTCAAATCCTATGGATTAAGCGACAACTTGAAGACTATGGTATCACACTTGATAAGACACCTATAAAATGTGATAACACAAGTGCAATTAATCTAACAAAAATCCAATTCAACATTCTAGAACTAAACACATAGAAATTAGATATCATTTTATAAGAGAACATGTAACTAATGAAATTTGTCTTGATTATGTTAACACTGAAGAACAATTAGCAGATATATTTACAAAACCCTTAAGTGAAGAAAGATTCTGTTATCTTAGAGGAGAGTTAGGGATTTGTGATCCATTAGAATGAATTTGAAACCCCTAAGGAAAGTTTATCTAAAATTTTTCAAATCCTTGATCTTTAAGGAAATCTTATCTAGAATTCATATCTAATTGATCTATTAAATTCCAATGATTATTTCATCAATTTTTAAGATCAATTTCCGGACACATTTCAAAATTTCATGTTTTTGCTCTGAAATGGTCTCGGAGCCGACTCGGTGAGTATCGGAGTCGACTCCAGGTTTCTACTGAAACTCTTGAGTCGACCCCTTCTCGGCGCGAGTCGACTCCACTTCGGGATGGTTTTCTGTGACTGTCCGGAGTCGACCCCTCGCTTTGCGGGAGCCGACTCGAAGTGGTCCCAGGTCGATTTATCTAGGGCAGAGTCGACTCGCCGTTCATTTCTAACGTCTCAATCTCTCAAAATACTCTCTCCAAAATACTTCCAGACCTTCCAAATTCCAAAAATCGCTGATTAACCCTTCCAAAAGATCAATGGCCCCTAAAAGTCGAGGATCGAACCTTGGTGCGGCCGGAGTGAAGAGGAAGAGGCTGTGAGGAAGACGGTGAGGCATCCTGTTCGTGAGCCTTCACCTAGCTCGGATTCAACCTCATCTTCCTCAACTCCAAATGCTTCTCCATCTACAGCTCCTTCTCAGGTAGATAGACTCGCCGATAGAATTATAACTACGGGGAGGAAAGTAGATTTTGAATTGTTTGAGGCTGAGGGATTTCTTTTGGGAAGACAGTTGATAGAGATGGGTTGGGAAAAGATCTGCTCCTTAGATTGCCCTACATATCCTGCCCTTGTCAAGGAATTTTATAAGAATCTATCTAGAGGAGATAATGGTCTTATAAGCATTGTTAGAGGAAACCGAATTTCAGTGACTATAGAGCTGCTTTCAAGATTGTTGGATCTACCCATGTTAGGAACTTCTACATTTTCTTCGGATGACAGAAGCCCAGCACTGTCTAGACTACTTAACCGGGAGGTTGTCGGTTTTGAGGAAGTTTTTGCCAATCAGTTATCCTTAGAACTGAGACTACTCCATAATATCTGTAGTAGAATCCTTTTCCCTAAAATTGGAAGATTCGATTATGTGTCAGAAAGGGATATTTTTGTAATGGATGCAATTATAACGGGTAAACCCATTAACCTTCCTAGTATGATTTTATGGTATATTGCCGACTATGGAGGTAAGAGAAAATCAAGCTTGCCCTATGGCATGATCCTCACTAAAATTTTCCAGAGCCAAGGGATTGTCATTTCTGATAGTGAGCCTATGAGGAACTTGAGACACACAGATTTTTACAGTTTGGCCACTATACATAGGATGGGATTTGTTAAGAAGAACGGAAGATGGGAAAGAAAAGGTTTGATGGAAGAAAGAGCAGCGGATGCTGAGGCACCGGGACCATCGGTTAGACACTCTTCGCCTGCACCTCCGAGCCCTCCTATTCCTGCTCCTGCTCCTATCCCTGCTCCATTATTTGATCATGCATCATCTTCATCTGTTGGCTTCACAGAACTTCAGTTAAAGCAACTCAAAGGCCTTCTTGATGATCAGTCAGAAAAATTAAAATCAGAGTTTGAAAACAAGTTTATGAATCTCAAGGAAACTCTATACTCTTTGGATGACCGAATCACCAAGATAGAATCTACACTTAGCACTTCTTCAGAGTCTTTGAGTGGAGATCTTAAGAACATATTTGAAGAACTTAAAGATGTCTGCGGTGATGGTGAAACATATTCTAAATGCAACGCTGAGCTACAAGATAAAATTTTGACTGCTTGCACCTTTGTGGATGAAAGACTAAAGGACTATGTGAAGATACAAACAGATGGAATGAAAAACATAATTGATCATTTGACTAGGATTGTTAGGACTCACTTTTAATGTATTAGATACTCAGTCCTTGCAATGTATTGAAGTTAATGTTATGTTTTACATTTTGGTATCAATGTATTAGACACTTTGATGTAATGAATTGTCTATTTTGAATACTCAATGTATTTCTTTCTATTATCAATGAATGAATGATTTTGTTAAATCATATCTTGAATGAATGAATAAATGACTATGTTTAATGCTTCTCTACCTTTTGTTGATAACAAAAAAGGGGGAGAGTTTTATAGTCTTATAAATGTATATGCATATGGGAGAAATTGATTAATCAAATGATATTAAAATGATTGAATGAATGAGATAAATAAATTGAATGAATGGGATATTTATTTGAGTTTCATAGGGGGAGCTACCTCATTCAGGGGGAGCCTAAGCCGAACTATGAAATCAAAATAAATTCACGAATCAATCATGCAGAAACTCAATGTTTTTGTCATCATCAAAAAGGGGGAGATTGTTGGGAGATTGTTGAGAATTTGTTGCCCTTGATTTTGATGATTACCAAAAGCCATGTGTACATTAAAAGATGTAATGAGTTTATTTACATGAGCAATGAATTTATTTAGAACAATGAATGAGAATGTTAAAGTATAACTTTAATCAAATTGAAAGTAACTTCAAGTTCAATGTTTAAGCTTTCAAAAAGAAATTCAATACTTAATATGTTAATCAATGAGTTTTTGGAACATTTCTTGAATTGATTCCTAATGTCAATTTTATTATATTCAAGTCAAAATAATGATTTAAAATGAATCTGGAACGAATTTAAAGTCAATCAGAAAACTTTCTGATTTTTGATACGTTCCGGAGCCGACTCTTGAGTTTCAGAGTCGACTTCCCTCAGAGTACAGAAATGACTATCTGTCTCGAGTCAACCCACGTAATTTCTCGAGTTGACCCCCGATTCTGTCGAGCCGACTCCATGATTGTGCGAGTCGACTCCGCTCAGACACCAGAGGTGTGTTTTTCTGAGCACTTCGCGAGTCGACCCCCAACTTTTCATGAGTCAACCCCCGACTGTCAGGAGTCGACACTTTACTTTTGATGAGTCGACCCTATAACTTTCTGAGTATTTCTATTTTTGGTATCACAACCTCGAGCCGACTCGCGGAAAGCAGGAGTCGACTCCAGCAAATCTGGGCGAAATTTTTCCGAATGCCAACTCAGCGTCAATGGTAAGATTTTTGATTAACAGCTATTTTTCTTTGTTTCTAACGGCTATATTTTTACAGAATCTATAAATAGAGAAGCCGTTTTCAAATTAAAGATATACAAACTGAGAGATATTCATTTCAAGAGAAAAGAAAAGAAAAATTAGAAAAACAGAGCTTCAT
This sequence comes from Calamus simplicifolius, assembly GCA_900491605.1. Classification (NCBI taxonomy): domain Eukaryota; kingdom Viridiplantae; phylum Streptophyta; class Magnoliopsida; order Arecales; family Arecaceae; genus Calamus; species Calamus simplicifolius. The sequence continues at coordinate 173,422 of UESW01004742.1, read as the reverse complement.
TTGAAAAAATCCGTGATTCAAGATAGAATGAAAGAAAGAGTGTGAAATCAAAGGAGGCTCCTTCTGTGTTCAAGCTCAACAATCCAAGGAAGCTTCAGAAGAAAATCCAAGAGCTATTCAAGAGCATCTCAAGTGATTTTCAACACTCAACGAAAAGAGAAAAAGCTCAAATCAACTCCTACATACATTCCGTGAAGAATCCGAGCTGAGGCCTGATTCTACACTTCAAAGGAGTTGAGGAAAAGAAGAAAAGCTCAAAGCCAACCAACTGCAAATCAGGCTTTTCTAAACTTTATTCTTATATTTGTTTATCTGCTCATTAAGGAGCTTTGTAATTGAAAAACATCATTTCTATTATTTGTGCCTAGTTCAATCTGGGGGATTGAACTAGAGGAGGTAGTCTTACCTCGGTTCAAGCTTGGTTAAGCTTGTGTTAAAGGGTTTTTGTGCTGGTGAGCCCTTGAAAACCAGCTGGGTTCGTTGTGATCCCGGGAAAACAACAAGTTAGAGTTGTGAGCTTGTAAAACAACTCTGCTGTAATCAAGGAAGATTATAGTGTGGACCCAAGTGAATCTTGGGAGTGGACGTAGGTGTTGGATACACCGAACCACTATAAAATCTTTGTGTTTGCCGTGCTTCCATTGACTCTTTCTCTATCTCTGTTTTATTCACTGCACTTTGTATTTGCATTGCTATTGCCTTCATTCTTATTAAGCAAACATTTTTAAAAGGCTAATTTTTAAAGAACCCAATTCACCCCCCCCCCCCCCCTCTTGGGTTGTCATCTGGGCCAACAGCCCGGGAGTTGTGGCTTGAGGCCGAGGGTGGATCTCGAGGCCAAGCACTGTTCGTGCAGCCCGAGACCGAGGGAGTCTCGGGGGTTGAGATACTGTTCATAAGGCATGGGAGTTGTGGCTTGAGGCCGAGGGTGGACCTCGAGGCCAAGCACTGTTCATGCAGCCCGAGACCGAGGGGGTCTCGGGGGTTGAGATACTGTTCATAAGGCCCGGGAGCTGTTGCTTGAGGCCGAGGGTGGACCTCGAGGTCAAGCACTGTTCGTGCAGCCCGAGACCAAGGGGGTCTCGGGGGTTAAGATACTATTCATAAGGCTCGGGAGCTGTGGCTTGAGGCCGAGGATGGACCTCGAGGCCAAGCACTGTTCATGCAGCCCAAGACCGAGGGGTCTCGGGGGGGCCGAGAGGATCTCCGTCAATCGCCGTTATCGTTTATTCTGACGGCGCTGGATCAGCCATATCAGATGCCCCCTCACCCTTGAGATGGAGTGGGCCCACCCTAGCAAGGCGAAAGGGGTGTCACCTCCCAAGTGGCTGATCCCCGTCCTTTGCGAACCGCCCTCAGACACGTGTCTCTAGGCACTGCAATGACTTTACGTGGACGTCATGGGGGATGTGAAAGGACGGCCACTACCATCCGCCCGATCTGCGGCGATCGTCCTCGAGGCAAGGTTGATCCTTCGAAATCCATGAGGAAAAGTAGCGCCATTATTGCCCATCATAACGATGACGTTAGCGGCATCACATCGTTGTCCAGAAGCAGATCGTATCACGCATCGAGCGATTGTTGAGGCAGTCCAGCCTATGGTGAGAGTCCACGTGGCTGACGAGACAAGGCGGGATAATTTGAAACCCAATAAAACTCGGGTGGGGGGTTGAATCTGGCCACACTGCTCCTGCCATCGTTGTCTTCTTCTCTGATTCCTTGATTTTCCGCCTTCTGGCCTTTCCTGCAACCTGAGAGCCCGCGCACGTCATTTTCTTCCCCAGGTCAGCTCTTTGTCTCTTCTAGACCTCTTTGTTCTTTCTTCCAACAATGAGTTCCCTGTCCTGGACCTCGGAGGACGATTTAGAGGATCGTCCTCCTCCCAAGAGGCTTCATGCTCCTCCTTCTTCCCCCCCTTCTCCTTCACCTCCTCTTGAGTGGTCCTCTGATTCGGAGGACCGCGTCCCTCTGGCACAGTGGCGGGTCGCCGGGAGGCTCCCACAGGGAGGCGCCCGGCGGCGGCCGACACGGCCACAACAAGGAGACGCCGGGCAGAGGCCGGCACCTTCTCGAGGGTGGGGGCGGAATCCCCGGAAGGGGTCACCTCCACGGTGATAGGCCAGGATTTGGCGAACATCCGGGCCTGTTACCAAATCCCCCGGGATGTGGGGCTCTATCTCCGACCCCAGATGATAGAGTGATCTTATCTCGACTAGGCCGAGTGGCCATTTACGAAATTTCCCTGAGGGTGGGCCTCCGCTTACCCCTTCCTCCTTTTTTCGTAAGCCTCCTTGACTATTACTCCTTGACCCCTTCTCAGTTGGTCCCGAACTCCCTTCGGGTCATTAGTGCCTTCGTCGTCCTCTGTCATCATCTTCACATTACCCCTTGAGTCTCTCTCTTTCGCTCTTTCTACATCCTCCGGGCTCAGAAGGGTTGGTGGTTGTTTCAGCCCCGACCCGGCCAAGTCTTTAAGCTTCTTCTTCCTACCTCCATCAAGGGATGAAATCCCGATTTTTCTTTGCCAATCTTGACCAAGTTAAGTCCTGGTGGGGAGACCCCGACCTTCGAGGTAACATGACTCCCACTGTCCACCCCGAAGATAAGGAAGCGTTGGGGCAGCTGTTGGCTACCGACATCCCTCGGTACAACCTGCTTCTAACAGAGGAAAACCTCCAGTCGGGGGGTCTCATCTCCCACCGCGATAAGCCTCCCTCATATTTAGTCAAAGTCTTCCCTTTTTTTTTCTTTTTTTTTGACCCCGGCCGATGTTGTACAGCTATGAAGGTCCCGGCTCGTAAACTCATGAAGGCCGCTGCCAAGAGGAGGGCCCAGGAGGGGCCGAGTGAGGGGCAGCAAGTACCGGCCCCGAAACGCCGACAGTGCGGATGCCCGAGCCACCTGCACTGCAAGAGCCTCCGGTCGTCCCGGAGATCGATCTGACGGCCGACACCCCGCCTGAAAGGGCGGTGGTCGAGGAGGCAACAACAGAGGGGCCGGCCACTGAGGAGCCGGCAATAGTGGAGGAGCTGGCCACGGAGGAGCCAAAAATAGTGGAGGAATCCCCTGCTACCCACAGACAGTCCCCGCCGAGGTAACAAGGAGCTGGGATGAGGGACCGTCGGGGGCTGCAAGTCCGCCCCCGGAGCAGACACCGGCAAGCAGCCCCCGTGCGCCGAATCCGAAATCGCCGAGGCTGCCGAAGGAAATGGAGCCAGGCCGAAGCTACATCGGGACTCCATTCTGAAGAATGGATGCTGGGTAGAGCGGCTCATCTCATCGATCTTCGTACCCAAGGTTCAGGAAGAACTTAGCCATTTGAAGGTGGCTACATTCTTCTGAGAGTCCTATGCGGCTCTGATCAACGTAAGTAAACTCGCAGCTCCCCGCTTTTAGATTTCCCTTTTATTTTTCCTCTCTCTTTTTGACACAAGACCTGCATGCAGATCGCAAACTCCTTGGCTGCCACAAGGAAGGTCATCCATGGGGGAAAGACCCTCATGCGGGAGGCCCAGAGAGAGGCCGAGGAGGCCCAAGCTCGAGCGGAGGCGGCCGAGAGGGCCTTGGAATCGGCCAGGACTGCTCGGGCCGATGAGATAAAGGCGGCCGAGAGCCGGGAAAAATTGAGGCCAACCGTTTGCGAGTGGCTCTCAGCCAGCTGATGGAGGCCGAAAGTGCTGTTACGGCCAGGGACCTGCATATTTCAGAGTTGACAGCGACCATCCAGGTGGCCGAGAATCAAGCAGGTGAGGCCGAGGAGAGGGCAAGGAAGGCTGAGGAAAGGGCGAAGGAGGCCGAGGAAAAGGCGAGGAAAGCTGAGGAGGAGAGGGATCGTACCCTGGAGGCTGAGAGGGCAGCGGTGGCATCTCTAGCTGCAGAGAGGAAAGCTCGAGCTACCGAGGTAGAGGCAGCTGTTGAGGCAAGGGCTGCCAGGGTTATTGAAGAGTTTAGGGCATCTGAGCGCTTCATAGACGACCTGGCCGAAGCTTCGCGGAAGCATATCTTCAAGGGTTCCAGTGTGGAAAGGAAAAGGTCGCCCGGGACCTAGACTTTCCACAGGCCCTTGAGGTCGAGCCGGAGCGTCTCTCTAAGGTTGGTTCATCTGATGACGAACCTGCGCTGGCTGAACCGTGAGCTTCACTTTGTACTTTTTTATTTTTGCAAGTCCGACTTGGTCGGCGTTTTGTAAGCACTTTTGAGTTAATGAAGTACACTCTTTCCTTCAATGAAATTTGTCTTTATCCAATTGTAACTTTTACCCCGAGTCCTTTGGCTGCCGACGTGGGACCCTTAGGGGCTTCGTCGGTACTAAGGAGTAACCTTTAATTCATTCTCGAGTAATCTTGACTCAGCCACATAGGACCGAATCCTAGAGTCGAGGAGCATGGACTCCTGGTGATTCATGGAGCACCGGACTCGGAAGGCTAAGATTGACTCGAGTTTCCAGGGGCTGCTTGCACGCCGCTTTGCCAATGGTACACTGGGCTTTGTGCCTAGCTGGCCCAGGGCTTTCTGTGCCGACCGGGGTCGAGCTTTAGTTGTTGAGAGCCGATGGTACATCGCTCTACAGTGGTACACTGGGCTTTGTGCCTGGCTGGCCCAGGGTTTTCTATGCCGACCGAGGTCGGGCTTTAGTTGTTGAGACCCGATGGTACATCGCCCTGCCAGTGGTACACTGGGCTTTGTGCCTGGCTGGCCTAGGGCTTTCTATGCCGACTGGGGTCGGGCTTTAGTTGTTGAGAGCTGATGGTACATTACTCTGCCAGTGGTACACTGGGCTTTGTGCTTGGCTAGCTCAGGGCTTTCTGTGCCGACCGGGTTGGGCTTTAGTTATTGAGAGCCGATGGTACATCGCTCTGCCAGTGGTACACTGGGCTTTATGCCTGGCTGGCCTAGGGCTTTCTGTGCCGATCGATGTCGGGCTTTAGTTGTTGAGAGCCGATGGTACATCGCTCTACCAGTGGTACACTGGGCTTTGTGCCTAGATGGCCCAGGGCTTTCTGTGCCGACCGAGGTCGGGCTTTAGTTGTTGAGAGCCGATGGTACATCGCTCTGCTAGTGGTACACTGGGCTTTGTGTCTGGCTAGCCCAGGGCTTTCTGTACCGACCAGGATCGGGCTTTAGTTGTTGAGAGCCGATGGTACATCGTTCTGCCAGTGGTACACTGAGCTTTGTGTTTGGCTGGCCCAGGGCTTTCTGTGCCGACCGGGGTCGGGCTTTAGTTGTTGAGAGCCGATGGTACATTGCTCTGCCAGTGGTACATTGGGCTTTATGCCTGGCTGGCCTAGGGCTTTCTGTGCCGACCAGGGTTAGGCTTTAGTTGTTGAGAGCCGATGGTACATCGCTCTGCCAGTGGTACACTGGGCTTTGTGCCTGGCTGGCCCAGGGCTTTCTGTGCCGACCGGGGTCGGGCTTTAGTTCTTGAGAGCCGATGGTACATCGCTCTGCCAGTGGTACACTGGGCTTTGTGCCTGGCTGGCCTAGGGCCTTCTGTGCCGACCGGGGTCGGGCTTTAGTTGTTGAGAGCTTATGGTACATCGTTCTGCCAGTAGTACACTGAGCTTTGTACCTGGCTGGCCCAGGGCTTTTTGTGCCGACCGGGGTAGGGCTTTAGTTGTTGAGAGCCGATGGTATATCGCTCTGCCAGTGGTACACTGGGCTTTGTGCCTGGCTGGCCCAGGGCTTTCTATGCCGACCGGGGTCGGGCTTTAGTTGTTAAAAGCCGATGGTACATCGCTCTGCCAGTGGTACACTGGGCTTTGTGCCTGGCTGGCCTAGGGCTTTCTGTGCCGACCGAGGTCTAGCTTTAGTTGTTGAGAGCCGATGGTACATCGCTCTGCCAATGGTACACTGGGCTTTGTGCCTGGCTGGCCCAGGGCTTTCTATGCCGATCGGGGTCGGGCTTTAGTTGTTGAGAGCCGATGGTACATCACTCTACTAGTGGTACACTGGGCTTTATGCTGGCTGGCCCAGGGCTTTCTATGCCGACAGGGGTCGGGCTTTAGTTGTTGAGAGCCGACGGTACATCACTCTGCCAGTGGTACACTGGGCTTTGTGCCTGGCTAGCCCAGGGCTTTCTGTTGAAAAATTGGGATGCTATAACTCGAGTTCATTGATGTGAAATGAGGGGTGAAAACCCGAAAGAATACAAGCATGGTATTTAGTGTAAGAAAAGAATGTGCTACTGATAGTACCAATGGAGGTTGTCAGCGTTCCATGTTTGGGGGAGCGGCCTCTCATCAGCTCTGCAATCTTGTATGCTCCATGACGGAGTGCTTCGGTGATCCGGTAGGGCCCCTCCCAATTCGGAGCTAGCTTGCCTCCTTCCATCGGCTTTGAGACCTCGGCTCGTCGAAGGATCAGGTCTCCCGACAAAAAGGTCTTGGGGCGCACACGGGCGTTGTAATATTTGGCAGCTCGTTGTCGGTAGACCACCATCCAGAGCCACGCCCGGTCTCGCACCTCCTCCACCAGATCAAGGTTAGCTCGCAGCTGGTCCGGGTTACCTTCCTCACTGTATGACTCCACCCGCGGGCTCGGGGAGCCTATCTCCACCAGGATGACAGCTTCGGACCGAAGACCAGACTGAATGGGGTCTCTCGGTGGGAGCTCGTGGCATTGTGTGGTAGGCCCATAGCACATTATGGAGCTCCTTCACCCATCGTCCCTTACAATCATCCAGTCGGGTTCTCAGTCCTTGGAGAATGATACGATTGGCTACCTCGGCCGCTCCATTGGTCTGGGGGTGTCCGACGGAAGTGAATCTCTGGTGGATGCCCAGTTCGGTGCAGAATCCTCGGAAGGGTGCATTGTCAAACTGCCGACCATTGTCGGTGACCAGAGTGTGTGGTAGCCCGAACCGACATATGATAGACTTCCAAAAGAAGGATCTCACCTTGCTCTCAGTGATCTTAGCAAGGGCTTTGGCCTCAATCCACTTGGTGAAGTGGTCGATGGCCACTAGGAGGAACTTGCGCTGCCCGAAGGCTGGGGGGAATGGTCCCAAGATGTCCATATCCCACTGGGCGAAGGGCCAAGGCGCCGCCAGGGGGGTCAGCTGAGATGTCGGCTGCCACTGAATATTGGCATGGTGCTGGTAGCCATCACATTTCTTAACAAGCTCGGCCGCGTCCTCCCTCATGGTCAGCCAGTAGTACCCCTGTCGCAGGGCCTTGTAAGCTAGGGCTCTGCCCCCCAGGTGATTATCGCAGATGCCCTCATGGATTTTCCGCAAGATGTAGTCCACTTCAACTAGTCCGACGCACTTAAGGACCGGGTATGAAAATGATCTTCGATAAAGCTTCCCGTCCATCATCAGGAACTTTGGGGCCTGCCGTCTGAGCAGTTTGGCCTCAGCGAGGTCTTCTAGGAGAGTGTCGTCGGTCAAATATCAGACGTAGGAGTCCATCCAGGAGGGCCCTCGCTCAACCGGCAGTGCTTCATCCACAGCTTCAATGCTTGGGGTCTGCAGGTGCTCCACATACGTTCTTCCCAGGGTTCCGTCGGTCGAGGTGGCCAAACGGGACAGCGCATCGGCCCTAGCGTTCTCCGCTCGGGGAATATAGCTGATGCGGAAGTAAGAGAACCGAGAGGGTTGAGACAACACCTTGCTCAGGTAACGAGATATGGTCTGGCTTCGTATTCCCCCACAACCTGTCCAGAAATAAACTAGGAGTCCGTGAAGGCCCTCATACGCCCTGCACCAAGCTCCTCAGCCAACCTCATTCCTGCCAACAGGGCTTTATACTCCGCTTGGTTATTAGTGGCCGGGAACTGAAACCGAAGGGCATACTCCACCACCTCCCCCTCGGGGCTTGCAAGGATGAGCTCGGTGATGCGTGTCATAGCGCAACGATTAAAATACCTTAATTTCACTATTAGAATAGCGAGAGTAAGGGATCAATTCCACAGGGACTCTAGCGATTATCTTGAAATAAATTTATAAATTTAACTAAATAGATAAGTAGTAGTGCAAAATAATAAGATATGGTCTATATTATAAGAGCACGGCTCATACCCGTAGATCATGGCCCGTCCCTTTTAAGAATAGATCAGTCTAAATTATTTTCACTTAAATAGAATTTAATAACAATTAAACATGAATAAAAACTTTATTTCATATAAATTAAAAATTTATGACATTAAGAAGGCAACACATTGCAATAAATTCCTGAATCAAACAAAAGATGGGATGGAGTCTTTATTCCTCTCCATGCGCCTCCCGAGCCCACGAACGGAGCCTCCACTGCTACTCAATTGCTCCCGAGACAGAGCTTCCACATATCCTTAATGGCTCCTGCAGCCTTCAAGTCAAGAACAGAGGACGAACCCACGAACTCATAGAGCCTCCAGGAAGAACACGAACGCAGCAAGAGCCTCCACGAATCCCACGGATTCCATGAAACAGAGCTCTCAGGAAGAACAGGACGGTTCCTGGGCACGGACGGACGGAACCGAGCTCACGAATGGCTCTTGACAGATCTCACGGATGCAACGCCTCCACGGACTTCTCACGAACCATCGATGGATCCCGAGGACTCCTTCTTTGCTGCTATTTGTAGAGGCCCAGATGCGGTGAAGACGCGGCCCAGACCCAATGTTGCCAAAACAGAGGACGCGGGCGGCGCGGAGAAAATCCCGGATAAATCGTGAATAAAATCCAAATTCCTTCAAGATGAATTTAATTCATTCAATTTGATAATTTTCTATCCAATTTATTTCTTAATTGGTGGAGGAAACGGTTGGATTTGAAATAGGAGAAGAATAGGATGAAAATAAGGAATAGCTGGCTGAGAAGACGGTGAAGTCGACACTAGGTTTGCCGACTTTGCTTTAAAATACGTGCTAAATTCTTATAAAATTAATTCCAACCTTTTTAAGTCCGATTCAAGTGCCGTTTGCATCGTTAAATTCCTAAAATCGAGCTCTTTAATTTGATAAGGTTTTACTTAAAATATTATATAAAATATTAAAATATTAAATAATAATAGGTACATTAAATTATTAATTAATAGGTTTAATGATAATTATTTATGCGTTTATCACTCCCCCCAACTTGAATCTTACTTGTCCTCGAGCAAATAAGAAATTTAGAAATATGTACCAAGCTAGTCCAAGAATTGATAGTTATCTTACATTTCTTCTTAAAAATTTTTGGTTAGATCATAAGGGAGGTACTTCATTGGATTATTAAGTTTACCCATTTAGTAATAAAGTGTAGTCCATAAGAATTTATAGAAGTCTTCCTTCACCAACTTTCCACTTCTCTAATTAAGTCTTCTAACTTAATTTGGGTTGGGTGTAATGTCTTTTGTAATTTAGTTCCCTTGTGTAAAGTCAGTGCAATGTCCTATCCCCTTGCTTTCTAATTAACCCTTGTAGTGAGCTTTAGGCCAATGGCTCCCAAACCAATTGGTTTTAGGGCATTAGGTGTAAAACACCCCTCGGACTTACTTACTCAAGTCAAAAAGGCTTTAGGTAGGACTGACTCTACTTAGGTTCTTTTACATTCTCACCTTTTTATGCGAACAACATCACTTTCTTAGGTGACGGGGCCCGGTTACTCAGTGAAAGATGTTAAAAACCTAATTTATTAACTTTAAGAGAGATTTTTTTCTTTTTTTTTCTTTTTTTTTGAATAATGTTTTCACCCATACCCTTATTAAGTAGATTGTACTATTAAGATAAGTGGTCAGGAGGGTCTGAAATTATGCTAAAAATTTTTCTGAGCTAAACCCTACCTTTTATTAGGTTTTCTTAATAATTTATTCCTCAGTATTTCAAAAATAATCTAACCATTAATCATTAATAGACTTCTTGATTAACTTCAAATCGAGACAGAATTTGGTACACACATCTGATTATAGTTTTACTCGAGGATTTACTTATTCTTTTTCCTCCCCCCCCAACTTAATTTCCATTGTCCCTAATGGAAGAAAAATTAATTAATTTCAATGAAAGATACTACCTGGTAGAGTATTTGAAGGTTGGATTATTGCCATCTTCTTTCAATCTGCTTCTGTTGCTCTTCTCTGGTCATACTAAAAGAACATACTAAAAGAACAAAAGTTAAAAATAACTAATAAATGGGTTGCCTCCCAAGAGCGCTAAGTTTAAAGTCTTCAGCCAGACTGTGCTACTTATTATGATAATGTTGGGTTCACAAGATCAATTGATTCAACAATTTCTCCATCATTAATTTCTTCTATATATGGTTTCAAACGTTGGCCATTTACTTTGAATGTATTTCCCTGCTTGGGGTCTTTAAGCTCTACAGCTCCATGGGGAAATACTTGAGTTACTATAAAAGGTCCATTCCATCGTGAACGAAGTTTTTCAGGGAAAAGGTGTAATCTTGAATTGTAAAGCCATACTTTTTGATTTGGTTCAAAAAATTTTCTACTAATAAATTTGTCATGATATGCCTTGGTTCGTTCTTTATAAATTTTTGAGCTTTCATATGCATCATTTCGTAGCTCTTCTAACTCATTCAATTGGAGTTTTCTATTGACACCTGCATTTTTTATATCATAATTAAATTGCTTGATGGCCCACAATGCACCGTGTTTCAATTCTATAGGTAAATGATAGGCTTTTCCAAATACGAGCCTATAAGGAGACATTCCTATGGGAGTTTTAAATGCAGTACGATAAGCCCATAATGCATCATCCAAATTCTGACCAATCTTTCCTATCAGGTCTCACCATTTTTTCAAGGATATGTTTAATTTCTCTATTTAATATTTCAACTTGGCCACTAGTTTGGGGATGATAAGGTGTAGCTACCTTATGAGTAATTCCATATTTGTTCATTAATCCTTCGAAGTGTCTATTCGTGAAATGTGTACCCCCATCACTAATTATAGCCCTTGGGCATCCAAAACGACTAAGGATATGATGCTGAATAAACTTGATTACAACTTTATGGTCATTGGTTCGAGTTGCCTTGGCTTCAATCCATTTTGACACATAATCAACTGCCACTAGAATGTATTCAAATCCAAAAGAGGAAAGAAATGGGCCCATAAAATCAATACCCCATACATCAAAAATTTCTATAACCAAGATAGGGTTTAGGGGCATCATATCTTTTCGAGATATATTTCCTGTTTGTTGACATTGCAGACAATTACGGTCAAATTCATGTGCATCTTTAAAAAGAGTTGGCCAATAAAACCCACTTTGTAGTACCTTTGCTGCAGTTTTCTTTCCACTAAAATGTCCTCCACAAGCAAGAGAATGACAGAAGTTAAGTATACTTTTGAATTCACTCTCGGGAACACATCGCCTAATCACCTGATCTGAACAGTACTTAAATAATTCAAGGTCTTCCCAAAAGTAATATTTGACTTGTGAGAAAAATCTACCTTTTTCTTGTTTTGTCCAGTGGGAAGGTACTTTCCCTGTCGCCAAATAATTCACAATGTGGGCAAACCAGGGAAGATTGCTATGGAAAATTTAAAACAATTGCTCATCAGGAAACTTATCTCTGATTATTTCTTTATTGTATTCTACTGAGATCCTAGAGATATGATCTGCTACCATATTTTCAGAACCCTTCTTATCTAAGATTTCTAGATCAAATTCTTGTAGAAGAAGGATCCATCTAATCAGTCTGGGTTTTGTATCCTTTTTGATATAAGATGCCTCAACGCTGCATGATCTGAATAAACTAAAACCTTAGACGCTAACAAATATGATCTAAACTTTTCTAGGGCAAACACAATTGCTAGTAATTCTTTTTCAGTGGTAGTATAGTTCATTTGTGCATCTGAAAGAGTTTTGCTAGCATAATAAATTACATGAGGTTCTCGATTGAGTTTCTGTCCTAGAACTGCCCCTACAGCATAATCAGAAGCATCACACATGATTTGAAAGGTATGGTCTAATCTGGGGGCTTGATAATTGATGCAGTGGTCAAAGCAGTTCGAAGGATGTTATAGGCTGTTAGAAAATCTTTATCAAAATTAAAAGAACTATCTTTAGTCAACAAATTACACAATAGTCGAGAAATTTTACTGAAATCTTTGATGAAGCGTCTATAAAAACCAGCATGACCAAGGAAAGATCGTACTTGTTTAACTGAGGTTGAGGGTGGTAGATTTGAGATCAATTCAACCTTAGCTTTATCAACCTCAATACCTTGCTCTGAAACAATGTGTCCAAGCACAATTCCCTCAAGAACCATAAAATAACTCTTCTCCCAACTTAGGATTAAATTCATTTCCATACATCGTTTTAGTACCTTAGTCAAGTTCTTGAGGCAACTATCAAATGATGCATCAAAAACTAAAAAATCATCCATAAATACTTCCAAAAATTGATCAATCATATCAGAAAATATGGCCAACATACATCGTTGAAAAGTGGCTGGTGCATTACAAAGACCAAATGGCATGCGTCTAAAGGCAAATGTTTCAAAGGGACAATTGAAAGTGGTCTTTTCTTGATCTACAGGAAATACTGGGACTTGATTGTATCCTAAATATCCATCTAAAAATAAAAGAAACTTTGTCCCGCTAGCCGTTCTAAAATTTGATCGATAAAAGGCAAAGGAAAGTGGCCTTTCCTAGTCACGGCATTCAACTTTCGATAATCTATACACACTCTCCAACTAGTTGATGTGCGAGTAGGAATTGATTCGCCCTTTTTATTTTTAATCACAATAATACCTGATTTTTTAGGTACTACTTGGATTGGACTGACCCATTGACTATCTGAAATTGGATAAATAATACCAGCATCAAGCCATTTTACTACTTCTTTCTTAACAACATCCCTCATGTTTGGATTTAGCCTTCGTTGCATGTCTCTATGTGGTTTGGCTTCAATTTCACTATGAATATGGCGCATGCAAACGGAAGGGTCAATTCCCTTAATATCAGCTATTGTCCATCCAATTGCCTCTTTATGTTCTTTAAGTACATCTACCAATTTATCTTCTTGCTCAGAGATTAGGGTGGATGCAATGATTACTGGAAGGGTGTCATTGGATCCAAGGAATGAATATTTTAAGTCATCTGGAAGAGGTTTCAACTCTAGTTGGGGTGGTTCTTCCAAGGATGGTATTAAAGGACTTGGTTTAGTTGGAAGTGGTTCGTATTTTATAGTCCAAGGAGGGATGGTGTCGAACTTAGGTAGTTCTAATAACATGTTAATCTCTTTGGTGTACTCATCAATATCAAAGTCATCTATTCCAAAATGTGTAAGACATGTTTGTAAAGGATCCGAATCAAGCAAACTTTGGAATTTTTTATCTACAACTTCCTCTATCATGTTTACTTCATTTAAATCATACACAGGTGGTCCTTGGGAAGCATTAAAAATATTTAATATCATCTTCTTGTTTCCAAAAGATTCATCCATCACACCTGTTCTACAATTTATACATGCATTAGCGGTAGCTAGAAAAGGTCTTTCAAGGATGATGGGAATTTGGTTAGGATTACCGCTAGATTCCATATCTAACACAAGGAAGTCGACATGAAAATAGAATTCATCCACCTTTACTAATACATCTTCAATATTCACGTGGTTCTTTGACTGATCTATCTGCCAATTGTAGTGTTACTGTAGTGGGTTTCAATTCTCCAAATCCGAATAACTCATACACTGAACTTGGGAGAAGGTTTACACTCGCACCCAAATCTAATAATGCTTTCTTGATTGTGAAGTTTCCTATGACACATGATATAATCGGGGTACCAGGATCTTTTAGTTTGGGTGGGGTTATTTGCTGAACAACTGAGCTGACTTGCTCAGTCAAGTGGATCTTTTTTGGTATTTGTGTCTTGGCTTTCCGTTTTTGTGTGCATAGATCCTTCAAAAATTTGACATAAGCCGGAACTTGCTTGATAGCATCGATAAGAGGTAAGTTTATTTGGACTTGCTTAAATAACTCAAGCATCTCATTCATTTTTATATTCTTCTTATCTGAAGGCAAAGGAGATTCTAAAGCACTAGGGAAAGGGGCTTTAGGTGTGATTGCTTGATCATTGAATTCCTTTTCTTCTTCATTTCTTCTCTTTTCTGGTTTAGCTACTTCTAATTTCTGGGTTGGTTCAGGTGGGTTCAATGCTTTTCCACTTCTGAGAGTCATGACTGATTTAGCATGTTCTGGGAATTTGTCAGGACTATTGGAACCCTCAGCCATGAATTGTCCTTTCGGGTTACGATAGGCTGACTAGGTAACTTACCCTCCTCCCTTCTACTGAATGCTGTGGCTAATTGACCTATCTGAGTTTCTAGTTTTGCAATAGATTGTGTGTGGGAGTGAAGGATTTGGGTATTCATTTCTAGCCCTTTCAATGCTTGTAATACTTTATCTTCAAAAGTAGGCTGATTATTCGATGGAGGTTGTGGGATGTTTGGGTATTGTGAATATGGCATGCTTCTAAAATTGGTTTCTTGATAATTAGGTCTGATCGATGATGAATTGGTTACAGGTTGAGGTTTCCAAGAAAAATTTGGATGATTTCGCCAGCCATGATTGTAAGTATTTGCATATGGATCATTTCCTGTTCTAGGAGCTAATCGGGTTTGGGCTTGGTGGGCTTGCTCTTGAACAAGTTCAGGAAATTGGTATGCAGCTGGACATTCACCTATAGAATGGATTGGACTTGAACAAATTATGCAGACCTTATGTAATTGAGTAAATGGGGAAGAGATGTTTCCAACTTGTAGAATCCAGTCAAGTTTATGGGATAATTCATCTACCTTAGTATAGATATATGTAGAATGACTTATTTCATATATTCCACCTCTTTTAGGTCCTATGGGAGGGTTTCAACGAGCAACTGACATGTGATGTAATGAATTCTCACTCAATGTCTCAAATAGTTGCCAAGCTTCATGTTCATTTTTTAACATAAATGTCTCACCACATGAAGTATCAACCATTTGCCGGTGCTTTTCTGATAATCCATCATAAAAGCACTGAACCAGTTGCCATTTGGGTATAGCATGATGTGGACATTTTCTAATCAGTTCTTTGAATCTCTCCCATGTCTCATGGAACATTTCTCCATCTGTCTGGGAAAAACTTGTTATGACTTTTCTAATTTGATTCGTTTTTCCTATAGAAAAATATTTCTTAAGAAATTCTCTCTGAAGATGATCCCAAGTTGAAATTATAACAGTGTCCAGTGAATTTAACCAATACTTGGCTTTATCTTTTAGGGAAAAAGGGAATAACTTAAGCCTAAGTGCATCATCGAAGAAATTTTGAATCTTGACAGTTGAGCAAATTTCCAAGAATTCATCTAAGTGTTTGTAGGGATCCTCATTTGTAAGTCCATAGAAAGATGGTAACATTTGGATTACACTTGACTTAATTTTGTATTGGACAGCCTCTACTGGAGGCACTTGAATGCAGGGAGAGTAGGTATACCTTGAAGGAGTGAAATACTCTTTTAATTGTCGTGGTTGATTATTTTCGTTATTAGGATCCATAATTCTGAGTCTGTTTGCTCTAATAGTTCTTTCTATCTCAGGATCTAAGGGTATAAGGTTAGGTTGCAATGATCGGCGACCAAGCATACACCCTACCAATGACTCTAAAGCAAAAAGTGTTTTATTATTATTATTATTATTATTTTAATAGAAGAAAAAGAGGAAAATTCTAAAGAAAATACCCTAAAAATTCCTAGAACTACGAGGAATGAATAATTTAATTAGGGTTTAATAATTCTTAGCAATCAAGTTAGCAAAGATTAGACTCTTTACTATAGGTTTACCCTAGATCTAGATAGCTCCTAATTTCCAAGACCGCCTTGTCCTATTGAGCTCGAAGTCCTTAGGAGCTGATGTCTAATTAATTTTAGAGTTAAAGGTTTGGGTTAATGTAGAATGAAGGATGTGGTTTGTGGGCCAAGGAAGGGTGATGAAATCCCCACCTTATCTTGATTAGGGGTTTGTGCCCTTAAAGTTAATTATGATAATGCTATGTAACAATCATATGTCCAACTCTTGAAATTATCAAACAAAATTAATCTAATTATTTATTTTTTTAAAAGGTTTTTGTGATTAGGTTTCTAATTTCCTAATAAATTATGAGATGTCAATGGAAGAATTTTAAGTTTTGCAGAAAATAAATCCACCTAAGTCAATCTAAGCATAGAAATAAAATAATTATTTTATTTATATATTTATTTTTATAAATTTTTATAAATTTTTTTTATTTTGTTTCCTTAAATTAATTATGTTTTATGAAGGTGTCTTAGGGTTTTTCTTTCAGGTTTTTTTTAAGGTAAGTTAATTAAAAGGAAAATTTGATTAGGTTAAAATAGATTTGTAACAAGAAGAAACGTAATAATTTTTTATGTGTTAAAAAAGAAAATATGCAATTCTAACAATTAAGGAAATAAAATAAAGACACAATAACTATTAAAAAATTAAAAAAATTAATCTAATTTTTATTTATATATATATATTTAATATTTATAATTTTTTTTAAAATAACACACTTAAGTTCCTGGCAACGGTGCCAAAAATCTGATGCGTGTCATAGCACAACGATTAAAACACCTTAATTTTACTATTAGAATAGCGAGAGTAAGGGATCGATTCCACAGGGACTCTAGCGATTATCTTAAAATAAATTTATAAATTTAACTAAATAGATAAGTAGTAGTGCAAAATAATAAGATATGGTCTATCTTATAAGAGCACGGCTTGTACCCGTAGATCACGGCCCGTTCCTTTTAAGAATAGATCAGTCTAAATTATTTTCACTTAAATAGAATTTAATAACAATTAAACATGAATAAAAACTTTATTTCATATAAATTTAAAAGTTATGACAATAAGAAGGCAACACATTGCAATAAATTCCTGAATTAAACCAAAGATGGGATGGAGTCTTTGTTCCTCCTCTGCATGTGCCTTCCGAGCCCACGAACGGAGCCTCCACTGCTACTCAATTGCTCCCGAGACAGAGCTTCCACATATCCTCAACGGCTCCTACAACCTTCAAGTCACGAACAGAGGACGAACCCACGAACTCACATAGCCTCCAGGAAGAACACGGGTAGCAAGAGCCTCCACGAATCCCACGGATGCCACGAAACAAAGCTCTCAGGAAGAACAGGATGGCTCCTGGGCACGGACAGACGGAACAGAGCTCATGAATGGCTCTTGACGGATCTCACGGATGCAACGCCTCCATGGACTTCTCACGAACCATCGATTGATCCAGGGGACTCCTCCTTTGCTGCTATTTGTAGAGGGCCAGACACGGTGAAGACGCGGCCCAGATGCAATGTTGCCAAAACAGAGGACGCGGGCGGCGCGAAGAAAATCTCGAATAAATCGTGAATAAAATTCAAATTCCTTCAAGATGAATTTAATTCATTCAATTTGATAATTTCCTATCCAATTTATTCCTTAATTGGTGAAGGAAACGGTTGGATTTGAAATAGAAGAAGAATGATGAAAATAAGGAAGAAGACGGTGAAGTCGGCACTAGGTTTGCCGACTTTGCTTTAAAAGGCGTGCTAAATTCTTATAAAATTAATTCCAACCTCGTTTTAAGTTGATTCGAGTGCCGTTTGTGTCGTTAAATTCCATGGAGGCGAGCTCTTTAAATTGATAAGGTTTTAATTAAAATATTATATAAAATATTAAAATATTAAATAATAATAGGTATGTTAAATTATTAATTAATAGGTTTAATGATAATTATTTATGCGTTTATCATCCGGCTCGGCTTTCCTAAGAATTTGCTGCTCCATCCACATGCAAGATCCAGTCTTCCTTCTCTGTTTCCTCGGTTGAGGAGGGCTCCATGCGCACCTCCGGACGCAAGTCCTCCGAACACTCCTCGGTCCAAGTACACTCGATCAAGAAAGCAGCTAACACTTGAGACTTCATAGCAGACCTTGGCCGGATAGATAGGTCGAACTCGCTCAGCTTAATGGCCCACTTGGCTAACTGACCAGAGGTGTCAAGACGGGACAAGATGGTCCTAAGAGGTTAGTCCGTGAGCACCACGATGGGATGAGCTTGGAAGTAGGGTCAGAAGCATTGGGCAAGACCACCAGGGCAAAAATAATCTTCTCAGTCTTAGAATATCTGGTCTTAGCATCATGAAGTACCTTGCTGGTGTAGTAGACCGGCTTCTGCACTCCGTCGGCATCCATGCGCACGAGCACAGAACTGACGGCCTCGGGGGAGGCTGCAAGGTACAAGAAGAGCTCCTCTCCGCCCCTTGGCTTGGACAACAGCGGGGGAGTAGATAGAAATTGTTTCAGCTCTTCGAAGGCATCCTGACATTCCTTTATCCATTCGAAGCTGTTGACCTTTCGCAGCGCCTTAAAGAAGGGCAGGCACCTTTCTGCCAATCTTGACATGAAGCGACTCAAGGCCGCCACCCTGCCGGTTAGGCATTGCACCTCCTTATTAGCTGGGGGCCTCATATCCAAGATAGCCCGGATCTTGTCGGGATTGGCTTCGATCCCCCGCTGGGTTACCATAAAGCCCAGGAACTTGCCTGCTGCCACCCCAAAGGCACACTTGCGGGGGTTCAGCCTCATCTGGTACTGGCGCAGGTTGTTGAAGGTCTCTGTGAGATCGGTGACGTGTCTGCAGCATTGGTGCTCTTAGTCAGCATATCATCCACATATACTTCCATGTTACGCCCGATCTAGTCCTCAAAGACCTTATTCATCAGCCTCTGATAGGTGGCTCTAGCATTCTTCAGCCCAAACGGCATCACCTTGTAGTAGTAAATCCCTTTTTCAGTAATAAAGGAAGTAGCTTCTTCATCAGCCGGGTTCATCCTGATTTGGTTGTACCCCAAAAATGTGTCCATGAAGCTAAGAGTTTGGTGCCTGGACGTCGCGTCCACTAGCTGGTCAATCCGGGGCAGTGGGAAGCTGTCTTTGGGGCACGCCTTGTTGAGATCAGTGAAGTCCACGCACATCCTCCAGCTCCTGTTGGCCTTGCAAACCATCACAACATTCACTAGCCATTCTGGGTAGTGCACCTCATGGATGTGACCGGCGGCCAATAGCTTTCGCACCTCCTCGTCCACGGCCTTCTGTCTGTCAAGGGCGAAGCTCCTCTTCTTCTGCCGAATGGGTCGGTACTCCAGCCTGATATTGAGTCGGTGGGTAATCGCTTCTTTGGGAATGCCGGGCATATCGGACGCCGACCAGGCGAAGACATCAGCATTGGCCCGCAAGAAAGTGAAGAGCTGGCCACGAGCCTCCTCCGGGAGTAGGGCTCCGATCTGGATCGTCTTTGTTGGGTCCTCTTCAAGAGGAAAAGCAAGCAGACGCTCGGCCGGCTCCCCTCTTCTCTCCAGGTCCCAAGGGTCCAGCGCTTTCGGTGCAGGTGCAGGTGTCACCCCCTGTGGACTAGGGGCCATGTGGTAGCAAAGTGGGGGCGGGCTCTGCTCTTCCGCATCTCCCCCACTCCTTCACTGGTGGAAAACCTCATGAGGAGCCTCTTAGAAGATATGACATCATCCAAAAGATTGAGCCCGGGCCACCCGAGGATGGCATTATAGGCGAGGGGCACTCGGACCACCAGGAAGTTCATGAAGACTGTGCTTTGGCGCGAGCTGTGCCAGCCGTGACAGGAAGAGTGATCTCCCCCTCGACCTTCATGGAATCTCCGGTGAACCCCATCAAAGGTGTGGCAACGGGCCAAAGCAGGTCGGGTGACAGGTTCATGCGAACAAAAGCATCATAATTCAAAACATCCACCGAGCTCCCACTATCAACCAGAATGCTTTTTACATGATGCTTAGCAATCATCATGGACACGACGACGCTGTCATCATTTTTATTTACCACCCCCTCTAAGTCCCTTTTAGAAAAAGGGATTACAAAATCTAACTCTTCCTCCCCCCGCGGCCTCTTGGGTGGGCCACCTGCCCCCTAGGAAATCATCGCCACCGTCTTCTCAGTTGGTGTATTATCGATCACCGGTAGCGGAGGCATCGACGGACCGGGGGCATCCGGGTTATTCCTTCGAACGAACTTCCCTAGATGGCCACGCTGGATAAGATTCTCTATCGCCTTCTTCAGCTGGCGACAGTCTTCGGTGTCGTGGCCATGATCCCGGTGATAGCGGCAGTAGAGGTTCTTGTTGCGAGGGATTTTTGGGTTCATCGGAGGTGGGCGCTGGAGATAAGACTCACCCTCTATCTCAAGTAAGATGTGCGGAGAGCAGAGGAGTGTAGGGCCCATCTCTCTGCGTAGGAGATCAAGGACGGTTGTCTGGTCGGCGGGAAGGTTTGGGCTTCCTGGGTCGAACTTCAATAGGCTCAGGGCGGGCCAGCTTCTTGAGGACACTCCCGCTAGCCTCGTGCCGAGAGGAGTCAGCCTCGTCGACACGGATATATTTTTGGGCCTGGGTCAAAAGTTTGGCATAAGAACCGGGTGGCTTCTTGTCGAGGGAGTACACGAAGTGAGACGGACAGAGCCCTCGCTTCAAAGCTAGAGTGGCTACTGAGTCTTCAAGATTGTAGACTTCCAGGGCTGCCTCCTTGAACCGAGCGACGTAATCCCGCAAGGACTCGCCGCTCTTCTGCTGGACAGCAAAGAGGCTGTTAGCTACCCTTGGAATTTTCCGGCAGGCATTAAAATGGGCTAAGAAAGCCCTCTCCAGCTGACAAAAGAATCAATACTCTACGGCAGTAGGCGAGAGTACCAAGCTCGGGCAGCTTTCTTCAGGGTGGCAGGGAAGGCGATACACATGAGCAAATCAGTAGCCCCCTAAACCTGCATGAGAACCTTGTAACTTTC
Organism: Calamus simplicifolius; assembly: GCA_900491605.1. Classification (NCBI taxonomy): domain Eukaryota; kingdom Viridiplantae; phylum Streptophyta; class Magnoliopsida; order Arecales; family Arecaceae; genus Calamus; species Calamus simplicifolius. The sequence continues at coordinate 152,672 of UESW01004742.1, read as the reverse complement.
TAGGTTGTCCAAGAGATCCGTGGTCCCGTCATATGGATCCAGCTGAGGAAGGTGGAACCGGGTGGAGATGGGCTCTTCCATGATACGGCGGGACAGCGGAGGCTGGCTGTCATAATCCGCCTCCGGTAGGTGGGTGATTCGGCGACTAAGTTCCTCCAATCGTTAGTTATACTCATCGAGTCGACGCTCGGCTTGACGGGCTATCCTGCCATCGTAGGACCCCTCCCCTAAGGATTCTGAGGACGGGAAAGAGTGACGGCGATGTCGGTGAGGGCGTTCCGCCTACTTCCCGTGTTGCTGCTTGGGAGAAAAGCTGGCGTGACGAGAAGGTGATCGGGGTCTTTTGGAGGCTCCCCGGTGGTGAGGTTTGGGCAAAGCATGGTGGTGGCGAGCCTCTGGGACCAGCGATCTCCTTCGGGAGGAATGTTGGCTGGGTTGCACCACCCTCGGAACTGATGGGAATAGCTCCGGCTGCCACGGGGCCACCTGCTGGTGCTGCAGACCCTGGACCACCGCCGCCAAGGACTGAACTTACGTGGCTAGGGCGGCAAGCCGGTCTTCCTGAAGCTGTCGTGGAGGGGGCGTAGGGACATCAACTGGGGAAGCGGAAGGTCCAGCCGCCTGGAGGCACGATGGTGCAGGGACATCGGCTGGGGGGGCTGAGGGGCCAACCACCAACGAATCTACTACTTGACGCTGCCCCCCGGCGCCACTGAAAGAGCCCCCTTTCACACGGGTTGTCACCATGGCTTAAGAGCTTGGGGAGGGAGAGATTGCAGATCGCTGGTTTGATATCTTTCTCTTCCCCCTTCCTGGCACGCCAATTGATGACACTGAGTCACTTTCTTCAAGCGCCGGGAAAACTGATGCCCTTTCGCCGGACTCCTGCAAGAAAAGTCCCCGGAGACCAGATGCTCTGGTGGGGACCCTCCGACGCTCAAGTTAGTCACTCGAGAACAGACGAGAGCCATCTAACTGAAGGAGGCTAGACCGTTAGAGCTTAACTAGTAGGAAGAAGCTAGAAAAACCAGAGTTCTTGGATCCTTACTTACACGAGAGTGTTGGCCCAGATGGCAACCCAAGAGGCGGGGGGGGGGGGGGGGTGAATTGGGTTCTTAAAAAATTTGGTCTTTTAAAAACTATGTGTTTTGGAATAAATAAAATTAAGTGCAGGATAATATTAAGCACAAATAAAAAGATAGAGCGAGAGAGTCAAAATACGGCAAACACAAGGATTTTATAGTGGTTCGATGTATCCAACACCTACGTCCACTCCCAAGTATCACTTGGGTCCACACTATAATCTACTTGATTACATCCGAGTTGTTTTATAAGCTCACAACTCAAAACTTGTTGTCTCCCCCCGGGATTATAACGAACCCAGCTGGTTTTCCGGGCTCACCAGCATAAAACCCAAACAAGCTATCCTTAGCTTGTACCGAGGTATACCACCTCCACTAATTCAATCCCTTGATTGAACTAGCAAACAATAAATGAAAATAGAGTTTAAGTACACAGCAGCTCCTCAAATAAGCAAGTAAACAAAGTAATAAACAAGGTTCAGAAAAGCCTGATTGAAGATCTTTGAATGTGTGCTTTTCTTCTTTTCCTCTTCTCCTTTGAAAGATTGAATCAGGGCCTCAGCTCAGATTCTTCAGAAACTTGTAGTTGAGAAGATGAGGATTTGGGGCTTTTGCTTTCTCTCTTCAAATGTTGGAAATCTCCTTGATTTGAACTTGATAAGCTTGTGGATTTCTCTTTGAGCTTTCTGAGGATGATGGATTTGAGCTTTGACTCTTCCCTCTTTAATTTCTTGCTCAAGATATCTCGGATTTTTCAATCTATTTTTCTCTCTGTTATTTTTAAAAAAAAACGGACAGTTCCCCTCTTTTTATAGATCTCTTAATCCAAGTTTTAGATAGGAAATATAGCCGTTGGAGATGTTTGGATTCTTCTACATACAAAGAAAATAGCAGTTAGAGGTTAGGTGAAAAGAAATCTTACCGTTGAAGTACGTTCTGACAGATAAAAAATCCATTCCTGATAGGTTGGAGTCGGCTCCAACTTTTTAGGTGTCGGCTCCAAGTCGGGTGTTCAAAAATAGTAAAGAAAAAGTTGTTGGGGAGTCGGCTTCGAAAAAGGTAAGTGTCGGCTCGTCGCTTTCGGGAGTCGGCTTTGGAAACTGTAAGTGTCGGCTCCAGAAAAGTCCATAAAACACGCTCTCTGTTCTCAGTTAGAGTCGGCTCCAGAAACTCAGGTATCTACTCCCGAAATCTCAGGTGTCGGTTCCGAATTCTATGTGTCAGCTCCAAAAACTGAAACAGAATGCACTTCTCTGTATCTCAGGTTGGAGTCAGCTCCGAAACCTTGGGTGTCGACTCCAGACCGTGCCAAAATCCCAGAAACCTTCTGATACGCCTTGGGGTCAGCTCCTGGCTATTTGGGTGTCGACTCTAGGCTCTGAACTTTAAAAATTTCTTTTAAAATATTGATTCAAACATGTTTCTTTATTCATTTTGATTGATCAAACATTTTTAATCCCTGAAACACTTGTTAAATCTATTAGTAACAAAATGAATATACTCATATCTTTTATTAATCATCAAAATCAATAATTGGGTCAACAATCTCCCCCTTTTTGATGATTATAAAATTATTGAGTATATGCATGATTAAACAATAAGATTTTCAAATCAAATTTCTTAAATATTTATTCCTCATAGGTAAGCTTCCCCTGAATGAGGTAGCTCCCCTATGATACTTAGTTTAACATTTCTTCCTTTTAACAGTAAACTTTTAATGTTTGATACCAATTAAACAACTATATCTATTTTAACATCTATTCATCCTTTCAATGCATATATAGAATTGAAATTTCACTTACTTCTCCTTATGTTCAATTAATTAAGCTTATTTGATTTAATGCATATATAAAAGCTAAATACTTCTCCTTTTTTTTGTTTTACATTCAATGCATATATGATTATTAAATACTTGATTACTTCTCCCCCTCTTTTGTAATCAACAAAAAGGTCAAGAAGTTTCAAGTGAAATGATAAAATTGATAGTTACTTCAAAGATCAAAAGACATTCATTAAGTATCAAATAAGTTCATTACATCAAGAAGTCAAGCATTACATGATTTTACAAAATGAAACTTCATTACATCAACATCAAACTAGACTAAACATCATCTTTCAATAATATCAAAGAAATTTCATTACAAGATAATCAAAAGTTAGTTCTAATACATCTTTGCAATTCTTCTACTATTCTTACCATTCCTTCACTCTGAGTCTTGACAAAAGCCTTCAGTCTTTCATTAACAAATGTACATGCAGATGTAATTTTATCTTGAAGCTTAGCATTACATTTGGAATAAGTCTCTGAGTCTCCACCAATATATTTAAGTTTTTCGAAAATGTTCTTGAGATTGTTTTTTAAGGATTCAGCGGAGGTTCCAAGTGTAGATTCAATTATTCTAACTCTTTCATCCAAAGAATAGAGTGTCTCTCTCAAGTTCATGAACTGGCTATCTAACTCAGATTTCATCTCTTCTTGTAAGTGGCAAAAATACTTCTAAGCTATTCTAATTGAATATCTGAAAAACCAACAGATGACGGAACAAAAGCAGAAGAAATAGGTGGAGCTGGAGGTACATCATGATTGGGCTCTGGTGAGCTGTGTCTCACAGATGGTCCTGCCTCAGAAGGGCCAGGCACATAGTCTCAGCAACCCTGTCGCCAGTATGACCTTTTCTCTCCCATTTTCCATCTACTTTCACAAAACCCATCCTGTGCATAGTGGCTAAGCTGTAGTAGTCAGTGTGCCTTAGGTTCTTCGAAGGCTCATTTTCAGAAATAACTACTCCTTAACTCCTAAAAACCAAGGTTAGGATCATTCCATAAGGCAGTGAAGATCTCTTCTTGCCCTCGGCCTCAGCCATATACCATATCATCATCCCAGCAAGATTTATAGGCTGACCTGTCAAGATACTGTCCATGACAACAATGTCTCGCTCTGAGACATACTCAAAACGGCCAGTCTTGGGAAATAGATCCTACTGCATATGTTATGTAACAGCCTAAGCTCAAGTGGTAATTGGTTTTCCCTAATCTCTTCAAATTCAGTTATTTCTCTTTCTAACATTCTTGATAAAGCAGTTGATCTCTCACTATGAATGTTTGCAATAAATCCAGTGACAGGAATACTTAACAGATTTCCTAAAATTTGAAAAGTAAGATGAATTCTCTTTCCTCTTACTGAACTAACAATTCCACCATCTCCTCTAGATAAATTTAGATAAAATTCTTTGACAAGAGCATGATAAGTAGGAACATCCAAAGAGCAAACTTTATCCCAACCGAGTTCTTTAATCTGTCTACCAATGTCAAAACCCTCGGTTTCAAAGAAATCAAAATCAACTTTTCTACCCATGGTAATAACTCGCCCAGCTAGGGTATCTACCTGTGGAGATGAGGGGCCAGGATTATCTAATGGAGTTGATGAAGAATCATCACTAGGAGTGGGCTCACGGACAGGACGCCTCGCCGTACGCTTTCTTGTAGCAACGGGAGCATCAAAGACCGATCCCCTGCACTTAGGTGCCATAGAAATCTTAGGGAATGATTGATTTGGGGAGTATTTGGCTTTGAGAAGATTGGAGAGGGTTTGGAGAGGATTTGGAAAGGGTTTGGAGAAGATAAAAATCACGAAGGTGTCGACGCTACCCTAATAAAGTTAATTTGGGATCACCAGGTGTCGACTCCTGCAAAGTCGGGTGTCGACTCCAAGTCGCTAACATAGTTAGCGCCCGAACTAGAGTCGGCTCCACTTAAGTGGGTGTCGGCTCCAAGGTCAGAGACCGAGATTGACACAGAAGAGGTATCGACTCCTCAAATTGAGGTGTCAACTCCACTGACAATTTCAGAGAAAAATAAATGAGTTTCAAACAGCCGAAACTTAGCAAGATAAAATCAATAAATTTTTGAAAAAATCTTTGAAATATGGAGAATCAAATTGCTCAAATGACTAGATAAATTGTCCTTAAAAATATGAAAGGAATCTCAAGAAATTGATAGAAATCTAGATAGTCATTCCTTAAGGGTTTCAAAGTCATTCCAAAGGATCACAAATCCCTAATTCACCTCTAAGATAACAAAATCTTTCTTCACTCAAAGGTTTTGTAAATATGTCAGCTAATTGTTCTTCAGTACTAACATAATCAAGGCAAATTTCATTATTAGCCACATGTTCTCTTATAAAATGATATCTAATTTCAATGTGTTTAGTTCTTGAATGTTGGATTGGATTCTTAGTTAATTTGATTGCACTTGTATTATCACATCTAATAGGAGTTTTATCAAGTGTTATGCCATAATCTTCAAGTTATCGCTTAATCCAAAGGATTTGAGCATAGCAACTTCCAGCTGCAACATATTCTGCTTCAGCAGTAGATAATGCAACCGAATTTTGCTTTTTGCTAAACCAAGAGATTAAGTTACTTCCTAAGAATTGACATGTACCACTTGTACTTTTCCTATCTAGTTTAAATCCAGCATAGTCAGAGTCAGAATATGCAATTAAGTTTAGTGTTGAGTCTCTAGAATACCATAATCCTACATTCTTAGTTCCACTTAGATATCTTAAAATTCTTTTCACAGCAATTAAGTGAATTCTTTAGGTTCTGATTGAAATTTAGCACATAGACAAACAACAAACATGATATCTGGTCTACTTGCTGTTAAGTAAAGTAGAGATCCGATCATACCTCTATAGTATTTTTGATCTACCTTCTTACCATCTTCATCTTTGTCTAATTTGCATGAAGGACTCATAGGTGTTCCAAGGGGTTTGATTGATTCCATTCCAAACTTCTTGAGAAGTTTCTTTGTGTACTTTGTTTGGTTGATGAAAATCCCCTCTTTACTTTGCTTGATTTGAAGTCCTAGGAAGAAGTTGAGTTCTCCCATCATGCTCATTTCGAATTCACCCTGCATTAACTTAGCAAATTCTTGACACAAGAGATTGTTAGTAGCACCGAATACAATATCATCTACATATATTTATACTACTAATAATCTTTGTCTTTTCTTTTCAAAATAAGGTTTTGTCTACATTTCCTCTAGTAAAATCATTTTCAATCAAAAATTTGCTTAACCTATCATACCAAGCTCTAGGTGCTTGTTTTAAACCATATAGTGCTTGTGTAATTTAAAAACATGATTTAGAAATTCATGATCTTCAAAACCAGGTGGTTGTTCCATAAATACTTCCTCATTTATAAAACCATTTAAAAATGCACTTTTAACATCCATTTGAAATAAATTTATGTTCATATGACATGCAAATGCAAGTAGTAATCTAATTGCTTCTAATCTAGCTACAGGTGCAAAAGTTTCATCAAAATCAATTCCTTCTTCTTGATTATATCCTTTTGCAACTAATCTAGCTTTATTTCTAATTACTATTCCATTTTCATCCAATTTATTTCTAAATACCCATTTAGATCCTATAACTGAATGACCTTTAGGTCTATCAACTAAGGACCATACATTATTCCTAGTAAATTGATTTAATTCTTCTTGCATGGCTAGCATCCAATTACTATCTTTTTAGCTTCTTCAACAGTTTTAGGTTCAATTTGAGATACAAATGCAAGATGATTATTGATATTCCTCATAGATGACCTAGTTCTTACTCCTTGAGATGGATCACCAATAATCAATTCCTTTGGATGACCATAGGCATATCTCCAATCTCTAGGAAGATCTACTTCATTATGATTAGTATCAATATCATCAATCCTAGGTGAATCATCATCTTTAGCTTCTTGTTCATGATCTGAAGATACATCTATATTTAATTTTTTAATATCTCTTTTTAGTATATTTGTATCTTCCTCATCATCAAATTTTTGTGAACTTGATGCTAAAGACTCATCAAAACTACATGAATAGATTCTTCTACAATTAAGTTTTTCTTGTTAAATACTCTATAGGCTTTACTAGTTGTTGAATATCCTAGGAATATGCCTTCATCAGATTTTGCATCAAATTTACCAAGATTATCTTTTCATTATTATGAATAAAACATTTACAGCCAAATGCATGAAAATAACCTATCTTTGGTTTTCTATTATTCCATAGTTCATAAGGAGTTTTCTTAAGGATTGGCCTAATTAGGGCTCTATTAAGAATGTAACATGCCATGTTTATAGCTTCCGCCCAGAAGTACTTTGGGAGTTGGCTTTCACATAGCATGGTACGGGCCATTCTTCTAAAGTCCTATTTTTTCTTTCTACAACTCCATTTTGTTGTGGTGTCCTAGGTGCAGAAAAATTATGATGAATGCCATTTTGTGCAGAAATTTTCAAATAAGTGATTTTCAAATTCAGTGCCATGATCACTTCTAAGAGACACTATGGTGTTATTTTTCTCATTAGTGACTTTCTTGAAAAATTTCAGAAATATTGAGAAAGTCTCATCCTTATGAGCCAAAACAATACCCAAGTGTATCTAGAATAATCATCTACTATCACAAGACCATATTTCTTTCCTCCTAGACTAGTGGTTCTAGTAGGTCCAAAAAGGTCCATATGAAGTAGCTCTAATGGCCTAGAAGTGGAAACTACATTTTTTGATTTGAAAGAATTTCTAGTTTGTTTTGCCTAATTGACATGCATCACAAATTCTGTTATTTTAAAATCTAGCTTTGGAAGATCTTTAACTAAATCCATTTTAATTAATTTTGAAATTAGGTGTGTGCTTGCATGACCTAATCTATGATGCCATAACCATCCAATCTCATTAGCATTAGCATTATTAGCAACTAAGCAATGATTATTAGTAGACAAATTGTCTAAATCAATTAAGTATACATTGCCATTTCTATTACCAACAAATACAATGCTATTGTCAATGGGATTAGAAACAGTGCAATAGAAGCTTCAAATGAGACTTTGAAACCTTTATCACACAATTGGCTAATACTAATTAAATTATGCTTTAAGCCATCTACATATAAACATTTTCAATAAAAGTAAAGGGAGTTATCTGAATTTTACCAAATCCCATGATTTGGCCTTTACCATTATCTCCAAATGTAACAACTCCTCCTCTTTTATCTTCAAGGGTGATGAATTGATCCTTGTCACCCATCATGTGCCTTGAGCAGCCACTATCAAGATACCACTTTCATTTTGATCTTTTGGCCAAGACACTCCTGCAAGGTAATCAAACTTTCTGTTTAGGTACCCAAGCTTCTTGGGTCCTTCATGGTTAGTAGCAACAAAGATTGTTCCTTTGGAACCCATATTTTCTTTCCTTTAATACTTAAATTCTTATTAAGTTTTCTAAGATTGCATTCATAGGCTTTATGTCCTTTTTTGTTACAGCAATAACATGAAAAATCATTCTTATCCTGTTCTTTTCTAAAGAAGTTTTTAACATACTTTTGTTTCTTATTAGGTCTATAACCTAATCCAGCCTTATCAAATACAGCTCTTTGATTACTCAATAGCAAATTAAGTTTTTCAGAGCTATATGTAAATTTATCAACTATTTCTATATTTATCAACTTCTCTCTTTAAATTAACATTTTCATTAGAAATTAACTCTTTATCTTTTAGCAAATTCTCATTTTTAGATTTTAATTTTTTAACTTCCTGAGTTAGTTTATCTTTCTCTTCAAGATTTAAATTATCATTTTTTAAAGATTTGTTCTTCTTTTTTAAAACTTTAAAATCACTAACTAATTCATTAAATGCATCATATAATTCTTCAAAAGTAAAATCATCACAAGGTGTTTCAGAACTTACCTCATTGTCATCGTTTGCCATAAAGCAAATGTTTGCAACTTCCTTTTGTTCCTCCTCGGATGAGGATTCATCACTTTCACTCCATGTTGCAACATATGCCTTTTTCTTCTTCTTGTGCCCCTTTTTCAGTTGAGGACATCATATCTAAAGTGCCCCGGTTTCTTACATTCATAACATATGAGGGGTCTTTCTCTTTTTCTTTATTCTTGTCCTTCTCTTTTTTTTTTCTCCTTCCATTTTTGTTCCATATCTTTTCTTATGGAAGGGTCTCCTTCTTTGCATAAATTTCTTAAATTTTCTAGTAAGGAGAGCAGTCTCATCATCTTCCTCTTCTTCCTCACTGCTGCTTATTTCCTTTTCTGCAGCTTTAAGGGCAATTGTTTTCTTCTTTTTGACTTCCTCCTCTTGATGTTGCTTCATGGTCAACTCATGGGTCATCAATGATCCAAGTAGCTCCTCCAAAGGTAATGTGTTGAGGTCCTTGGCTTCTTGGATTGCAGTTACTTTTGCTTCCCATGTCCTTGGAAGAGACCTAAGAATTTTACGAACCAATTCATAGTTAGTGTAGGTCTTGCCAAGA